>QRAM01000376.1:4636-21992 GCA_013436055.1 Halocynthia roretzi
GATGTAGTGAATCCGCGAAAAGTGAACCGTGAAATAGCGAGGGACACGATGCTGCCAAATGTGGATATTTACATTAATACTTTGAATAATTCTGTATTTTCAGAGTTCTCTGGTCTCTCTCGAAACACAAGTCCAAGATTGTCATTCTCAGCTGATGTCCGATTGTTTCATCGACTCGTTCATACGTCGTAGAATTCATGAATTTGAAGATTATAAAAATCTGAATGCAATCTGTGCTATCTGCTATCATTTGATTGCGGTTTCTCGAGCAACAGTCCATAAAAACAAGTAAATAATTAGTAATCAAGTACAGTTTCTAATGCTATCCCCACATATTCAATGGGGTTTTTAATAATCTGCAGAGTTACTTTTGTCAGTTATTTTTTAATCCTATTATACTCGAATAAACTTCAGCGGCGAAGTAGTAAGTTCGTACAACAATTGTGTGTAACTCCTCACTTAATGACCAGATTTTGTTCCAACAACTTTGTTGTGGAATATCTTTGTATTGAATGAATTACCCGGTGGGTGATCGAGTCCATGAGAGTATGTAATGATACTAAGTTGCAGTTTTATAATATATGAATTATTGAAATGAAGAAATTGGTAAAGGTCAAATGGAAACACTTTCTAACAGCCATGAATGTTAGTGGTCGTTAAGTGAGGATTGTCTATAAACTTCCTATTTGATTGTATTTCTCCAGGTTACTCTACACACTTGCTTCCTCTTCATCATTTCTTCGTAAACTTTGGGGGTCGACCGTGGGTACGACTACCAGCAGTAAAATCACTGGAAGAAGGTTTGGAAATTTCTTGGAATTTATTCTAAAGCTATTTTAAGACACACAATATAGAATGGGAAGAATTTATATCTATTGCTGAATATCTTTACTCAATTTATTTAAAATTTGGTGACGATATGAATTTTGTGAATGTGGAATGTAGGTCCCTTGCAGGTCTCTGAGTCCTAGCTGTATTGTAATGGATTAATGTTGGCTCATAGCTAAGTTAAGGTTTATTTTTCTCCACAGAGTTCCAGTTGTGCAACTTCTGTTCGAAGGAAGTCCGATGACACGGGAAGAAACCAGTTCAATCCAGTTTAAACTGGTCGTGTTCTGTTCCTTGTTCACACACAACCTGTTGTCGATCCATGACACAGATTTTTATAGCGGTAATTGATTGAATTGATTGAATTGATAATACATTACATAATGGACCTGTTCCTTTTTGCTCTGATTACAACTCATTTTTGACCACTCGAATCCAAAAGTAGAAATATGGTGAATTATTTCCAGCTTGAGCCATGACTTATTTGATATGTTCAGTTAGTTATCCTCGTTATCCTAGTTTTTTTGTTGATTTTTGAGCGTATAGAGCTGTGTACATTGTACTCTACGCTTGCCAGATGCCATATGCTTGTCAGTACTCTCAGTGTTCATATGTCTGAAGTCACTCTCTATTAAGGAGAGTACATTTGCTGGTTGAAGCCAGTTCACGTTTATAATCTCATAGGTGTGTTTATTTGTAGATAAAAATTTGCATTCATTCTGTCAATTTTTTATGAATTATCGCCAGAAATTCACGAAAAAGTCGCATACCTACCAGAGTAACTTTGGTTTTTACTTTGTTTCAGCTACCACTCATATAAACAAGTACATGGCATTCACCACAAGTGAACTCGTCATCGTTGCATTGACAATACGTAATGTGTGTATTGCTGTCATCAAACAAGCTATCCCTGAAACAAGAACAAGGACAAGAACCTATGATGTCAGAACAATATTGAGATCGCTCTCTAGTGGTCAAAGTGTGAAGTTGGATAAACAACCGGGTGGCAGTAAAGAGGCAGAAGCGGAATGGGACATAAACGAAACAGTATTTTTATTTAAAGTATGTCAAAATACTTCTGTAAAATTTTACATTTCTACCGAGGTAGAACCCATTTTCCCAACTACATTTCTGAATGTTTATCTTTGACCAGGTATGCCGTCAGCTTGTCAAACATCTTCATACGAGAGATGTGAGGCGTCCGTTCGTCCAGAAAAACAGCTGGCTCTCGAATTCAATTCTCGTCAAAACCGAAAATTCAAACGATTTTGCACATAGATGGCACCAAAGATCAGAAAATAATGCAGTCGCAGCTCACTTAGCAAGTATGAATTTTCATTTTTTCGCTTTTTATCAAATCAAAACTAAGTACACTAAGATTAAGTCTTTATAGTAAACAGCAAGTAGTATAATTTGACCATCCAAAAAAAAAATCCTGGCTAAATCAGCGTCTTGGGGGTCCACAGCAAATAAAGGTTGAGAAGCACTGGTGTAATGGTTATTTTTTTATCTAGAAACTATATCCACTGCAATCTTTGTTTTTTCAGACACAACAGATGAAGATATCGTACTCTCGGTCACTGAAGCACGACAATTGGCCGTTCTCATCAATATTCCATTCGTCATTGCTTTTGAAACTCGTGTTTCGATATTCGTCGTGAGATATTTTTATTTTGACATGTTCCAAATTTTAGGAAATATTTTACATTCTTCATTGTTTTAGACCATGCTGAAGAAAGATCGTGAATCTCGTGAAAGTGCGAGATATCGTATGATGGAGGATGCAGGGTTTAGTCATTCAAGCGTGACTAATGAAGTCACTGTGCGAAGGGAATTCTTATACGAAGATGCATTCGATGAATTGTCTCTGGAAAATGGTAAAAGTTCTTTAACTATTTTTTCGAAGGGTTATTTCTGTGTATAGGTTAGGTTGAGGCACATGCAGAATAGAAAACAAGTTTTTTACCATTCCGGCATCGATTTATGTTATGACTTCACTCATATCAGGGATTTTTGTGACTGTGATATACTCCATACTCAAAATACTATTTATCATTAAATTTTTTTTAAATTTAACCCTCAGATGCAAGTTTATTTTTTTGTTTCTGCCAAGTAAATTAACAGAAATCACACTTTCAAGGACTATCCATATACCTTTTAACCCTCTATTTTATGAAATTATTCATTTGAATTTTACTTTTGAAACTTTCTAAATGTTAATTTGATTCAAAACAATAAGTTATTCCCTTTTGTTTGAATTTTCCCTTTGATCCACAGCTCCAGATTTGCGTAGGAGTCTTCGTGTGAGTTTCATCAACACAGCAGGCATGAATGAAGCGGGATACGGTGCCGGAGTGACCAGGGAATTCCTACAACAGGTGGTGAAGACGGGATTCGATCCAATGAGAGGTTTATTTAAGACGACAGCACAAGGAAGATTGTATCCGAATCCGAATGCTTCCTCCATTATTCAAGATTGCAATAAACATTTTTTTTTTCTTGGAAGACTGCTCGGAAAGGTACGAAATCTATGTTAGTTTATACATTTTTCAAGAGACTTTCTGAGACTTTATTATACGTTGTGATGGAATATTTTTATTTTGTCAGGTTATTTATGAAGGAATGCAAGTTGAATTACCATTTGCTGCTTTCTTTCTCTGCAAAGTCCTACAACAGAGAAATGTCGATATCAATCACTTGCAATCGCTTGATCCTGATTTTTACAAGTAAGATTCAAACCAGGGGTTGAAATTGAAATTTCTCATCATCAATCACATTTCCTTGTATTTATTCTAATGTTTGTGGTGCCTTAAGATGTCTTATCAAACTTTTATGAACTACTACTTGTGGTGCCTATCAACCACATTATTTTGCATTCACAGAAATCTTATGTACTTGCACGAATACGATAGTGACATCTCAGAGCTTGACCTCAATTTCACAGTCGTTGATGAAACGTTTGGAGTTACGGAAGTCACAGAGTTGATCCCGAATGGAAAAAACACTTCCGTTGTTAACAGCAATAAAGTTCTGTAAGTGCTCTAGGTTCGTGGGGGACCCTGTGAACGTTTACAGTATTCTATTCTTCTGCAAAATCCTATCAGAAACTATATATGCAGAGTACTCTCACTCTATCTGACTTATAGGTGAGAATACCTGCACAGTGATATCAATGCCCAAAATTACTGTAGTGAAGCAATTTTAATAAGCTGAGCTTCTGACTGACACTAAGATGAACTTTCTTCCTTTTTCACCTCTTTCTCTCAAAGACATTGGTACATACAAAAAGAATTTGCCAGTATAAGCATTGCATCTTGCTTAGCAACTATCATATTATTTTCTTCATTCTGAATCATATTATGACAGCTATACTAAAAAGTTTAGACACTCGTGTTGTAATCTTCATGGTCAGAGTATTTCCCTGAGTTGCAAATTTCTTATCACAGAGCGCACTGTTATTATATTCTCTATTTTGTTTCCATTCAGATATATGCATTTGATGGCACATTACAAACTGAACATTCAGATGAGAGCTCCATGTCAATATTTCAGAGAAGGTCTGGAAAGTATCATCACTGTCGATTGGTTGCGAATGTTCGATCATCAGGAATTACAGACATTGATATCTGGAGCAGAAATTCCAATTGATATCGAAGATTTAAGACTGAATTCTGCTTATTCAGGTATTAATTACTTGTAGAGAGCCTTGCCCATGTCAACCTCAAATAATTCATAAACTGAGATACAGTTTGGCCTCAATCTAAGCCTAGAGAATTGTTTCGATACTGTATATGACCAAGAATGAGGTGTAGGTGCTTCATCACGAACCTCCCAGTAACCTTTTAATGATACACTTTGATTTACAATTCACGAGCAAGTTTCAGGAAGGTAACTCTCCGTATCTTTCCAAAATTGCAGGTGGGTATTCTTCTGAACACCCAACTATCATTTCTTTCTGGGAAGTTTTGAATGAATTAACGAATGAGGAACTCAGTCAATTCCTTCTGTTTGTTACAAGTTGTTCACGTCCTCCATTACTCGGCTTCAAGGTAAAATCATTCTTTGGTTCTGTTTCAAGTAGTAATTCTGTATAACGCATGTGGGCCACATCCTCCGTGAGATTTTATGACCACTAGAATTTGAAATATACATAAAAAATAACTTATACATGAAGGATTATTTTAGACCAGAAGTCTCCACAATACGGTGAGCAATCAGGCCTGGTAGAACTTGGAATATATATACACATTACATTATAGATTATATAACCAAAAAAAGATCAAAATAAAACATATTAATTTATTCCTTCATTTATAAAATTGATTTCCTTTCTCTGGTATGTGCAAATGTGTAAAATAACCGATGCCCGAATACTAAAAGGTTTGCGCACTTCTGCTATAGTCTACCAATTCTCTATTGTGTGATATATTTTGTATTTTTACCCATCATTAAATCCATGCAATCCATTTCAACCTCGCTTCAGCAATCCAGTGTTACTGATTTTTCACCAAGACTATGAGAATTGTCTTCAAATATCTTTTATTACATATATGTGTTTTAAACTTGTGTGTTTTATTCAGGAATTACAACCACCATTCTGTATACAACGTGGAGGCAGCGAAGAACGTTTACCAACTGCTTCAACGTGTTTGAATCTCCTAAAACTACCCGAATATTCAGATGCAAAAATTCTTAGATCAAAGTTACTTTACTGCTTGCAGAGTAGTTCCGGTTTCGAATTGTCATGAGCATTTATACCAGGGATGATGCGTTTGAGGATTAAAAATGGTTCATTGCACCCCCAAAAATCTGTATGGTATAGAGCAGGGGTGGCCAACTTCACCTAGTTGGAGATCGTCTAGAAAAATTTTTAATACCTCGCGATCGACCGGTTAAAAACTTAAACTTTTTTCCTTTAACTCTGCTACTGTACCTGGCTTTGTATTTACCAGACAATTACCAAAGGGACACTTTGGGACGACACGAGCATCAATATGTCTTTGCTGCGCGCAATTTCCATCTTAGACATCGGCGGTACTTTTGCAATATTGAGGACGAAAGTTACACCCGTCAATGTTGTACTCCACTAGCCGTGTACGGCAGATATTTTACTTAACAACTGCTAAAGCATTGCTTTTTAATTATCCGACTTGACTTAATGGAATTCTTTTATTCTTTCAAGAATACTGTTTGAAAGCGTATTTACTTGCGATCGACTGGTATAGAGTGTGCTACATATACAGTACACAAATTATGTATTAATACTAGTCATTTCATTCCAGTAGAAACATTAAGTAAAATTCAAATATACAAGTACAGTTGAGAATGTCTTCCTTGGATTTCGGAATATTTTTATTCATTATAACTAAGCGGGCCTTTTTCCATATGTTTATGTTGCCCTTGGCTGGTTCCCTTACACATAGAAAAAAGCGACCTCTGTTCAGTCTGTATGGCATTGTCGGCAGTATTATATGACTATGGTCAGACGCAAACCATTATTTATAATGATTTTTTGTTCTTTATTTTATATCAATGGCTGCGTAGTTTTGCCATGAATTGAATATAAACCTTATTTATTCAAATCCCAAATAACCTTGTATAATTCCTTGATAAGTTTTTGTCTTTGAATATTGTTCAGAGTTACGTTTGGAAAGAAGTTAAATATAGAGGAACACAAATTTATTTAGATTTTCTTCAGTTATATGGTAAATGTCCAAATTCTAGACTTTATTTTACATATGGCCCTGATTCATAAGTTTTACCACGAAACCATTGTGTAACTTATTACCTACGACATATGACATTAAAACCAATGTGATCACCTTCACCGGCATTTGTCTGTTGGATATAATGCTTGTGAAAATGAAATTGAACATTTAAACGATGTATAAACTTCAAATAAATCTAAACTTTAATACTGTAGTCTGGGAAATAGTTGGGAGAAAAAAAACGGAAATCACCAAAACCAAAAAACTTTGCTACGAGACATTGGCGGATGTACAGATTATTGGGATCACCACCGACCGTTGCTCTCGCGTTATTTATGTAGGTTTGAAATAAATATGGAAAATATCTCGCTAAAGTTAAAGAAAGAGGCTTTTGTGAGTGGATTGAATGGAACCTCACTGCTTGAAATAACTGTAATAGCAAACATTCCGATTGTGTTGGGATTAATCCGTGCAATTCTCATACTTTTGCTACCGGTTGCCTTATTAAATAATAAACTGGTGAGTAACTTTTGAAATAACCGGTTTGCACGGGTAAGTCTTCTGGGAATATCCTAGTTTAGCCCCAAAATTACGTTTTCTAAGTGTTCACGTGTATGAAATCTGCGAAGAATCCTTAAATCAGTCAACCAAAACGACTCGCACACGCAGAATGGTACCTTTATGTGATGACGTCACAGGAATATAGAGAAATATTAGCCGGCAAAAACAAAACAAACTTGAATTTCAAATATGTAATGATATTCTGCAAAGAAATTGTATGTAAAATAGTATTTTGACTGTCTGGACTTTGAATTGGTGGTATCCGTGTCAATAACATGCTAATTTTAATGTTACTGTGGTTAGAGAGCAGTTTAGGGGTAAATCCTGGGTGGGGAGCAAGCTATGCTGCCCCATTTCATATTATTTATCATATTTTTTTTCTCCCAGATACGCTTCGTTTTTGAGTGGATCGTGGTGATTTTTCCTCTCATCGCTTTCATGACAATATTCGCTGACAATGTTTTCTTATTTTTCGTTACCGGCATGTTCACTTGCATGACAACAATTTTATTCCTTCCATCAAAGTCAGGTAGTCTAGGTGTCGTGGGATTTCATTTTTGATAATTTAATATTCATTGATTCATCATCCATTCTTTCTCATTCCATTCAGACTCTCGAGATGTCGTCAATGTTAATTATATTAGGCAGCCAATTGAAAAAGAGCTCACTAAAGAAGAGGATGATCTATTGGATAATGAGGAGAAAAAAGTAAGAGTGAGATTATTCTCGGGGCACGTACCTATAGTCCGCAATAGCAGTATGATACATATACAACATGTCTTATAAAAAACTAATCAGTGAACCCATAAAAGACACGATTTAATATTACCTGTATTGTTATGAACAGTGTATTGGAAGACATTTTATTTCGATATATTTTCCCAGGAAAGAAATATTTTCGAGATGGAAATTCTATCCCAGAAACATCTCCCATTCATTTCGGCATTTCGTGCGTACACGTTAATCCTCAGTTGTATCTGCATACTCGCTGTCGACTTCAATATATTTCCGAGAAGACTCGCAAAAACCGAAGTTTTTGGTAAGGAATAACTAAAATTGATGACGCATATACACAAATACTTCTCACTTAACGACCAGGATCATGAGGATACTTTGAGTATTTTGTATTATTATTTATTTTTGAAGGCGCTGGTCTGATGGATACCGGTGTCGGTCTGTTTGTTGTTTCCAACGCGATCGTAAGTCCTGAAGCTCGAGAGAAAAAAGAATCTTCAAAGTAAGTTCTTTGATTTTAATCATTATCCAAACAGGCAGTATAAAACGACTAGTTTGTTTTCAATGAAGATGATTTGCATTTTTTGTCCATGTGAGATGGATGGAATGGAATGAGGGTTACTGTCAACTATCGGTATTAATGGTATTGTTCCTATTGCGTGGAAGTGAAAAAACAAGGATTAACAGAACGACCAAATTCCACTGATAATTTGTTCCAGTCTTCAAATTTTTTTCCTATGCTAACCCTCTGCCTTCCATGTATTCAACTCCTATATTATCCTAACCCTCTGCCCTCTGTATAACTATAATTCATTGGTTTTAAACCTGGGCAATACCCCCCTGTATTCATTTATTAGTTTAAACCTTTGTATCATAGTTATGACGCCTTTTATGTTTTGTTAAACACAGACAACGCAGTTTGTTGAAAATAATATATCGTGTTTGGTTGAGCATTCTTTACTCTTGGCCTCTATGGACAATCGGAGTGATACGGGCCGTCTCTGTCAAGCTCATCGGTTATCAGGAACATGTCACTGAATATGGAGTTCACTGGAATTTCTTTTTTACTTTAGCTACAGTTAAGGTAGATTTTTTTACCTAAAATCTCTCGCACGTAGCCCATTATTATTATTATTTCCATTTGTCACTTCAAATCAAAACTCCTCCCTGTGTTTTGTGTTTTACTGTACAAGATATAGCTTAAAATAACTGTACATGATGTTAATTTTCAGTGACGTGGATTTTCTATTTCATCATTGATTATCTGTAATTAATGGAGCTAATTTGTAGAGAAACAGCTGGAGTTCTGGATAATTGTAGCACAATTCTAGTTTCCATTTCAATTCTATATTCTCCTTCATTTAGATCGTTGCTACCTTCCTTCTCACCTTCTCTCACACAAGTTACTCTCTTCCTATGGGAGTGGTGCTCGCTCTGCTCTATCAATACTTGCTAAGTTCCACGACCTATGACCTCACCGGTTTGATACTCAACGATAATCGCATTGGTTTCTTCATGGCGAATAAGGAAGGGATTCTGTCTTGCATTGGATATCTCGCCATATATTTGATATTTGTCCACGTTGGGAGATATTTTCTAAAGACGAGGTAACAATGAACATTGATTTTATCATATCAGTTTCAGGAATTCTCTTGGGCATCTGCTGGGTGTGGCAAACCGGATAATTGCCCCACTTCTGATTCAGAAGGTATTTTTATTTTTCAAATTTTCAAGGAAGACGCTGAAAAGTGGATTCAGATGTTGCTTCATGCTTGTGTGGATTGATTTTTCCCTCTGGTGTTTGCTGACTATTTCTTCGTATTACATTCAACCTATATCAAGAAGATTTGCAAACCTGTCCTATGTCATTTGGATTGTAAGTATTCGTTTCGTTGTTCAGATAATTAATTGAATATAAAACTTTTCAAACCCCCTGTGGACTCGATCCTCCGCCGGGTGACATTAAAAATATCTTAATTATTTTCTAAATCTTTTGAACAAACATGATTGTAAGGAGTTTGTTAAATAATCTCTATCAAGACTGCCAAACTACGGCTGTTCTTCAAACTTACGACCGTTAGATAGTGTTCCCATTAGACCTTTACCAATTTTTTCATTCAGAAAATTCATTAAAATTCAAATGAAACTTTTACTTGGCAATTTATCATACTCTTCTGGACCCGTCACCCTTCAAGACATTTTTCAGGTCTTTGGAACGGAACCTGGTCGTTAAATTCAACTATCATTTTTGGATTCAATTCCCAATGATTTTGAATAATGTAATTGTATTAACAGGTTGCGCTTAGCATTGCGTGCTGTGCTGCAAACATGTTCTGCTATTTGTATATTGCTTATGCGATTCTACTGAAGAAACTTCCTCATGCCAGCTCTGCTGACCGATGGATACTGTTTACTGAGAATGAAGTTTGTAATGAAAAAAAATCGTATGGTAAGTTGTCGGTGGAGGTTTTCATTATTTCAGAGACTCCTGCAATTCTAGATCATGCAAATGGATGAAGTACATTCTATCAAGTCATTTCCTATACACATGTAACAACAATCTAAAATAAAAATCTCCCCAGATGGTGTTTGAGAACCATCATCTCTGCAATGACCCTAGTGGCCAGTACCCTATTCAACTGCTGGGTGATTTGTCTTGCTCAATGACGCAAAAATAGCTCTGGCGAGATTCGAACCCGCAACCTCTCAATCCGTAGACTAACCAGCCACTATTCCAACCTCACGTTGCATTCAATTAAATCTTCAAATGATTTTTTGTTGCAGTGATACCTCCATCTAGTGACAGCATCGTAACTGCGGTGAATAGAAACCAGTTCGTATATTTCATTCTTTCCAATCTGGCGACGGGATTGGTCAATTACCTTTACAATACGATGGAACTTGACGCAACGCACTCGATCATTGTAATCTCGGTATATTCTGTCATCATTCTTCTTTTTATTTGGGTTTTTCATGTCAAACAAATTACATTGAAATTATGGTAACAGGAACTGGATTAAAAAGGGGAATATACCAGGGGCAGCCCCATGTGAGTACCGTAATTTTCCATATCTAATATGCACGCTGAATATGACATCTAGGTGGCTGAGAAATCTCTATTAATGTGTAATGCACACCCACACCTACTAACCATCAAACACAAGCGCTGTAAAGACATGGTACTATGTCGGACTATTAGTCCACAGCATGCAATAGTACCAACTGGTACCTTCCACTGCTCTATGATTATAATAATGAGACATGAGAGGCGACTTTTTGTTATTTAATGAAGAATGCCTTGAGGTGGAAGCACAAGATTTCCTTAACAATTTTTCAAACATTTTTTTTCACTAAGAATTTTCTACCTACCGGTCCAATCCCACTGTGTATTTCCCAATTGCCATTGTGGCTAGTCTGTACCTTATTAATTATCAAGAACAATTTCCTCATTATGGTTGTTGAAACGCACATTGAACCCATTCGTGTACAGAGTCACTGTGATAAAGTTGTGATGAAAAATTCCTCTTGTTTTCTGTTTCCATCATTATCTCCCTCTCACCTACTCTGTAGTATATTTTTCAAGTACATTGACTACAAATATTAGAGTGAAACATTGGCGAGAGGATAACAAACAAGAGCAAGATTTTATTTTATCTCCAAAAACTTTGAATCATCTCAAGTACTCAATTGTATTATATTTATTTTTCTTATAATTAATCTAGTTGATGTTGCTGCGTACTTAAGCACCCGTGCGACGCTTGTGTTGTTTTGCTGTTACTTAAATTGTTTTTTCCGAATGCTGAATTTAGTGAAATTGTTGATTCTCGGTTCTAATAAAGCCCTCTATCCGTGATGGGGTGTTCCGGCGCAGGTCATAGCTTCATGATTTTTAGAAAAAAGCTGCCCTGGACTGCTCTAAAGCCAGGTAATAATTATTCAAACATTCTATTTTTGACTGGACGTTCCTTCTAACCACAGCTTTCCTACACAGATATTTTTCCTATTTCCATTAATATACTAAATTTTTCTCTGTTTACTTAATCAAAGCAAGCTGTACAGTAGAGCACCATATATTTTTCATGTATCACATATACAAATGAGAACATCAGTACATGTAAACTACAGTACGGATGATAAAAAGAAAGCAATAGTCTGGTATATTTACATGTACTCTGACTTCGTATATGTACTTTTTGTAGTATTCTGGACATATATATATATGCACATGGGTATTAAGACACTTCTAAATTGATCTCAAAGATACAAACAGTAAAAGAAACTCCATTTACATGTAAATCAATCCAGTCACAAACCAACCATTACATCATATAATTAGTATTATCACCATTATCCAAACTTATGATTCAGGGTCATAATAATACTGAATATCTTGCAAATTTTTATCATGAAGACATACAATCTTAAACGAGTGCCGGGTTCGCCAAAAAAATTGCGGGAATCGTTGTTGAAACCCCGAAATTGAAATAATTTTTTTTGATCACTGAACTGAAAGGAAATTCGTGCAGTGAATAATAAACTTCAGTTTGTACACAAATAGAAATAGGCAAAAATTCTGGCTTGTTTTGCTCATGATTTCTATTACTGCTAAATTGCATGGATGATAAGTAGCCCAATCAGGGACAAAATGAGCAGACTTGGCAACTCTGAGTTCACATGGTAATGCATTCAATCTCGAATAAGTCGAATATTGAATGACACTTTTTATATTGAAAACAGTAAAACCATTATTTGTATACTGGTCGCTCAAGTTATACAGTCTTGCTTGATGAAGCGAGTCGCTTTCCAAAATATATTCCAAACCCGAACGCAAAGAGGTTCGTCAGAATGAGCGACGGGATGAAAACTTGAAGGAAACTCCATGAAGTACAGCTGGATTTCATTGCAGACGTTTTCCTCATGCTCAAGGGTGTGTTGCCCCGAACGCGGCGTTTGAATTTGAGATTTTTAGGGGGCCTGTTTTCCGGGGTACTCGACCAGTCCCATACCCAGTCGGTATCGGGCGTTTGTTTCGTTGATTCGTCTGGGTTTTGAGGGTTCCCTTCACCCTTAGGTTTTGGGGAAGCATCTCCACTCTGACTTGGGGTCGTTCGCAGACTGTTAGCTGGGGTTTCGGGAGTAGACCCACTTTTTAAGGACCCGCATAAAGATGAAGCTCCGCTATCTTTTTGTGCTTCTTGAAGGAGCCTTTTTATTTCTCTCATATTTTCATTTGAATTACGTTCTTCGTCTGCATCGAGATTTAACGCTACCCATGAATCCGTCAGTTCTGATTCTTCGACGTTCATTGCTCCGCTCATACTGCTCATCTGTTGCGCTGCCATTCTAAATAATATTTAACTGAAAAAAGAAAAAACTTTTAACCTTCTAACTCGGAAGGAATTTTCTAGTACAAAATTCAAACTGTAAACAGCTTATTTGATAAACAATGTTAACCTTCCTGATCGCAGTAGCCAGTGTGGGTTTCAATGCGACGGATAATCCGTTGCACAATAACCAGATTGATCATGATAAAAGGGAAAATAATGTGAATAAAATGTAAAAATAATGTGATTCTGGAATGATATATATTAACAAAATGATTTTGAATGCTAGAGTCCATAAGTCATATCATAAGGGCTGAATCATTCGATTTTGAACATGTGCAGGCCCTGACAAGTCCAGATAATCGAGCGTCTACTATAATGCACTATGCTGCAGGTTAATAATATTTGAATATGTTTTGCACTCTGCATCCCTATGCATGTTAGATTTTGTATAAAGTGAAACCAGCGAACACACTTTTATTTATAAAAAAGATAGAAGATACTAATAAGTAGGATGATTTAATCCTGACTTTTAAGCAGGGTGCTGGTGTATTCTATTTCTAGTATTATCAGCTGTTCAATTATATGAAGGAACACCCATATTCACTCTTTCATCATTGTCACTCAGAGTCTCTGCTACAGTAGAGACTACTGATAAGCGGCTTGATCGCAGAGTTCAAGCGAGGTTGTGTGACTCCAAATAAACCTTCATGTGAAGGGTTGAACAGAGAGCAAAGTAATCTCTAGAGATCCAATGTCTTAAATTTGGAAAACGGTCTGCTGGCACAGTCATTTTGAGGCAAACATTGTTGTTGGTATATGTGCTCTCGTTAGATGATGCATGATAATAATTCCCTGCTCTTTATTGTGCTTTTATGTGCCTGTAAAATCTGACTCCACATCTGTACAACTGATTCAACTTCTTCTCGAATTTGCTCTGCGAGAACGAGTCTTATCAGTAAGCACTACATCGCTAAGCAACAAATTATAATATATGTAATTACATGTGTATAGGAAATGACATGATATGTACTTTGATCTATTGGCATGATCTAGAATTGAACGACTATCACCTGACTGTTCCTCCAACACCGATACGTTTTGATTCCCTCACTCAACTCGTCTCATACAATGCCAAGCGACTCGCTGCTTAAATACTTCAACAGTCCTTCATAATAAGTTTACTGGAGATCTTTAATCATAATAAGTTTACTGGAGATCTTTATTCATTTACAAAAACAAAGAAATTGCTGGAACATCCAAACAAACAAATACCATTTGTTGTTTTCCTTGTTTCGATCGAAAATATGACCGAAAGTAAACTCTGTGGTGACGCGTTGCAATAATAAATAAGAAACAAAAACTTAATACCGACATCGCGTGGATTTCAGGATAAATAATGACAGTTATATGACGTCACCTTCATCTTTTAAATCAATTCCGGGATTTACTGTTTTTTTTAATATTTGGAGCGATTTCAAGATCCAACTGTGTGCTGGCTACTTATTTTTTAGCTGATACTGAGAATCATTCCTGAGCGTCTGCTTTACTGTACTGTATCAATCATACTGTCTAATACTGTATATATCTATGTAGCAGATGTTTAGCCATGCTGCATTAAGATAATACTAATACAACAGATTTCCGGGAAATTGAAGGATCTCTGCTCTAGTTCCCTCTGATCTCGTTCAATGAAAGCAAAATGTATGAGTAATTACCGTGAATCCGCCCCTTTAGTAAGAACTACTGGTATTTACGTTGGTTGGTGATCTTGTACACTTCATTCCTATATCATGCGAATGATTCCAAGTACATATCATGTCCCTATGCACATGTAACAACGAATATAATATGTCGCGTAGCACTGTTCAGATCCCTTCTAACACCTACATTTTCTGTATAAACGCTAAGCGCATGTAATTCTATCTGCATACGGAGTTGACAGTCGATAAGACTTATTTTATATCATTGCAATTCACATATACATCGTCGTAATTCATATGAACGGAGCTCCTATTTTGTGGATACGCTAAGCACGTGAACTTCTAACAACACGCTGAGTTGGAAGTCGATAGACCTAATATTAAATTCACCCCGCCCTGCTAGATAGTGTTTTGCAAGCAGCGCTTCACTAATACAAATATGGACTAACTATTCCATTTACAACGTTCCCAAAGAACACCACACGCACTTCTTCTATTTGACTTCGTCCAATTAAAATGACGCAAGCTAATCGCCAGCACTGTTTATGACATTCCTAATTATCTCCCCTCCTCTTTTGTCTTTCGTAACAATGCTTACGGAATTAACAATTAAATGTCAAAACCAGAACGAGGTTCATTAAATAACAATCCTAAAATTTCCCGCCAAGGATTGCCCTCATTATCTCAAGTCTGTGACGTATTAATAACAATGGAAGCATATAATCCAATCAGCAGTACGTCACAGCTGCTCAAGACCGAACGTTCTGTGGTGTCATAAATATATCTTTTATATATCTATATCGATAATACCATCATAATACACATTCACAGTTTACTGAATTGCAAAATCTTATTGTTTATCTTTGTATATACAGTCGACCCTCGTTACAACAGACCCAATCGGATTAACTGGACTAAATCAGAGGTAAGTATTAAAATGTTAGTATTCAACATAACGAGTCTATTAAAAAGCGTAATATTGAGTGTAATCAACAAGAGTGGTAGGTGTGCAACTTCCAGAGGACGTACCGAGCGTAATCAGAACTTTTGAAGCACACAAACCGCTAGACGTCGCCAGCGAGCTAAAATAATTAGTTTTTCCCAACAGACCCAAGTCCTCGACATTACTTAATCACACGTGAATGGTTCTGCACTGGCAGTTGCATTCAATAAACGCAGCTTATCTACTGGTGAGCGCGTTGCACAGTGAACTAAGTAGTTGGATAAGTTGAGGCGTGTGGTGTGAGATTTGTAGTTTAAAATGCTCCCCGTTAATATAAGTAAATGTAGTTATTTGCCCTCCATTGCTTGTTCATGCGCCCGCGACATCTGACATTGTACAGTAATAAATTAGATCCAAAATCTCCATAAAACATGGAATCTATACCACGAAAAGAACTATATTAACCCTTTAACATCAGCGATGCATAAAATTACCATCGGTCGGAAAGGGTTAATTTTGTGAAAACCATTCGATATTCCCAAAGGTACATTTGAAACCTTTTCCACGAAATTGGTTTCGTTTTGAATATTTCAATAGTGATTAAACAAACGATATTCTTAAGTGCGATATTATAATGTTTATGTGCAAAGAATAGCGACGACTTAAATATACTATAGCGTGATATCAGCGCCTGAGGATATTTCGGGAGTTGTGATAAGTACACCGTTTATATATATAGCAATATATATTTGTAATTTCTCTATGTCAGGGCTTTCTATGTAACCCCCTGGGGTCCACAGTGCGATTACAGTGGTCCAAAACATTTGAATCATATTAAAATGGAGGATTTCGTGAAAGTTGCTGGATAAACTGAAATATCCTTGTACGCTTTTTATTAAATACTAAGTACACTAAGATTAAGTAGTTATATTAAGCAGCAAGGAGTATAATTTGACAATTCTAAAAAAATCCACGCTAAATCAGCGCTTGGGGGTCCACTGCGAAGAAGGGATGGGAAGCCTTGGCCTATAGCAAGCACTGAAATTGCGCTTCAGTTGAAATATCCGATACCTTCAAGATATCTTTACCGTAATAACAACTCAAATCGATAAACTTTTAAAAAACAAATGATGAAACTCCATTAAAATTATATCTGAACCTTCAATGCTTTTGCTCATGCATTTTTATGTTATGGTTTTGTGCCCATGTCAAAACCTCTTATATATACTTTATATTGATTCATAAGCATTGGTATATTTGCAGTATATAGAAATCTAAATTGCATCGACAAGGCAATAGAAACCATTACAGGATAAATTGCTTATAACACTCTTAGTTAAGATTTTCTTATTGACCTTATCCTGAAACATATCATATTTTCATAGCGCTTGCCCTTATACCGGGAATAGTATCATAATAACCCCCTCGTTCCCGCACTGATGATATCTCGACCCTACCATGAATTTATGCTGCTAAAGTTATCAGTAATATCGTCCTAATAATCGTCAGAGGGTTCATTAAACCATTTTTTTTACTGTGCGAAGCAAATGCAGT
>QRAM01000376.1:27943-96142 GCA_013436055.1 Halocynthia roretzi
AATTTAAAACATTTGATCCCAAGTTTGCCCTCCTTTTAAGGCCCCCCCCCCCCCTAGCTGACGTCCATACACCCTCGGTTATCCATATATCTATTCAGAGGTAGGCAGGGTTTACCAGCTTCATACGGCTCGCTGACATTATGAACATGTAATAGTATTATTAGCCCGGAGCCTTCGTCACCTCTGCCGTAGTTGTCCTGAAGCCAGCAGCCGTAGTTCGACTGCTGGGAATTGGCATCCGCCATGATTTAGTTCTTTAAATAGCACATCCGCTTTTCTGCCTTGTTTATGGCAGGGATGACGTCGAAAATTTCTGATAGCAAGAATATATAACACTCGCTTATTCGAATTGACCTTTTTCAAAAGGCCTTAATTTAACAAGATTCAATTAACTATTATAAGCTCATTTGATAATCTACTTTCTAATCTTAAACTTCCCGATCGCGGTAGCCAGTGTCGGTTTTTACTTTCGTTTGTGTCTTTACGTACGGTTCTGTATTGTCATTTATATTTCGATTATTACACAGAGAAGTGATTCTGGAGTGATATATATTGATATAAATACGATGTTGAATGCTAAGTGACACTACTGGAATGCATAAGTAATATTATCATAAGGGCTGACGATTTGAACTTCGATAATTCGAACTTTTTGCATATATGAACATTTGCTGACAACATGAGTGTTGACCGTATATTACATAATTGCCTAAGTTACCTCCTCGCTTGCTTAGTTTAATAATATTTTTTGCAACATTGAAAATTGCGTATTTATGGATGAATATTTATATTATTTCTTTTCCCATGCGCAAAGTAACGCTGCACATCGTTAGTTATGAATATAGTCAGTTAGCTTTATCTTGAATAAAGTCATCGACATGTTTTAGCCTCTAAGATCATTGAGTTGGTATTTATTTTCATTGATGAAGAACGCCCTCTTTGTGATTAAACGTGATTATTTTCAATCAAGCGACGAGTTCGTTATTTTACATTTATAATCAATGTTATCTGAGTGAATTGTGGGAGCAATCATATTATTTGTGGAACTATTTTACTGATTAGAACGACCAGTAGCAAACCTACAGTACGTACAGTGCTGCGTTGGTTGTATACAGTGCCTTTGTTATTGAGAGTTAAAAGTTTAAATGGTATTATACTATAGCAGAGGTTCTTACTATTACTAAGCTCTCTAAGTGCAGGTTCTTAAGATTTAGACAAGGAATAGTTAAATCGTAAATTGCCTTTTTTTTGAGACGATTTTTACCAGGTAGGAGTTCAAATGATATTATACTACAACATGGGTTCTTACCAAGTAGATGTGCTGCATTCAATTAAACTTTGTGTTACTATTTCACCGATTGTAAATCAGGTTCTTAGGATTTAGATAACCCTGGTAGCAGTATGGTACAGCGGTACTTAGTGTGATACAGTTGCATTTAGCTGGTATAGGTGGTATTGTTGGTACTGTCGGTACTGTCGACACTGCAGGTTTTAGTAATATTTCTCAGTGCTAGCGCGCCATGTTGATTATTGCTATTTGATTTGAGTTGAATGGCGGTAAGACTTTTTTTTTATTCAAAATTGATTCCTTGATTTATCCCAGATACGCTAAACGCGAAAGATTTATATCAATCGGCCTAAGGTAAAATTAGTTTCGTTTAAGGTCGTTTCATTTAGTTGCACTTTTCAAGAAACTTATCCACGACGTTAAGTGGGGATCTAGTGTTGCATGGACTAATGGCTTTGTAAGAGCAAACCATTATTGACATGTGAAAAATAACTGTCCATTAAGCATAACAAGTGACATTCTATACGAAGTGCAAAGGTCGTGACCCGTGACCCTCTCGCGAACCTTCCCAGTAGAATTCGTAATGCTTCCTCTGGGACTTGTGTGGCGCCTGACCACAGTCGCCTATTATTCCTATGGTGTGAGAGTAGTTAAAGCGACAGCAACGTTATGCGTCATAGTCTTAGAAATATTTGTCTTGAGAGCAGTGTGGATAAGCTTAGTATACAGCTCTTGTCAATTTGATTACTGGAAATGAATTTACTGAAGGCTGTGTATCTGTATATCAAGTATTGTACAGTATATTGTAGAGTATCAGAACGAAAAAATCGGCTTTTTCTAACTTTAACTTAAGTTTGTAACTTTGAAGTACTTTCCAGGTGAGAAATCCCGACTTGATACATGAAAATGCAAGTAGTGTTGATTGGAGAGTTACAGTTGCTCTGTTTACTAGAGACCATAACTCTATCTTGCGTATGGGATGAGGCCAAACAAGTCTTGTATATTTTTAATATTTGACTTGACTATACATTGAAGCAGTTTTTGAAAGTAACAGTAAGTAACTAACAATTCTAATCTAGTCTATGAAAGAAAAGACAAAAGACTTCACTCCACCCTTTTCCAGAGTTCGAGTCGGAATTTTTAAAATACGACTCCACTGCTTTGAGGACTAGTAGAATAAGAAATTCATTGAGGGAATGGGTTACTTAGGCATTGCAAGAAACTAACATTCCTAGTGTTAATTTTCTTTTTAACCTTTTCAAAAAGCATTATAAATACACTACAGCTTACGTATCAGTAATGATATACCACAGTAAACCTCTGAAAAGCTGGGATAAATCGATTTTATGACGTCATATAATTATATGACGTCATTAGAACATCACAACGGTCATCGATATTATCATGAAACGTCATCGAATCACGTCACAAACCATCATTATCCGCCAAACGATCAGTACTTGGAAAAATCACATCCGCCTCATCATCCATGTCAAGAACCTTATGCTTACAGCGCCAGGAGGATGTACGACCAGCAGGTACGGTCAATTTTTTCACGATCTGTGAGCCTTTTCTGACTTCAACAGTGACGTTCCCTTCAAGTGTAAATAAATGGCATGCTTCTTCATTTACGCATGTGTTATATTTAACTTTTTTTCTTCTTTCGGTGAACTTAAAAGATCTGTATATTCAGGCCACTCATCATAATATGCATTAGGACCAGCAGAGCTTTAATCCGGCACTGAGGTGGTACTGCAAGTTTTAGTATTGTTTCCTCGGGCACGTGACATGCCTGCAATACCTTACGTATTTATCATAGACTTATTTCAACATTGCTAAATATAATTCTCGATTATCAGGGACTCCATACACCGGACTACGAATTCTCACCTTCGGAAGAAAGAAACTTTCGGATATTATCGGAAAGCAAGCTCGTCTCGGGATTACATGTTGACCCGCCGGTTTCACCGGGGTACTCAGGTTCTCATGGTCGGTTTTCATCGGATCATTCTGTCAGCTCAGTAAGTCGCTATTTTCTCCATTTGTTCAATATATAATTAGCTTTATATTAAAAGTCTTCGATTTACGTGGGATAGTTTCGATTTCCTTGGCCGATTAACGTCTGTTTATAGTTGACAGTCTCCAACTGGTGGTTTCTTGACCTAGCGCTCTGAAAATTGGGCATTGGGGTTTGCTGCAGACTCAGAATTGTCATGGTCAACTTATTTTCGAATAAGGGTCCTTATTGTTGCCCCAGGGTGTTTTTATGGTTATAACCAATAAATATAAGCAGGCCTGAACAGAGGTGGCTGTTCTGTGCTTATTATTTTAAGGGTAGTCCACTCCTGTAAGAACTAGGTTCTTGAGCAATACCGTTTGAAAGTTTCCCTATTTACGTTACACTGAGAGGTCTGTAAATATGACAATTGCTCACAAGAAAAGTTGCTTCAGTAAAACTGTCAGAACATCCAATCACTACGTACAATGAAATTGCAGCCACAATAGTGTTCAAGACCCTTCAAGATATTCCCTGTGTATTTGAAACCTATCCTGAACCCACGTAAGTCGAGGACTCAATTCGACGGCTTTATTCGTATCCTCAATATGCTTATGTGAGTTTAAGAGTGCTTGGTTAGATTTGGTAAAGAGGTTTTACGAGCTTACTACAGCATACGTACATCTCTGTGCATTGTTTATTTTTAATGTACTTTATCTGATATTCGTTGGAATAATTTAAATTCCTAAATACGGAATATGGTAACATAGGAAGTACTTTAATTATATACAGGAGTGGTTAGAGCTACGGAGGTTTTACGTACTTATTTTATGTACAGCATCTTGTATATGTACTTTACCGAACCGAATAATTTGATTCGTAAATACGTATGTGGTTACATGTCTATTACTGATATCTGCCAAGACAGATGTAGCAAGCTATACTTCATTATACACGTGTATGCATAGATATACTTCGTCGTGTACATAGATCGTATGCATTTATCACTGATTATAAAAAATATTTAAAAGCAGTTTTAATTTTGGGCCCAATTAATCTCCAATATATCTAGGGATCCTCTCACAGCCTAGCCGTACTCGGCCGACGTCTGCTTTCCCCACAGTCATATCGTATTATTACTTAATAATGCTCATAGGCTCATAAGTTGTGTAATCATAAAGGATTATAGTGCTGTACAGAGAAGTTTGAATATTTTCCTATGGTCAGTAAAGGGTTATGTTGAAATTAATCTTTGTGTCCATGTCCTTCTTTATGTAACGGATTTATCTTCGCCTGAGGGAGAGTTAAAAGTAGTAATCTTTAGTGCATTCCATTCGTACGTGGCCGCTTGACATTGCAGACGCTGCAACGTCCAGTCGCTGTGCTGTTCTGGGCAGTGTTAATCGCTCTCCACCCTTCTCTCCCCTAGTAAACTCATCTCAGTGAAAATCATCCGATACGTCCATAAAGGTTTATCGATAACGGTAGATCGGATAATGAAGGATGCAGATAAACGGGGTTTGGATAATCGAATTTTTACTGTATTCCCGCGTAAGAATGATTTGAAATACACGAATGTAGTTGGGAATTATACAGTATACATCTTAATACTCAGTACTGTGTTTCATATATTCATCTGTACGCGATCTCATAGTCATAATCATCTGCAATTCACTGTTTAGCAAATGTTTACTTAGGTATGAGATGAGCCGTTTAAGTCAATGGTTACGTAACAATACTACAGTTTTTTACAATTGCCAAGAAGGTCATTGAACTTTGTAAGTCGGTCATTCGGTCGGTAATTGTGAATTGAAGTGTCCCCACTGTAGTCGTTAATTGTATCGTCCTCTCTGTAGACAGAGCAAACATTTTATTTCACAGCGTAATCAAATACACCGTAGAATAAGCTGTTTATTTCGTAGTTCCGCCGTCCTACCGCGTGGGGGCGTTGCTGCTAATTTTCAAACAAGCGAAAGAAAAGCAAGCAACTCCTATTTCTTCATTTGCTTGCTTTTTGTTTCGCTGATTTTTTGTGAGCAATTCTTTGACTGTGTCTGTCTTAACCATGTGATTTAAAAAGGATAGTTCTAGTGCTTCTAAACATAATGAGATTCTTCCATGTGTTGTTTACGCTGATTTATGTGTTTGTCGATAATTGCTAGGTGTTTGTAGTTAAACTTAAGGCATTAGCCTCCGGCCTACGTCCAAAATCACCTATGTACCAATTAATGACGTATCCTAGATTCCTGGATCCTAGAGTCTTGGATCCCTTTGAATAAGGTATGAAATCCGGAGAAGGTCGCAGTGTTTTCGTTTGTGCTTCCTGGTGCTTGTCGATACGTAGGAATCACTGCTTATACAAACCTGGCCGACGTCCAGTTCTTTAATGCGAAGTTTAAATAAATGACCACTTGACACACAGTGACCTGTCATTCAATAGCTGTAATCGACCCAGCACAATGATCCTTTGTGTAAACAAGCGCTAGTAAAAGCCGTTGCCAAGGCACTTGAATACCATTCATAAAAATACCGTACCATGTTATAGGCTTCTATTTTGTTCCACGTTTATTAATTTTGCTTTGCTACAACCGAACGAGGAACAGTTCAACTTTTAACTAATTTACTAGCTAGCTGGAAGTATGAATGAACTATCAAGGTAGTTAGATCAAGATGCGAATGGACAGTGCTCTTCATAGGCAATATTTCACGTAGGTTTACCAAGCCTTGGAGAGATCTTGGGAATGAATCAAAGTACATATCATGTCATTTCCTATACATATGTAATAACAGATATAATATGTCGTGTGGCGCTGTTTAGACCTTCTCTCTCATACTGACTATGTAGCGATGAGGAGAGGTTATTTCAGTAGTGAAAATATTCAACTGCAGTTGGGTTTTGGCACTTAATCGGCCTTGTATATTAAACTACTAAATTCTAGATGAAGTCTGATCAGTTATACGGATCTGGAGTTAATAATCTGTGTCGGGTGCTACCCTATTAAAATAAATTGTTTGTTTTTGCTGTCGCGCGTTGGTCACTTGAAACCGTCAATGAGCGTCTGGTCACTCTTGTCGTCACAGTCCACTCCAAACGGAATGACGTCAGACGTCTGGTCATTCGACCTCAAAGTAAACACAGAATAGTTTTTTCAATGACAACTAGCACCGCAAGTGGAGGAGCCGCCCATTTTATATTTGGGTGTCTGCCATGATTTCCGGGGTCAATAGGTTCAATATTTTAATACGCGGAAGGTTGTTTTTTGTGCAATTAGTTTCAGTTTCGTGTGGGTTATAGTTTATACACCAAGTGGGCACCAGTATCTCGCAGTTCACTGAAACTAATTCCCCGTAACGTTATTTTGCAATGTGTTGAAATTATTATTTCTTGCATTATAATATTATGTAATATTTGGTTATTGCAAAATAGTACAGTTGATTCATCTGATTTGCAAGAAACCAAATCGATTTTTTTATGCCAGTCACTAGTAGATAGTCGATGTGAAATGCAAGTCTAATCCGGTTAAGTGTATTTGGCCCAAGAGTGCTACAAGGTTCCCAACTCTGGTCTATATTTTAACATGGATCAACGTCAACAAATACTGAATACCATTAACTGCTGTTCGTCTTATCGTTATCATAAGCAAAAACAAACAACCGTCTTGAGGCTTCAGTATTGGACCATGTTTAAACACTCCGGGCAGAATTTTGCCAAGGATTTCCAAGAATTTTACAATATCTTGAACGAGTTCCCAGCTGAAAATAAATCATAATGGTTCTATTAGAACAACTAGTCCGAATAAGTTATCTCATTAGAAATAATTGAAAGTGAATTAATCCGTTCTCAGACCTTAAAATTCATGCTGGCGTTAACGAAGTTTCAATTTGAATTATTCCTGTATTTGAAGTATTTCAAAATGAGCTGGTATTAAAGGGTCTGCTGCATTAAAACAACGAGAACTTGTGTGACGTCAGCAATTTTGCCCCTCCTTCGTCAAGGACGCAGCGGGGTTAGAGTTCAAGGTCCCGCGTCGCTCTTCAAAATGAAATATGATCTTTATTTTATTCATATATCAGCACAGCGACATTTTCGTCGTGTTGTGTGCTAGTGTGACCTGTGACCTCCTTTGCATCTCTAACCTTTGAACTTTATTTCACACGTTAAAATTTACTCCAGAGAGATTTAATATAGAGTAACACAGTTCCACATTGGTAGGCCTATGAGTTGACATAGTTTGTCTGTCTCTTTGTTTGTTCGTCTTCAACAATGTCGCCATTATCCGATCGACCTTGGCTAAATTTTTCATGTTTCTAATTTACGCCCCCTAGCGTAAATTCTACTTATTCCTATCAGGTCTGTAGACAGCTTACCCAGGCAACACCAGGTCCAATTCTAACTAAACATCTAATACATATAATAGTGAATCAATGTGGAGAGGGTATAAAATCCCTTTTATGACCCCCTAAATGTCCCTAGCGGACAAAAGGAGAACCCCGATATATAGCTGAGCGTTTATATCTTAAAAATACCCGGTCGGTTTGCTGGTCCTGAAAATAAGCAAGTAACGTGACCTGCTTGCAAACAGTACCATTACGGATACACTCCCAATCAAGGCATGAACCTTTGTGATCACTTGCTGGTCTTGAGATAAATAAAAAAAGATAAACAACGCATTTTATTACATAACAATGCATCCAGTCGACTGATATTTCATCATTGCACGCCCGGATCCGGTTAACCAAATGCTAAAGAGCCGTGAAAAAATAAAACTTGAACCAAATGCTTTGCCTAGCAACGTATCTGTGGCGCTTTTCCATATAATATTAACTCTTTGACAACTAAAACCGGCGATAAATATAAGAAAAAGTGTTTGCCCTACGCAAATAAAGGGTAACAGCGAAACGATGCCTCAGATTTGAAGATTATTAGGTCACAGTTGACATACCTACGTCACAATGTAAAGCGATATGGAAAATTGCACACAGACCCAAATCACTGGGGTGTATTGTTCTTATGAGCTCTCGAGGGGGTTACAACCCCATGTATACGATGTAAACATCACCCATTGGTCCCAGTGTTTTGTGAAAGCCCAGATTTGTAATGAATTAAACGAGGCTGGGAGATTTTGAAACTATTTCGTATTTTTCTTTAGCTAAGCTGTTATTCTTCCAACTGCAATTAAATCGTTATTAGGGAAAATTAACGTAGAATATTATAAATTGTATTTGAAACAGGGAAACCCTTGGTAAAGCTTTAAAGGACTCACTGTAAGCGTCCAGTTAATAATAGTACAGGTTAATATTTTATTCGACCGCTAGGGAGCGTCAGAGAAGTCTCGTCGCGCGCCCGGGATACCCTAAGTCACCTAATTTAGTTCAAATCGGCCCAACCGTTTAGTTTTAAACAAAAACAAACAAACTCTAAAATAGCAGAGAGACCCGGTGCTGTAAATATATATATATATTAATTTATGTTAATTTCCCGAATATAATACGCATTTCAACTGCTGACATCCAGTTTGCTAAGTAAGATCTGCATTGACTAGTTTAGACATGCTGAAAAAGCTCTGTACCCATGTATAATACGCAGAAGTCAAGTCAGTGTGATCAAAGGTCCCTGTTAAATCATGCTCACCCTCACACCTACCAGCCATCCAGCACTGTATAGACATGGTATAGATGGTAAGATTTGCATAGACATATAGTATAGTTTGGTGAAGGTTGATCTTGTGGCAATGAACGTTCCCCGTTGTTAACTTATGAGCATGTACAAGCACAGTTTGTGCTGTAACTGCAACTACATAAGTGAAAGACAAGTTAGCACACTCCGACTTCTGAATAAATAAATGGGTAGTAAATCGGAAAAATACGATAATACGACTTGTGAGATATATTTTAATGCAGGAAAATCTATGTTAATCACAGCAATCTGTACATAGCATTAAAAGACTTGAGGCGATCTGTGTATTGCTTCATACGGCATATTTCCATATTCCTGTACGCGTTTCTATGGACTGAGATATCTGTTTGAATTAAATATGTAAAATCAACCCACTCGTTAAATTGCAATTTGGTCACATGTAAAGCTAGTTACTATATTTTATACATTTAATTCAGGTTATTTACGTTATACGGTATATGTTATATTTTAAGTAAGAAAATCTGTGGATGTTGATCTTCATTATATTTGTGTATTGGCTTTCAAACGCTTATTTCCATATTACTGTACGCGTTTCTATACATCAAGATCCCTGTTCAAATTAAATATATATATAAAGATATCAAACGAAGCCGATTTCTATGCAGAACCGGTGTTTTATTAAAACAGTGAATTAGCCAGTATGGAAGTAGAATAGTAAGCCCACTTGATTCACTTGACATCTCAAGTGCCCAGTGAATAAACATTCCAAAAATTCGGTCTGTCTGCCCTCAGCGCATTACTATATTTAAATTAAACCTTCCGGCTTTTTTTTTGCCTGACGTCATCGTGTGACGTCATCTAACACGTGGCATAATTACCTTTCGCTGACGCGGCTAATTAGTTTACGAGTTTTGACGCAGAATTTCCGCGTGGTGTCTCAGATGTACAGGTTTACCATGTGTATTATGGAGTCACAAACAAGGGTGAGTGATGGAAGTAAACGTCGTAAAACCAAGAGGTTGTGGGTTCGAATTTAGCCAGTGCTATTTCCTCGTCGTTATGCCATTTCCATCTTGTGCCATCTTCGTGTCCTTAAGCAAAACACAATCAATCAGCTCACAGTCGACCAAGCTTTCTAAATAGGGTGCTGGCGGGGTCATTGCATGATTGCCTGATGACGAGGTAATAGTAACGTACTAGGTACGTCATAATCTTGTCAGTGACTATAAGTAATTCCATTGCATAAGCTCTTGACGTGTGTCGGGTTGAAACGACATAACGCGAGGTATCAAAATTGTCCGCTTGCCCACCCCTGTTATAAGGAATAATAAAATGTATTTAAGCCAGTTCTTTCTCCATAAGGCAATTAGTTTCTGTATCCATCAAAAGTTCTTCATATCTTTCAGAGAAATGTATTTTCTGTACAGTAGAAGCAGCTAAAAGCAACCTTGTGCGTTAAACAAGCAAAAGTGGTTCAGCTTCGGGATTGTGGTCAAGTTTATTGTCACCTAACAAAGGAAAAACAAACAATACATCATGAAAAATACAATGGCAATTTTAAACATCAACAGTTTCAATAGATGTTGTTCTATGCTTAAACAATACCATATATTGTCGGGGATTCTAGGAAGCCGTCTGATGTTTTTTCCAGAATATTTTTGTTCAATTATCTACAATAAAATCCTTCTTACGTATATACAGTCGTCCCTCGCTATATCGCGGGGGGGGGGGGGCGGATTCACTACATCGCGGATTTTCGAAGATCCTGTAGCACCATTCTATTCCATGATAAAATGTTCAGGAGCTAAAAGTTAAAATAAAAAATTAAATAACAGGTCAAATGATTGTGGTTAATAAGGTAAATAAGAGTGTGTGAATGATTTATAATGGTTTAAAATACGTTTAAATATATTCAAATAATTAAATAAATATGTGGTCTCTACTTTGCGGATTTTCACCTATCGCAAGGGGCTCTGGAACGTATTCAAAAACCTATTACCCCTTAAATCCTTAAGAATGCTTTACCATAATATTAACTCAAAAATTCAAGTCGAGCTTGAAATGTTTTTCAAGTGATTAGGATTTGGGCAAGTTAAATTCTGGGTAATTCAAGTTTGATGTAATAAATATTTTGAAAGAAAGCACACGGATTCCAAATTTTTAACTCACGTCACATGAAATGAAATGATATATATCTGTTTACCGTGACTGCTAAAAACCTCTTATCGATTTTCAATTATACGCGGCCGTCACAGTAGTTTGTCAAAAATCCATTGTTGCAATTAAATTTAGTTTTAAATTTAAACACTAACTGTTTTCCTTAATCTATTTGTGTTGTCATAAATGGATGTAGCCTTGAAATAACACCATTGTCGTTTTACCGGGCATTTAAAAATTTCCCATTTGTTTCGTTGACAATTCGCATATATTGACGCAACAATGTGCATCGATGCTAACAAAATATAAAGTTTACCTGAGATTGTGGTTTTCAAGTCCAGTTTACCTGGGATTGTCCTGTTACAAAAATGACGAGGGTAAGGCCTGGACCCATGGGTTTCAAATACGGTTTGCAGGAGTCCAGTCAGGGTTTTAATATGAAGGTTTTTTTAATTGGTAATGTTCAACTTTCGTTGAAGCAGGGGGTTACTGATTCAGCTCACCCCATAGTAACGTCAAAGTTGGTGTTGCGTATTATACATGGGTATAGAGCTTTGGGGGGTATCTGGATGTCATAGTTGGGGTGCGTATTATACATGGGTATAGTGCTTTTCCAGCTATCTGGACTTCATAGTTGGGGTGCGTATTATACAAAAGTGCGTTTTATCTTCCGAAAATTATAGATAATAAAAATAACTAAGAGGTCATAAAAGTAATTACAAGTAAAAGGTTTCATCTGCAGAAAAAGGTAAAAAGCCACTGCGTCACATTTTCGTGAAACTTACGTTAAAAAGCTCCGTAAATTTGGTCGTTAGGTGAGAATCACAGTTGTACTTCATTCCGGCAACGCCGTCCACAGCTCGCCTGCCAATTTTATGATCGACTGACATAAGCTTACGGCCGTTTTACACTTGAGCTTACTGTTTTTTAAGTCTCTTTGGCTATGTGCCAGGTCACGTCGAGAGCGGCGGGTCTGTCCTAAGCTTATTGTATCATAATTTAAACTGGAGTTTCATCACGAGCATTGTTCAATAACTCTTCTCCCGGAAAAGTTTAAAAAGGAATAGAAAAAGAGAAGGAGAAGGTATCGATAGAGCTGCCTGCCGGGCTTCGTTTTTTAAAGTTCAACTTAATTTTTTTATCCTAGTGAGTGGCTTGAAGATATTTGAATGGGATTGCGTATATGGGTTGATCAGTGGTGAGAGGGATGTTAGGAATTAAAAGGAAGGCAGTAAGGCTGGAGTCCGGAATGAACATAATGTGTTTTGATATTTGGAAGGGATTGCTGGGGATTGCAGATCAGTGTTAGAAGCTTTAGAGAAGGCTAATGTCAGCGAGACTGAAGTCACTTCTTAATGCTTAAAGTGTTATCTTGAAGATATTTGAATGGAATTGCTTATATGGACAAATCAGTGGTGGAATGTGTATTAAAATATGGGTGATAGAGTCCAAGATAGAATGAGGAGTTACCACGTATCAATTTTAAATGATTTCAATGAATTATCTGGATGAATATATTTGTAAAGGTCTTATTGGAAATGAATAAATCTTGGAATCCGTGATGTTCGGTCGTAGGTGTTAGCGGTCGTTTACCGAACTGGTCTTTAAGTAAGAAGTAATGAGTAACTGTATTCTAATGTTTTCCATGTCACCATTGTAAAACCACTGTACTGCATCTTACAAGTACTGTTCCCTCATTCTAATTCGGAATGAATGCCCATGTCAACTTGCTAGTACTGTAAATTCTTATAACTTAGTATACCTTTAAAACCACTGTACTGCATCTTCCAAGCGCTGTGCCCTTTCTAATTCGGAATGAGTGCCCGTGTTTCATATTTTTTTGAACTATCTGAATGAAAAAATTGGCAAAGGTCAAATGTAAACACTGTCTAACAGTGGTAAATGTGCGTGGTCGTTGAACGAGATTGTCGTCAAAAGTGTTAACATCATTCACACCCTTGCCATACCCAGCCGCTCACCGCAATAATAACATGCAGTAGATCACAGCGTACTGTCGTGCATTATGTTCATTAATGTTTATTGACAAAGTGTCAACAAGAGCTTAAAAAAAGTTCAGAGCTTGTCATAGTGTGATTGTTATTAATAACGGAAAACTTCAGTTAGCTAGTAATTTGCCTGGCTGCTTCGACTTTAATCTAACTAGATTTAACTGTATCTCTGCGAATAGTACGTAATGTAGAAATTAATGACACCAATATTTCATGCTTCATTATACATTGGGTATATCTGAAAATAATACTTAGCCATGACGTATCGGGATTTTTATCTTCCCCCTTTTATCAGCTCTCATTCATTGTCATTACATTGATATGTCATAATCTTTGAACAACTGATAGCCGAGATTGTTGTCTTCACGATTTCCCGCGCCGGCGCCTTGAAAGCGGGAAATATTGGCGAAAATTTGTGTTTTCTGTAATTTTGGTGTCCGAATAAATTCGTAAAGTAGTCTGCGGGTAGTCAACAGTTCATAAATTTTTTATTCGTTCAGACCAGAAGCCATTTATGATGAAAGTAAGACTCTTGAATAACTTTGCGTCCCATATTTCACGCTCTAATGCTTAATTTGAAGCAAATATCCCGTTTTGAATGGGGATTATCTTAATGAGATATTATTAACGCTAGGGATTCGTTCATGCAGTTTAAATTTATAATATTTAGAGACGTGCATAGTGTGACATTGTACCATACACTGTCTGAGCAATTTCAAATTTCCATTTCACTTCATTACACTGTACTTGTACGGTAATGGTCTGGAATGAGAAACCAGACGATGTCCCTTTAAGGACAGCCTTTAAAGGACATAATGCAAGCATCCAAATGAATATAAAAGAATTACTATTTTTTACCCGGCCGCTAGGAGGCGTTAGAGTAGCCCTGGGGCGTGTTTGGGCCAGGATTAGGGTGTGTCTGTTTTATCCATGGGGCCGGAAAAGGATAATGCTAGTGCTTCGAAGCATAATGATTGTAATATATAAATTCAAAATATTCAATAACAAGTTGTATTCTTCCGCCTGTTGTTAGGCCCGTTTTGTAATTAATCCGTCCCGTTCGAACTCTGTATTATTCGTATTCCGAATCAGTTATCCCCATTAGAAATAATTCTACTCGCGCAGTTCGAACGTAGAAGCATAGGTCGAACTCCGAATTTTTTAGGGTCTTGAGAAGTACGGGGCACTACTGTATTATTTTCCATTTACGAAAGGATTATTGTAAAAGGTTATAAATGTATTTTTACCTTTCCCTGCATTAACGTCTTTCCCCTTCGGTAACTTTCCATCAAGCCATTTAGCTCTGCGATATTTTCGAGCTGCTGCCCTTCTTTCATTTATATTTTTATAAGACACTTAGTCAAGACCCTTCAAAATCTCTTATGACTGGTTTAAAATCTTTTTTATTTTGTCCCAAAACAACCAAATTTTAAAAGTAAATTTTCATCAAATCCAGGACTAATCTTTTAATGAATTCGCCGTCCTCGGTTAGTCGTCATGGTTGCTACCGTTTGAACATCGCTAATCCTGCCGAAGTGCATTACTGTCTATTACTGCAAAGGAATTTGCGTCTCTTCCTTCGAAAAATACCGAATTAAAATGAAACAGACTTTTAAAAGCGATGTTATTATGAAGAAATTAAATGCAGTCAAGTCACTTAACAACATTTTTTCGGAACCACGTGAATTATATCAGAAAAATAGCCCAGAAATTGGCGGGAGTAATTTTATCATTAGTTATTCATAATCTCTGTTCGATGGTAATATGTGTTTGATTATATCCATTGCTCCTGTTCATTGTAGCTGCTTTGAATTTATAACTGATTAGACTTCATCTTGAATTTAGTAGTTATTGTCATAGATTATGGTCAACATAGCATCGTATCTGTGAGGACTGATATTTTTCTGATAGTTTTCATCTATAAAAAAATCAATGAATATTTATATACAACTATATTCAGGGTAAATATATAAACTATATTTTGAAATGAAAATATCGTGTTTAAACCGGTCCATGGAAATATTCGAAATCCAAAACACTTTCTGATAATATTTTCAACCTGTAATTTATTTCTTCTTATGAAACTTGCCCCCGGGACCACCCTGCAGCACCCCTCACGCTACGTCACCGCATCCAGGAACTCAATGTCCCCAAAGGTTTCAATGTATTTTAATTTGAATATTCTGAAAAATTTACTCACGGAGCAACACCGCGGCATCCCCACATTACACCACCGCTTCCTGGAACCATTTAATGGCACTGAAAGTTCCATTCTATTTTGTATCACGTCATTTGATCTCACCACACAACTGTTCAATGCGGTTTTTCGATAGGTTTAATTCCCAGCGGAATTCTCGAACTAACAGAGAACAGAGTAAATCGTCTCCAGCTGCTTATCTCCTATGATATGGCAATGTAATGTCTTATTAACGTTTCCATTATGCACAAATCAATTCCAGGAACCCGGACACACGTTATTACTTAACTCGATCTAGTGCCAAATCGCGGTCTGATCATGAACCTCAATTTTTCAATTTTTGAAACCAAAATTCTTTACAAGGCGAACGTGGCGAACAACTGTAACTGTCTACTCTCTGTTAGATTATAAGTGATAATTTTTCTCTACCCTTTCTTGCCGCTTTATGCGAGCAGTAGGTAGTTTATTATGCAAAAGCCAATTTATGGCAGAAACCCAACTGCAGTTAAACATTTTCAACTACTAAAAAAACCAGTGCTTTTTACCAGTGCTCCATAGTCACTGTAAGAAGGGATCTAAACAGCGCTACGCGATATATTACATCCGTTATTAAATGTCTATAGGAAATGACATGGTATGTACTTTGATCCAGGACTCAACAGTGAGAATCCAATCGAAAAAGTAATAATTAACCCATTTTTACCCAACATTGTTTCAGCCGACGTGTTATTCTGGTCGCTGGGAAGCGTTCTCGGGGTGTGCCCGGTCTCCAAGAGTCCTTTTTTGAAAAATAACGTCACAACCACCTGGGCCGGGATACCCTTAAGTCAAAACACCAAATTTGTTTGGAATCAGTTCCGATTGTGAGGTCTAGTTGTATCCCAGAATTATGTATGAACAAAGAATTGAGTCTGCGCTATTTGTCCGGAGGGGAATTAACGGGAATGCACGGGAATGCACGGGAATGCACGGGAATGCACGGGAATGCACGGGAATGCACGGGAATTAAAACACTGATTTTTTCGATTACCAAACTTACCTTACCATTAACCATTAACAACCATTGCACTCTCAGTTTGTGCAATAAAACGAATAAAAATGCACAAAATCAAGATTTTTTTCATGTTTTTCGTTCGAGATTTCCCTCCCTTCCTTAAAAAAAATGCGCAAACAATGATCAAAAGAAGCCAAATTGGCCGCTGTTGGCACAAATTGGGTGCTGTTGGGCATTCGCCACCGACCCGTCTCTTTAAGTAATTGATGGAGGGGCAGATAAGCTTTAATACAAGCGCCCACACGGATGCTACGTACCATTATTGAGCATGTTTCATTTGTAACTGGGAACATAATACGGCTTGTATGAGTCTGCACAGAGAACTCAGAAAAGGAAACAATAGATTCTGAATTGCTTGCAAAGTATGCAACTGCCTACATATGCTATTTTTACCAAGTTTATATAGTCTTGTTTCGCACACATTGGAATGACATTTGAATGTGTTAGTGCTGAATACGACACACATGATGAATACGGCTGTGTCGCTTCTTAGAATAAAGTCGCGCCGTTACAGCGTTAATGAGAAAAAAAAAGTAAAATTCAAATGGAATGAAATTACGTAAAGTGTTCGATATTAATATAACTAAGTAGCATAAAAAGCAGAAGGGAATTTAGAGCGAAGTTTTGGAATAAAGTTAAGTTACAACTGTCGCAGATTACACTAACACCTCGCTTACCACACTTATACCACTGCACTGATACCCCGTCCAAAGCTACCCCGCTTTGCGCTGTTTCGCGATAGCGCTTTTCAGTAACTTGAGTCCTGAGATGGGAAATATTACAAGTCTTGAATCAATATCGAACATCCTTAGTAACCTATGTGGTGTGCATATGCTCTGTTAGCTTTCCATTTCCATTTTTATAGTGCATTATTCCTTCAGGAAGAAGGTATATGCTTATATCACCAAGAAACCTAGGCTTGAAGAACTCATCTGATATACACTAATGTTAGAATGACTTCGTTCAGCGCTGGTTCCTCTCCTTTCATGACGTATCATAAGCGTTAAGCGGAGTATTGTTGTATAGATTTCCCGCACCTGTTGACATATCATCACTGTAATGCATATCCATTACTTAATTCCGAAGCTTTCAGAGTAGGAGACTCCTCGCAAGCGAATAAAATGAGGGCTCGGAAAATTATTTAAATTCAATCGAAGTCTTTTCAAAAGTCATCGTAATGAATTAAATTGCATCATCGACGAAATTAATTTGTCTTTGAAATGAAGCTTGTCAAGAACGTGTAAAATGATATTATAAAATTAGTTCTCATTTTCAAATCGTGTTTTTGATGGATTGGTTGAAAATTTGTTGGAAATAATTAAAGTAAACTATTAAGCCATCGAACTTTTTTACCTGAAACTTGAAGTAACAGTATAAATTGTGTGTAGTACTTTCTGATATCTGTTCGTTTGATATAATGTTATTAATCCTTGCCTTTTTATGCGCCTGTAGACTCTTCTGTATAACTCTTTGGACTCCATCTTGAATTTGGTGGTTTATTATGTAGAGCTATGGGGCGATATTGAAGTCCTCTGTTGTCTGGTCTGGGCATACCGGTCAGGTCCCCGACTCTGATTCAGTAGCCACACAGCGACTGCTGTTAGTTCAGTCCTACTTGTAGTTAGTACATCAGTAAGAAGTTTAACTTTTCTATGTTCGGTTTCATCAGGCTGGCTAAAATTCGCATTTAAACGTTGATATTTTCACGTATAAGGTTAGATGCGCCAATCAAACCTCATAAATTTTTTTAAAAATCTATTAATGTTGACCTAGTTAGTATTTTTCGTGATATCTTGAAACTAATTTCTCGCTTTAAGCTATTTGAATTCCTGTGATAGATGTAAAATTCGCGTATTTCCTCCAAATCCTGTAGATTTCAATTTGCAAATTTTCCGCATATCGGTTTTTGATGAATACGTTTTGCCTGGATAAGATTACTTTGTAATTATTTTCATTGGAGTGAAATGCTTCAATAATCCAATGCGTCATATATGTTTGCCGTCTCAATAAGTAATCCATATATATAGTACAATGTGCTTCGATCCTTGAAAATTCTTATCAGCCGTCGACGTCTGCGTAAGAGATAGTATTCGTCTAAATAAATTAGAACCTCATACTGAATGAAAATTCGGGGCCGAAAAATCGTTTTTACCCGGAGAAAAATATCTCGGAATATTTGACAAAAATGAGCGGATGAATTATTCAGTGTTACCATCAGACTCCAAACTTCCGAAAATTGATTGAAAATTGAAAGGTCCGATGCTGCAAATATTAAAAAGTATTCTGGGTATGCGTTGCATAGTGATTGTTGAATGGGGAACAGGATGAATTTTCAGGTACGAGCCAGATTAAGATACCCTCGTTGAAACGGACAAATAGGGGAGAAGGGTGTATGCTTTATCTCATTGTCTGAGTTAACTGATGGTAGTGGAATCCACAGAGCCATCACAGGGGATCCAAAAAGAAACAATAAACTGAAATAAACGAAATAGGGATGTGGTATCCTTGTACGCTTTTTATCAAATACTAAGTACATTAAGGTTAAGTATGTATATTAAGCAGCAAGTAGTATAATTTGACAATCACCCAAAAAACATGGCTAAATCAGCGCTTGGGGGTCCAAAGCACAAAAATGTTGGGAAGCCATGTGATACAGTAACAAAATGATAGAAAATACTATAAAAATCATAATAGATAGTTCGACTGACCGTTCAAAAGTTCACTCTGTTGTGTCACAAAATGCAATAATATCAAGACAGTTTAAATCATTTTACGAACATCTAGTACATTTAATTGTGTTATTTTTACTTTGAATTATATGTATTAACGGTTTAAGATAATCGAAATTGGTTCTGACTAGGGTCTGGGAACGGATTAATTCACTTTCAATTATTTCCAAAGGCGAAAATTGATTCGGACTTCAAACAATTCAGAGTTCGAACTTCCCATTGTTTTTATAGCGAAAAGTGATTCAGACTTCGAATATTGAACGGATTCCGGGTCATTTTCTAAGTTCTGGGTCACTTTCCAGTGTTTATTTTGGGGATAATTGAATATTTCGGAGTTTTAACGGTTTTCTGGAACGGATTATCGTACGTAGCAACATGTGTGTATATATTTTTGTAATATATTTTTCGCTACTCTTGTTTCTGTGTTAGTCCGTCACTGAAGCATTGAAATCTGTGGTTTTGTGTGAAGGCGATAATTTCCTTAATAATCAATTTTGAACCTGATTTGAATTGCCTTGCGGTCATAGAAGGGTGTATAAATTTTTATTCGTTTCTCCCCGGCAAAGTATTTTTATCAAATCCCAAAAATAACCCGACATTCAGAGAAAGTTTTCAATTTGTATGAGCCATCAATTGCAAGCGATCAGCTTTTGATTCCTGAAAGAAAAACAAAAATTCATTGTCGCTTTTTTTGATGAATTTGAGATATTATCGGACGCTTAGGAAATGGTTCCAAATTTATCTGAATTGGGAGCTGTGTGAGACAGGAAACATTGGTTGTTGCGAGAGGGCAATTTGCGGCATTCGATGCTGCTCGCTATAATCATATCGTATGGGATGTCTCGAACTGTAGCAATGAGTAATAACGCTCATGTAAAGCACTGTCCAAACATCTGTTATAGCCCGCATCTTACTCCAACAATGACAGTGACGAACCTACGGGAAATCGTGCCTATAGCAAGCACTGAATTTGCGCTCCTGTACAAACAAATGAATTTCATATTCAAGATAATCTCAATCTTTTAATTACCAAATCATTGCACTACATGGAAATACTTGTGAATTTTTTGTTGTGCAAGCTGACTAACTGAAAGTTGTTGTCGTTCAGGGCACTGGTATACCCCCCCCCCCTAGTAGGGACTCCGACAACGGATATTCCCGAAATAGTAGTATAGTATTAATAGTATAAAATATCTTCTAATGTCAAACGAAAGTTCGGAAACTCAGCATCAATAATAAAAACTAATAATAAACTAACCGTCACTTTGAGAAATATATTCCATTCAACTTCTAAAACACCTCTAACACATTGTAGGTGTGAGAGAAGCATAATTCATTACATGTCTTTGATCACACTGACTTGCGAGTGTGTATTAGAAATAGGTACAGGGTTTGTTCAGCTATCTGAACGTCATAGTTGCAGTGCGTATTATACATGGGTATAGAGCTTTTTCATCTATCAGGACGTCCTAGTTGGAGTGCGTATTGTACATGGGTATAGAGCTTTTCCTGCTATCTGGACGTCATAGTTGGGGTGTGTATTATACATGGGCATAGAGCTTTTTCATCTATCAGGACGTCATAGTTGGAGTGCGTATTACACATGAGGGCGTGTCATATTTGGACAAATTCCGGAAAACATAATTGTATGTATTGAATTGGTGTTCCTGTAAACTCTATCTACGAGTACGCGTCGTTTTCTAAAGAGCGCCGTATTTGAATGCGCTCTTTCTGAATGAAACTTTCGCTCAGAAGGCAAAAGCTATCATGCTTGCCTTTTGCAGACGAAAAATATCGGTAGCAAAAAAAAAAAAAGTAAAATGATTAGAGAACTGAATAATTCAAAAGAAAATTGATTGGTTCTGTTTACAATCATCTTTGTTTATCTTGTCGAATGTGACGTCAGTAAACAAATGACGTCACGAGCCAGACTCATTTGCAATTGTCACATGTCGAGCGAAATGATTTACCTATTATCGCCTAACTAAAGCCCACATCCTGCCAACCGCTAGTTTATTTTCAAGACATGTTTTATGTCTTGTGCAAAATCGGTATGAGGGCTAGTGAAATGCAGCATTTTGATATTAATTGTTTGAGCATATAGCAATATACCCAGGACCGGATGAAGACCTTTAGAAGCCCTAAGCACTAGAATTGGTGGCCCCATACATTTTTCATTCAAAATATAAACCATAAAATAAACATGATGACACAGGAGAGAACGTTTTATAAACAGAGCTTATTCATTTTTCATTACATTTTGAAAATAGCTATAAATTTAATTAATTTAATAATTTAAATGGTGAATTCGGCTAAGAAAAAATTACTGAGATGCCCCTCCTTCCCTTGATGACCTAAGCACGTGCTTAGTTTGCTTATAGGGTTAACCCACCACTGAATATTACGTCACTGAAGCTTCCTAGCTTATATTTTATGATTTTTTGGATTTAGTTCAAATTTCACGTAATCCGGTGAAACGGTTCCCGGAAAACCGAGGTTTAACAGTAGTGAAGTACACCATATATATTATTGATAACTTCGTAATTTCCGTTTCATGATAAGTGATTAAAGTTCCTTGCATGTTTCTGTCTTTTTCTGCACCTTTACAATCTGACTCCACATCTGTAAAACTGATTAGACTTCATCTTGAATTTAGTAGTTTATCAGGTAAAGCCAACTTATGGTTGAAACCCAACTGCAGTTGAACATTTTCTACTACTAAGATAACCAGTGCTTATTACTACATAGTCAGTGTGGGATGGAATCTAAACAGCGCTACGTGACATATTATATTCGTTGTTACATGTGCATAGGTAATGATGATGTAGTACTTTGATGATGTGTACTTTGATTCATTCTCATGATATAGAAATGAACGCTACACTAGAAATTCTTAGAACGTGAATTGTCAGTCAATACATTGCTAGTCCTGTTCAAATTCTTCTTTCTCACATTATATTATTATGTAATATTTAATGAAATTTGGCCGTTTCAAAATAATTACAGCATATTATATATATTAAAATTTGGGGCCCACTAGTAAGTAAATGCAGCCATGATTGAAATGATTATTTTTATGTTTTCAGCGAGTGCTTTATATTGATTGTGAGTGATAATGGTCTGGCAAATTGTCCAAGCTTTACATTTACTCGTAGTATATTAATGTAGTGGTTGTATAAGCTCTGCACGTATACACCATTATCCTAAAACATGACATTATATACAGTAAAATATAAAGCTAGCGAGCTAGAACTCGACTTAGGGTTTACAAGTAGAGAAATCTGAGTTCCTGACGACCAACGTAAAACTAACAGTTGAAGTGACACGTGTAAATATATACATTATGTCAGTTAATCAATATATGTTACGTTTACATCGGATGTTTTCTTACATACTGTCTTGCAATTACTTGGTTATATCCATTGAAATTTGGCGATTAAAAAAAAAACAGTAATATATATATTGAATATTGAAACGTGAAATAATTTCTATTAATTTTCCTGCCCTGAATGCAATACTAAAATTGACATCCCAAGTGACAAAATCAAAGTGACATTCCAAACATATCTACCAATCAATAAATCTCACGTTTACACGAGATTTTTTAAAGATCATAGATAGACTCGATGACATGATGTGACTGAGAGTCGCGCAAAACCAAGCGTAAACAAGGATTGGAAATTCAATTAAAACTGAAAATTCGATCGACTACATCAGGAAAATATTAGCCGTTAATGGAATAATATACGGACCGCTGAGATTATGGAAACTAAAATTGGTATAAACACTTCGATCGCAGAACCTCCTGTTTACAAACTGGAATGCAAACCTTGCGTTGAGCGATACCTCTGTTTCCTTGAGCAAGATATATTCACTGAACTCACCCAGTAGAACTAGCTGTAGAAATAGGTAGCCAACAACGCTGGGGTCACTGCAGAAATGATTATAATGATTTCCGATTTACTAATAATAAGGCTAATTTGTCATGAGGCTGTGTTACATTGTATTGAAATTCTCATTTCTTACATTATATTATTATGTAATATTTGATGACATTTGGCCATTGCAAAATATTAACAGTAATATATATATATATTCAAAACATTTCTTTAAATTAGAGGGCCCCATTTTGGGCTCATAGGTGGGTAAATCCGGCTTTGTAGTTCTCATAACGCCGGGGTCACTACAGCGTTCATTCTGATCGATTATCGCAAAATATTCCTCGTTTAGTGACTAAATCACACTTCTATATTTCTTACCTAACTTCACAAGGGTACGGAAAGCGATGCGCGACACTCTGAAACAAAACCATTATTTTTGGGACGATCTGGCATATGTGGTGATGTGAGAGATTTCGACAATTTCTTACATAATGTAATTCCCTAGGCAATAATTTCTTACATCAGCAATTCTTACAGCGATATTTTCCACAGAAAACATTTTTACACACGTTTTTTTCCATTTTATTCTTCATAATATTTTCCAATGCTCTCCGATATAAATACAATAAGAATGTGGCAGGGAGAATCCTGATCGTAAGATTTACGGACCAGTAAGCAGTGGTTTCGAAGTCCTTATTTCGTGAACTTCACTAGGTCAGATTTCCTCCCGACGGAAGTCCACTGAATTTTTCTAAATTCGTGATTCGTTTGTGACATTTCACGTATGATATTTGCAGACACCGTTTTCGACCATCGTTGAAACTTCCGGTATCATATTTTTAATTTTTTTGTTCCATTTTTTCTTTCTGGCGCGTCTGGTTTTCTGGTAAGCGAAAAATAGCGATATCGTGGGGAAGGTTGGTTTGATCAAAATGGCCAAATTATTCACTCAGGAAAAATGCCATAACTACAGGGGCAATTCCCTTCCCTTCCCTTCCCAATTCCAGAAAAATGAAGGGGGTTATTTGTCCTAGGCCTTCACCCAGATGGAGGACAAAGAACTTCGTTTATAAAAATGGATTTTAAATAAAGACACCACAATACTTCATACCTTATCTGATCACCAGTAATTTATATCACTATGGCCTATATTACAAACTGAAAATTATAGTCCAAGTTATTCTTACAGCCAATAAAATTAAGAAAACTAAAATCGAACGTCTCTTTCGGAGCTTTACTTAGACATTTTACGAAAAATGCGGTGTATCTTCCATTTCCTTTTTTTTCATTCGTCATATAATTTGATTTCCATGTTAAGGGGCCCCGAACATGTGTCCTGGTCCCCGCCAATGTACAAATCCGAGTACTATAAGTTATCAATTCCAATTTATTGCTATTGTTATTTACTATTGTGCAATATAGCCTTTTGAAAACTGCTTTTTGTTGAGGTTGGCGATTTAGGCCAGATATTGCATAAAATCTGGATAATTGCTGCGTAGTTCTAGTAGAATATAATTCAGATAATTCTGCTTTGCCAAATCACGCTATTGCAATCTCTTAAGACAATGAAAGAAATTGATTAGGCACGTCGATGATGAATTTTTGTGAAACTTTCGTGCCCCGCAAGTTGCGGTACTACAGGCCTGAACGGTTTGCACACCCCTGAGTCTGGCCCCGGGGACCCAAAAACGGTCTTAAAAATATCTCATGTCGGCCCAGGCAACCGAAATTCGTAATTCTAGGGGAAGCGTGAAATTCCAAGAATTATTGCATTGATTTCAGCGCTGCAAAAATAGACTTAAATAGTGAAATTGAAACTTACATGCCAATCGAAGCTTTTGTCTGCTGTTCAAATTCGAAGAATTATTGCGAAACAACAATCCGTTGAACGAACAATAGACCATTGTTGTTACATAAAGAATACAACTTAAGATAATCGCTTACTTCGTGCGCTAGTTTTGATGCTGATCGAGACAGTAGCGGTTTCGAAGGTGACAAATAACCAGCCCTAGGCCAAACTCACCAGTGGGCCCCCAAATGTATTGAAATGTGATTGAAATGTGAAATGTAATTGAAATGATCGTATATAGATATTACTGTAATTATATTGCAACAGCCAAATGGCAAGAATTTCAACACAATTTAACATTGCGTCAAATTAGTTTCAGTGGGCCCCTTGATATCGGTAAGGCTGATTGCCTACTGAATTCGGTCTGCGTTGGTATATGAAGCTAACCACGGGTAAAGCCGTTCAATGTGAGCAGCCGTTCACGAGCATTTTGGTAAGGAATTTTGCCATACGAAATTCTCCGTTAATTATGACCAAGCTTCGGATATTATGACCACTTATTCCATCTTCTTTTCATTGAAAAGATCTTGTGCAGCGAGACATTACCAATTTTTTTGCACACAAAACTATCTAATAATTTATGACGTTCCAAGTTTGTTTTAATCAAAAATAATCAACGTTAAAGTTTATTTATAGCAGCTCTGGTTTTTGTGACGATTTGGATATTATGACCAAAATTGTCTGGTCCCAAGGTGGTCATATCGAGCGGCTTCAACTGTATTTGTATACTATATTCTGCAATTTGAATTCATTTCTAAATTCTGAACATTGAATACACTCGTCTGCCCCAATTCCTGACTAGATATCAAAAAGTAGACCCTGGAGCTTAATTGAGTAGTGAAACCTACATTAATCCCTCACCTATCGCGGGGATCACATTCCAGAGCCTCCCGCAATAGGTGAAAATCCGCGAAGTAGAAACCACATATTTATTTAATTATTTGAATATATTCAAACGTATTTAAACCATTATGAATCATTCAAACACTCTTATTTACCTTATTAACCTTTCCCACAATCATTCGACCGGTTATTTAATTTTTTTTTAACTTTTAAACGCTTAAACATACTAGTACTGTACGGCACGGCATTTATCATGAAATAAAATACATACAATATTACATTAAAATACATACAATACAATATTATATAAAATCTGCGATGTAGTGAATCCGCGATAAGTGAACCGCGATATAGTGAGGGACGACTGTATTTGTAGTTAACAAATGTATATCGTCCTGGATCCAATTCATGATTTGAATGTGTTCATACTTGTGTAATCTCTCAGACTGTTGTAATCAATATAAAACTCCCTTGCTCTGAGTCTATTCTGTAATTGTTTTGATAACTTGATTGATAAGCATGTCGTAATTATGTCGGATGAATAAGAGTAAAAAAATTTCCCGAAACGTGTTGCGCCTGATCACGTTATTTTATTTTTAATCTTGAATTCAAACATTTGCTTGGCTCGAGCTGATAGTTTGGAACGTTTGAACAGACCAGGGCTAGGAAGTGTAACGTGTGTATGGAATTAGATGAGTGGAATTTATAAATAGTGTGGAAGTGGGAAGGAGAACTAGAAAAATGGACCACACAGTTTTACTATGTTATTATTATTAATCTCGGAGAATAATAGATCATGGATAGTCTGTAGAGTAAAAAAAGTAAGAATAAAAATCTTCTAATAGTATGAAAAATAAGTTTGAAAGTTCAAACTGATGGTTTGATACTATTCCAAAATATTTCTGGCATCATTGATGGTGGTTTCGTAATCTACTTACTCCAGTGTACTTTGTTAATATTAAAATATTTTAAAAAAAGTACATTGCCATTATAGTTCCTGAGGTACTTATACTGTTTTATACAAGGAAGGAGACTTCGCAATCGCAATCAAAAGGTCACAAAAACAAAGCATTGTGAGCATAACTCCTAAGGTTCTTCACTTGGCGCTCTGAAAATTCGCACGGGGGTCTGTTGCAAACGCTAAAGTGTCATGGCCAACTTTTTTTTGAAATAAGGGTCCTGAATATATATATAGGGTCCTGTCCTGAATATATATATTGGCGGGAAAATTTAGGCAGTTTATGTAATTCTGATCAATATACAATATTGCCGTAGTTCAGAGGTTCTTCCAGGAGTGCGATAGAAGTTTCTAAATTTTCGATGGAAACTTTTCAAAAAAGGAGCTTCGCTTCGATGGTATTATTATGAATAAACAAAGACAACAACGTAGCTATTAAAATTGAGATAATATTTCGTATGCATATGTAAATGGATGTATTCATTTTTCACTAGAATTATCTTGCAATAAATGTCATTTCCCTGATATAAAAATAGAAACAGCGAGAACTTATTATCAGATTCAAGGGGGTGCCTATCACTAAAAAGATTAAAAACCACTGCCGTAGTTAAACTGGGCAGAAAAGAAAAGCAAGATTTATCACTCTGTGGTATGACATTGAGTGAATGATTTTCACATACCAAGTAATTCGATATCATTAAAGAATAATGGAGTGAAACATTACCACATATCAAGATCTGGTAATGTGCCAATTCTTCAATGCACTTTATCAATATATCCTCCGGTCACATAATGTTACTTTGATTTCTCTGGTTAATTTCGCTACTGTGCAAACTGTAAAGCATTGGTTCTTCACTTTTTTCCCATTTTGATCAAATTAAAGTTTCTTAATGTTATTCTGGAGCTTGCCCGATGATATTTCTCATAGTCACTGATAAAATGAAGATAAATCCAAGAGGCACCAATAACCTTGTTGGAGGTCACCATCTTCGATGCAGTGACCCTTTGTCGGTATCCTATTTAACAGCTAGGTTGACTGTGAGCTGGTGTTGTGTCTTGCTCAAGGACGAGATGCTAAAGCGAATTAAAATGAATGATAAACCACATTTGTTCGAAAAATATATAAGTTCCGTAAGAGAATTCTGATTTTATTTTTCTTGCTTTTATTGACTGTAAGAATAACTTTTACAATTTTCAGTTTGTAATATAGGTCATGGTGATATAAATTACTGGTGATTAGATAAGATATGAAGTGTTGTGGTGTCTTTATTCCTTCAAATGAATTGCATGTTTTAAAGAGGAATTCCTTAGTCTAGGGTCCTCTGGAGTCTAGAACAGTGCTCTTCAACTTTTTGGCGTCACGAAGCCCTTGCATGTCTTCAATGAATGTCACGGAACCCCTCTTCAATCAAAAGTTATGAGGCTAAATCAATGCAGTTATGCGGAAATTAAAGAATGTATTAAAACACTATACAATGAATAGAATAACAATTATTAAAAAAATGTCCTTTAATAGTATTTTAATGGTTCGGATCAATTGGTATTCTGCCTATTTGTTCAAAAATTATAATCATTTCCCCTGTTACACGCGGTACCCTTGCGGAACCCCATTTGAAGAGCACTGGTCTAGGAGATACCCTGGGACAATTGCTCTCTTGCCGCCCTATGAATCCGGGCACATACAGATGCTTACATTCCTGATGGGAACACACTGTGACCATTTTATTTAACAGATGATACTTTGCTGAATCTGTTTATTTATTTTTTGCCGCGTTCTGAACTTGAATGATTGAAGTAGACTGGGATCAGTGGTCCGTAAAATGACTTTCAACATCGTTAAATATTCTTTGAACCGATTGATGTTAGCCTACACTGCAGTGATATGAATTTACAGCCAACAAGCTTAAGGCACTGTAATGCTGAAGTGGGAACAACGGCTTAGACTCGCGCTCCAATTAACATAAGAAAGGGGAAAGGCCTGATTAGATACGGATCCCAATGAAAGCAAGTACTATTCAGCCTAAATCCTATCATTGACCATCTATTGACGGTCTGAAAATGTAAAATTTGAAAGTTCGAATTTCCACAGAAAGCGAAAGAAAGAAAATGAAATTGACTGGATCATTAAACTGCAGTACAAATCTGCATAATAATATAATAGTGACACTTATATAATGTAAATAAATCATATTGTTTATTTATCTTGATGAATAGAGTTAGTACTGTGATCGTATAGTTGAACTTAGATAAGAATTATTACAGAATAATATACTTTTGATGAGTAAACAGTTGTTATATGTGGCACAGGTATACTGCACTGTACTGTCAAGTGAGGAATACTTTGCATACAGTATGCATACAGCGCTTTCAAAGACACTTGTACACTAAGTTACACAAATATGGGGGGGGGGGGTACTAGCAAGTTGACATGGGCACTCATTTTGAATTAGAAGGTAACACAGCACATGGAAGATGCAGTACAGTGGTTTTACAGGCACAAATTGCACAAATATTGTACTGTAAAGTGCTGACACTTCGGATAAGGCAATATGTAATTGTTAGCAATAAGTAAACTAATTGGTCGCATGACATTTATTTCATATCATTTAACCTTATATATTGCATACTATTGGCTTCGTGATATTATAGATATTTAATTACTGGTGCTCCTCACTTAACGACCGCTTACACTTACGACCGTGATCATGACTTTCAAACTACGACTGATCCTCGTATTTGCGATCGTTGGACCTTTACGAATTTCGTTATTTATATAATTCATTTATCTAAAGACATTTTCCAAGTCGTTGTAACGGAGCCTGGTCGTTAAGTGAAGAGTTCGTTACAAATCAATTCACTTAACGACCGGGTCGTTGTGATGAAACCAAGTCGTTAAAGGGGGAGTACTTTTCGGGGACGGGAATATGCAATATTGTCCTGGCGGGTGTGTACAAGTACGGTACCTTGTTGTATTATTTGTAATTTAATCGATATCTGTTAATTGAGGATTTGCCATGTTGATGGTGATTCAAAGAAATAAGATTATATATTCATGGCAAAGTGCCTGCAAGATACCAGTTTCTATCTGTTATTTTGTTACATCTTTAGTGCTGGGGGCTTTTAGAAGCAGAACACTTTATCATGATTTCGAGTTTCAGTGCTAAAGGTTGTTTCATTATTACTTCTTATTGTTTCACGACTATAATTGTGATGGCGTGATCCGCGAAATTTAAATGCAAATGTGAGAAAAAACTTTTTTTATTGTATAATTAATGGTCGAACTTCGGTTTACTCGATTTGCCTGGTCCCTTTGACTTCGAGCAAATGAACTTTCACTGCATATATATACGCTCACAATGCACGGTGGTAAATTTATGCCGCGAGAGTCATTAAAATTGAAACTTTGTTAACACCAGCATTTGACCACTCTATTTCAAATCCTAGTGGGATTTATTATTCCCTGACTGCTAGACTGGAATCTCGTTATGGAATAGAGTTCACGAAATATCGCGTAATTCTGTTTGGCGATGCGTGAAATGTGAATTATGAACGCATAATACCTAATTGTATCACGTCATAACACATCAGAAAATACGTTCGCACCAAAGATATTTCTGTATTATTATTATTATTTGAAACGGGATTCATTGTTACGTAGCGCGCTCTATTCCGTCATAGAGCATTGCTGCAAAATGTTCTGCAAAACGCTCACGAGCTAATTTTTGGTGGAGTTTTATGGATTTTAAATATGAATCTGGTCCGATTAAAAACATCGTATACGAGAGAAAGAAAAAATAATAATTGGAAAAACGGCAAACGAGAGAAATAAACGTTAGGCACTTTCAGTGGTGTCATGTAGCCATAAGTTATGCATTTGTGGGCAGTGTGGCGAAGAGTTATGAGCCTGTGCAGTGTATTTGATGGTAAATTTGCAGCAGTCTTTTCTGGCATATCATACGTATTTCAAGATAAGTTGCTATACAGTTTAGGTGTAGTACGAGCTCATATTTTCAGTGGTGAAAAAATGGCGTATACTGGAGGTTATAGGCAGGTGTGTGCTGGTAGTTGCAGGTAATTCATATTTATAATGCCGCTAGGTAATAAACTCATGTGTTGAGTAGTTGCTGATAATTGCTTCGTTTTATCAGGCGCGCAGCTTGGATTTGCGGATTTGAGGATTTGAGATTAAATGATGGTTTGGAAAATTTATATATTCCATGTTGATTTACATCATTGGTCTTAAACGCTGTACCGTCCCTTTGTGGGCACTGTGAACTCTCAGGGGACGCTATTGGCACTAGGTGTCACAGTAACTATATGAGGATAAGTGGAAGTCAGGAACTGCCAGAATTATTTATCATCCAGTATCTGGTTCAATACCTACCTATTGAACTGATTTTCCCGAGATATCTGTGCAGTGTTGTATGGTAATAGTAACAAAGGGATAAGTTTTATTGTAATGGATAGTTCAATGTAATAAGACATATCTGGGCAGTGTTGTATGGTAATAGTAACAAAAGGATAAGTTATATTGTAATGGATAGTTCAATGTAAGAAGACATATCTGTGCAGTGTTGTATGGTAATAGTAACAAATGGAAAAGTTTTAAGATATTTTTAGACAATTAGCCAGAATGAAACAGTTTTCATATCCGAGTTTCATGTAGTGAGAACACAATACAAATATTGCAACTTGGCTTTGTGGTTCAATGCATTGATTGATGGCTTTTGATATAAACGTGGTTGGTCAACCTGCAATGTTCTCTTTTGGCATGAGATTGTATTGCAAGTCTCCGGTAGTTGGTTTCATATAAATTCCAGTTATACGTGATATAAGTGTTCACGTATTTCAATTATAAATCTATTATAATGCATAACAGTATATATGTATAAAAACCTTGAGTTTGCAACTTGTATAGCTTGTACATTATCAGTATCGTATGTCGGCAAGAAAGCAGGTAGTAAATGGTTGTACAGATAGCAGTCTCGTTGTCTATCCAATATCTATTTGTTCGATTTATAGTTGAATTGAATTGAGTTAAAATCTTATTTCTTACCTCATCAAATTTGCTCCGAATCGGTCCAACCATTTGGCTTTGTATAACGGAAAACTAGCGAACACACATTAACTATTATTTATATAGATTAATAGAGTCTTGGCTATGCATTAGAAAACTCTGTTGGTTGAGGTAGGTGGTTGCTTTGGGTAGCTGTAAGTTACAGGGAAATAACTAAGGAAAATAGCGCCTATAGAAAGCACTGAAATTTGGCCTCCGTCTGACTCCCGCCTTCAAGATAACTTTACCATAATATAAACTCAAAAAAAATCGAGCTCGTTGATATTTTAATCACCAAATTCAGCCACTACGTTGAAATTACAACTGAACATTTCATGCTGTCACTCGGGCAATTTTATTTCACGTTATGAGGGCTTGAACGGAAAGCTAGGGTCAGTGACATGGATCATAAGTTGGGTTCGCCACTGCCACCAACCCTGATCAGGCCTAAGATTAAAAGTAGTCGACACGCAGCGGGCTTGGTACTACCCTCTTGTTCTCTATATACGCAAATACGCCGAAGGCTGTAGCTCCCGGACACTCGTCATCCGCACACTAGAAAAATATGCAACTAACAGACATGTCATAACAAAAAGTACCGCAATACATTGCGCAAGGATGGTGTGATAAGCCGTGATTGCCTTGACTATTTGAATTGCCCTCTGACAAACAGTGGCAAAGTAAAAGTAGATTGAACTCAGTGATTTACAAAGTATCAACTCAAACATAGGGCTCGCAGTTCTTTAATTCTATTTTCCCTCGATCAGCCACTGGTTCTAAGCTTATTATGAATCCGACCTCGAATAGGAAGTTGTTTTAAACTTAATTGTTTGAGACAAAGTTTCCGTTAATTCACTGCTACATTAAACATTTCTACACGCTTGAATGTTTAGTCTGATATCTTTAATACGTTTGAATTATTTGCATACTGTGTGCTTTTGCTGTAGGTAGCTGCGAGGCAAGTCGACAAAGGTTTAATGTGAGATTGCTATGCTAGATAGTATAGCTATACAGAGGATTTAACTGATCATACATATCTCTGCATTGTTATATTGTAAAAGTAGAAGAGCTAGGTTATATTGTTATGAATAAATCAATGTAATAAGGCATATCTGTGTATTGTTGTATGGTTTTATTTTGCAGTGATTAAATGTCATTAAATTTCACATAATATTTTACCGTAAGAAATAATAATTTCCACACAACCTATCACATCATTACGACAAATTAGTTTCAGTGGGCCCCCAGATACCTAGTGCCCCCTAGGTCAATTCCTTACTCGGCGTATTGGTGAATCTGGACTTGACTAAAGAACTATGCTATTCCATATTATAATTGTTGAATTTAAATCTCATTTATTGATGTGATGTATTCATGGATTATTGTGTTTCAATTGACTGACTGTGTTTGGTCCTTCAATACCAGTATCAGCAACCCATAATTAATTCAAATAACGTCACACCCGTGATAATTTTTATATTTTACCTACAATAAGAAATGAATCAACGTTTAAACCAGTAAAATTTTCCCTCTGACGGTTGCTGTGCGATGTTAGAGACGTAAACGCAGAATACGTAAGAAGGCAGAGTTGAGTTTAAGTGAACTCAGACATCCGTACTACGGTTATAATACAATAGAATGATCATATTGTTTGAAGTGGTACGCTATGTAGTGGGCTAAATCAATTCGTACAGTCCATGATTACCCAGCGCACAGCCTACGAAAATAATACGAGAGTAGAATTCGAGACAGTCAAGCAAGTTGTAAATAAAATTAAATGGCGTTCCCTGTCTGCAAGCCAGCAACTTAAAAGTTTGCTGCATTAATCAGCGGATTAAGGCAGCAAAGCCGGCCGTAATTTTCGGCTGGTAGTTCGAATGGGAACATGCTAATTGATTTTTAAATGTATCTTGTCTTTGAAAGGAATATGGCGTGTGATCATCATAATTTTTGTATATGGTATTTTAATATGGAAGAGTTAAGACAGAGGATAGATCATACGCTTGAGATCCACATAGTTCTCTGCTTACATATTGTAGACAGAGAATGAAGCCTACAGCTTAAGAATTAAATTTTCAAAAATCTAAGGAGCAAGAGCAAGGTTTTTTATATTAGTCTCAACTACTTCAATATCGGTGATTTTCACGTCTGACTGCGCCTTCACAAGTTTCAATTACAGTAAAATGGACGACGCGTAATTACAATAAGGAAGGACAGCAATGTACGATAATTTACTATCAGTGTTATGACAAAAATGACATAAATTTGGCTTAAAATAATGCATTTTTTCCTTAAAAAATCATTAAGAGTACAAAAACCAGTCGCAAGCTTTAGCGAGTGGCATTCGGATTAAAAAAAATGGCGGACGGTGGATTTCTATATTGTCATTGTGATATTTTGTTGTATACGCTTATCGCTTTTGTCGGTGATAGAGTTATATGAGGATAAGTAATAGTGAGGGAACTTATAGTTTAGTAGATAGTATCTAGAAGTATGTTAGTGAGTTAGTGCAAGGCTCGTAGCAAGCTTTGATTGCTTCCAAGATAGAATCTAATTTTTTCTCCCACATATATAATTCAGTTCATCACAACTGTTGCGCAAATTAATATGAAGTAACTGTGCAGTGTCTTTGGAGCACAATAATGTTTGTATAGCGTCTATATATACTCGTTTTCTTTAGCGACATGTATAAATGACGAAGCAATCACACCTCCGATACAATTTTAACGCCCCTGTCCTTCGCGATCCAGGGTAACTATACTTCCCTACTTACGGCATTGGATAGTGTATAGTACAACTAAACTGTCTTAACTTACGCGACATGCATCGATATACCGTTAAGTTACAGCAGGTCCTTGGCCCCATCGACTCTTACTTTATGTAAAAAGTCAGACAAGCTCTCAGATTGTGACAAAAGCATTGCCTAACTGACAGCATGAAAAGTACAGTGGTAATTTCAACGTAGTGGCTGAATTTGCTGATTAAAAGATTAACAAGCTTGTATTTTTGTGTAGATATTTTGGTATCTTATAAATGGGCGGGAGCGCAATCTGTACAGTACAGCACTGTATATACTATGCTATCTACGTGTTATATTGTCATTTAAATACCCGTCTCTATAATGGCTTCAAATGATAGAGTTATACTATACAATGTATATATTTAAGTTTTCATTCAAAAAATGGATTAATGTTCAATTCATTGTTCGTTCACAGTAAGTCTGTATTGTTATGTAAGAATAATCTGTGATCCGACGCAGGATATCCGTCATACGAATGTAATTGTGACGTTACATACATAGTCTGATATAAATCTATTATTTCGTCACATTCGTATATTATTCTAATATTTCTTTCATTTAAGTCTGCTGTAAAGTAAAACATATTTAGTTGTTCGTTTGTCGCGGCTTCGTTTGCAGTGCTTTAAGTTTGAGAATGTTGCGCGACATTATGGATAATTCCTGTCTGATAAATTGAAATGTGTTGGAAGGGGTGTTATATTGGGATGAAAGTACTGACTTCCCCTAACGGGATGGCGAGTGTGCCCCAGGTACGAGTCATTCTAGTTAATGTTTATTGGAGTTCAATATTGAATTTCTGACTAGTCCACCGTGTCAAAGGCGTCGTTGCTTTAATGTTAATGCAAAGCTAAGATTGCAAAGTATTTCGCCATGTCTCCGGAGACCTAGCGAGAGTTCAGAGATCAAGTAGAGCATTCATTCCTTCAGTTAATCAAACTTTGCTTCCACGAGCCGTACATGGAGCTAGTTAGCTTGCTATACTTCACATTGTGATGTGGACGAATAGAACAATGTCGTAACAGACAGTGCGTTCTATGTGTTCTGAAGAAAGTTCATTGATAAATTTCAATGCCAGATTACTACATACAACGTGTATTGAGTCCTATAAATAAAGAAGGAATTCTGTATGTGCGTGTGTGTGTGCGTGTAGAACATCTAGAGTTCTTGACTGTTCGCTCTGAAAATTTGCTCGGGGGGCTGTTTCTGACACGAAGTATCATAGTTAACTTTTTTCGCACTTCATATTATCATCAATGACATTGTACAGTATCATGGTATTATCATTGTGGATATAGTATTTAAATTTAGTACAAGACAAGCAAGTCGACCTCTAAATTTCTGAGGTATATTCTAGATTTTAGCCTATATTCAGCAGATAAATCGCCCCCAAGATAAGGCAGCATCACTTCCATCTAACTATCAAGAATTTGTATATTTTAACCAGCAGCTTAACATGCAAGTAGTATATAAAACTTGGATCTTTCATACAAGTTGTGGTACAAGATTAACATGATAGAATTACTACTGTATGGATGTAGGCCTTCTGGTCGTGTCACTGCCAAATGTTTGTCTTTGCTATTTATCGACAACTTTAGGCTCGATGTATTAGTCGACCCCTTGATTTCGGTGATTTTTCATGTTTCACAATTCCATCTATACGTATATACGGTAATCGATTGCCTTTGTATATTATATCGCAATACTAAATGAATAAGTTTCAATACTGTGAGATGTATACAATGATTTCTTAGTATCTCTTTCGCTATTTTTAATTGGTCACTAAGATAACACAGAAAATAATTCATATTTTATCAAATCATCATTAACCGAGTTCCGTTTCCAAATAGTATGATATAATTCAAAACAAAGAAATCACAAAGTTCTAACGAATCTTTCTGATGTAATAAAGATAAAAGTATCAATTAGCGCGGATTTTGGCATGGAACTAACTAGAATTTTGAATCGCGCCCAAACCGAATGAATTATATTGCTGAATTAAATTATCAGTGTTTATTTGTATGTACTGGATGGTATAACTAGTGCAGTAACTTAATTTGTAGTTCAGGTATTATACATCAGGTACAATAGCATAATTCTCTGTCCTTGTTTAGTACCGGTCTCAGGATATTTCGGGCGTTGTATAGAGTATACTGTGTGGCATGTGTATCATTTAAGAAATAGAATGAAACGAGTTGTGTAAGAAAATGTCTTGTATAATTTTTTGGTTTTGTATTAGAGTGTCGCGCATCGTTTTGCTACCCTTTGAAGTTAGGTAAGGAATATATAAGTGTGATTCACTCGCTAAACAAGGAATATTTCGCCATACTTTCTAAATTGAAAAAGATAGAGTATCAATAGCAGTTTGTTTAGATATGTTCGAAAGTAGAGCCCGAGTGTCGGAGTGTTATATCATGTGAGTATCGAGTGTGGGAGCGTATGTGAAATAGAGGTGTAAGAAATTGTCCGTCGTCAGAACTTGTCTGTAGGAACATGTAGGCCACTCATTTTTGCATCTGGAGTAGGTCAGTGTTAAATTCAGTTTGATCTGTTCAGATTTGGCGTCTAGCCTTGCTTTAACGTTAAAACTCTCAGATGTATTTCGTAAGTTATGTTTATTTCCAAACATACATTCCGTCGTTGGCCGCTAATGTTACCTATTTGTAATTATTACGTCAAAGACACCTGTCTGCTTGCTGCAGTATAACGAATTCAAATACGAAATCAACGGTGTGATTGAATTTCCCTCCAGGGATAGATAAGCTGACAAATAAATTATAGACGGCTCAATTTAATTAGAATTCAGAATTTCAAATCTTATGTGGTATTAAGAGTTTTTGTAAATTCTATATGGAAAATTCCAGCTGTATATACGCCATATTATATGTAATTAAATATATATCAATATATTATATGTAATTTAGTAAATGGATCTATTTTAAGTTAGTGAACAAGCAAGGGTATTATTTACGATAAGACTATGCTGAAGTGTGTTTTGTTCACATTTAAATATACTAAAATTGTCCGATATTAGCTCGAAGTCTTATCTATGCTGTCCGAAGTGTTGTACTGCCAAATTCACCTACTTGTGAGCTCTAGGCCAAACTTATCATAGAAATATTTTCATTTCGTAATGATCGAATATTTTGCAATGGTCAAATCTCAGTCTCGACACTTGAAAAACAAGGTTATACGCTAACACGCTGCGCGGTAAATTTATTTCAGTTGGCTCCCAGATACAGGTAGGCTCTAAGCCAATGGGCTAGGTGGCAAATCTCACTCTGTGTACTCGGCTGTCTTTCAAAACAATCTTCTGTTTCAATCAAGCCTTGCTTCATTGAGGTTTCAAATAGCATTGTGTATATTGAGATACTTCAGCAACTTATATGAATTAACTTGACTCGTTTTTCTAGTATTGCGAGTATTGTTCAGTGAATATCAAGTTTACTCGCTGCTTGTGTGAACTTATTTATTTAGGGCAGCACTCCACGTATTAAATATAACTTTATTATTACAAATTTGAGTTATTACCATCACTTGTCCACTTGTGTATTTAGACATAAGTTGAGACATGATTTGTATTTTACAATTCATGGTTAGTTTAAGTCGAGTGCTATGTATTGATGGATTGAGTACTAGAACAGCTGTAGTTCTTTGCGGTATTATTGTAGGAAATGGGGTGAAGTGGGAGTAATTGGGTGAACTTGATCTGTTGTTCATAAATTTAACTGGAGAATCAACTGGGAATTATTTTTGAAAAAATATCGCTGCCACCAGATTTGGGTTCAAATGATAATACATATTGGTATTTGGTATTAGTATTTAGTATTTAGTATGGATATACATATTTGTATTGGTATAAACACAGTGCATAGAGTAGATTCTTTCACCGTTTAGACTCTCTTCCCTCACTGACTGAAGTTACTGTGCATTACATACATGACATAGCGGTTTAATTTAGTTTCACTGCATTTAAAATTTTACCTTAATACGTGCTGCTGGTAACAGTTACGTTGCTTATACGTGAGATCGCGGGTATTTTGCTGCGAAACTCGGTAAAGATGAAAGTCTTGCGCTGTACTGAATCACGTATCATTACTTGGATAAATATCGAGCATAGCCGGCATTTAAATTAAATTACAAGTTTAATGTTGAAGTATGTGGTCAAGCCAATATACTTGATATGATCTAATTACATGAAACAGTTTCGTAAGAGATGAACGCGGCCTTTGCCTGACCGTACATAGGAATGTAATTGTTATTGATGTAATGGTAATAAGTCCGTGACCTGGATTATGATGGAAAGCAATTTAGGCATTGTTTTCCCGCCATTTAATCTTCCACTTTTGGCTCCAGACAGCCTAAACGCGATTCCCGTTCATCTGAATCCTAGATTCAAATATTATAACGAAAAAAATTATTGAAAGCTAATTTGATTAATCTGTCTAATCTTAACCTTCCGGATCACCGTAGCCAGTGTTAGTTTCAATGCAACGGATAAACAATAGCAGCACGTGATTGATCATGATAAAAGGGAGCACAATAAAAATGATATGATTCTGGAATGATATGTATTGACATAAAAATGATTTCGAATGCTAAGTGACAGTGCTGGAGTCCAGAAGTCATATCATAAGAGCTAAAAATTCGAACCTCAATTTTTTCAAACTCAACTTCGTATCTGAGTATGTAAAGGTCTCCTATCTGGTCGTCATACGATATGTGTGTATATGTAGTACAGTATCCTAGTGTACTTCGCACGACCCTAACTATGTACATTTCAGGGCGTGATTAAAATGGTTCTTCCAGATTAGAAAACCCTTCATAATATATATTTTTGTTCTAGTAATATTTCACACTTCAGCTCAGCTTATCCAAGTTTGTTTTCATTTTGGGAAATTTAGGAAAGATAATCTTGCAATTGAGTTGATTGAGTGTTTGACGTATAAGTAGATTTATGATATCACAAGCACCTTTGACACATGTGTACGCTGTAATGCTAGAATAAACAATAGAGATTTCTGTGTACATTGTGTGCTCATAACTGACTGATTTATGTGATTGCGAGCAGTTTTTTCACTGAATAATTCCTGTTATTTTACAGGGACAGGCTAGGTAGTTTTGGGGAGTTGAATGTCTGTTCTGTTATTTTTTTTCGCCGTTTAGGCCAATTTGTCTATTCTGTATTTGTGAATGGAACGGGGTTCAGCAGTTGTATTAATCGATTTACATAGATATTTCAATCACACATTTAATACAGGAAGTGGGTAAACGAGACAGATACAACCTTCTCATCGAAATGCACTTTCGGGTAATAATTTCCTTTGGTCAATTTAATGAAGTGTATTCACTGAATACAAAATGATCTCTTTGTGATCATATGAATTCTCTAAGGAGGGGGTCCATACCTTCCACACAAATCTCAGAGATGTTCGTGTCCGTGACGTGAGACATTACGTCATCATAAACCTAAAGCTATGTATGATGAACTTCATTTTGAATGACGTCATATTTAAGGTTTGTTATTGTTTAAATTTCTTTCCGCGCCTCCGTTATATTTGTGTATTATGACATGACAGAGCGTGATGCGTGAAGCGAATCCGAGCTCATGGAGTTGTTACGTAACTATCAATCATACTGTGTCGTCACGTTTTCGTCTGGCATCGTTTGATTATTGTCTAACAATAAGTGCTCTCAACTTGCGTTTGGTTGAGTTTAAGTATTTTACTTGTCAAGTGTTGACACTGGCTGTGGAGAGTCCATAGGAAAAACGTTTATTTCAATCGAACAGCTTAGGACAAAGCTACAGTGCACGGGTCGCGGGTTACAAACAACTGCTAAAAATATACTTAATATTATAAAAAAATATTATAATAAAAATAAAAATATACCTAATATTTTCTATTTCTAAAAGCGAAAGTTGTTTGTTTGTCAGCCGACAGCATTATTTTTTCAAATATGATCCTGTGGAGCCCGGGCGCGCTTCGGGACGCTCCCTAGCGGCCAATTATAAACACCCCATCATTGTTACGAACGTCTCGGTATCACTCTCTTATGACAGCACAAATATGGATATATAGGAATAAGAACTTTTACACTAATTCCGTCGAAGGCTTAAGTCCACATTTAAATCGCATGTCTAGATGGATGTTGTTATGTGATTTCGTTTAGTTTTGCGAAGAACATATATTTCTATCAGTTCCGTCTTCTATGCGAAAAATTTTTCTCAGTTATGCGAGTTTGTATGTGATTCATTTGCGAGATGCTGCAACAGTCATGTGTGGCAGCTGTGTGTAATTGCTTGCTTGAGATCACCTCGTAGTTTACTGTTTTTTGCAGTTATTGCACATATTTTGTAACTTTTATCATTCACCATGCCTACTAACATCCTATGTCCAGTTATAATATTGATATTGTCTCGTGGAAATGTTTTTTTTTGCCTTTTGGTATGAAATGGTGGCTGAATTATGATTGTTGGTTGTTGTCAGAAAGCATCCCTGTTTTCTTCATTGAAATAAGTATTCACACTGTGTGAAGTTATCTCGGAACCCTCACATATAACGATATACTTGTGAATTTAATTGATTCACTCAATAGCTGCCACACGTAACATTTTTAAATTTGGATAATAATGTTCCCAACCAGTTTACATATCTTATATATTGATATGGGAACACTGTGACGGGGCACGAATATGTTACAATAGGAAGGAAGTGCAATAATTATACGTTTACTTCATCAAAGTCCGGAATTAAAATAATATTTGAATCAAACGATGGGGTTTTCCGCTCATGTTTTTTGGCTTTCGTATGTCTGAAGTTAATTGCAGCTTATTTTTTGCAAAGTATTTGTCTGCAAAATCACACTTGTACAATGTTAATCTTTTACCGTTTATTTCTACCTCTGCGAGGATTTCATGAGGTTCGGGCAAGGTTTAATGTATTTACATTGCCCTAGGCAAAACTCATCAGTGGATCCCTAAATTTATAGAGATATTTGCATGTTGCAATAATCAATATACAGTCGTCCCTCGCTATATCGCCCCTCACTTTTCGCGGATTCACTACATCGCGGAATTTATATAATATTGTATTGTATTTATTTCAATGTAATATTGTATGTATTTTATTTCGTGATAAATGCCGTGCCGTACAGTACTGGTCATTAAATAACCGGTCAAATGATTGTGGGAAAGGTTACTAAGGTAAATAAGAATATGTGAATGATTTATAATGGTTTAAAATACCTTTAAATATATTCCAATAATTAAATAAATATGTGGTTTCTACTTCGCGGATTTTCACCTATCACGGGAGGCTCTGGAACGTAATCCCCGCGATAGGTGAGGGATTACTGTATATAAATTACTGTAAATATTTTCCAATGGCCAATCGAACAAACACATTCGAACACACATATTCGCTATTATCTATCTAGATGGAAGATATATTTTTATATAAGATTTTGAGGGACGTCGATGTGGAAATCCAATACCGTCACGATACTTCGAAGAGTTAATGTGTTGGCTAAATTTTGTTCCATTATTTGAGCGTTAAAATTAAATTACGCGAAGGAAAATGTTTAAAAATATTTTTGGCCTGAAAATATATAAAATCAACGAAATTATAAATTAAATTAAAACAAATTTGTTTCATTATTTCATTTATTCCGTGTTATCTCATGTTGAATGCAAAATGGTTTATTTTTTTCCGCACTGAAAAAACTTGCTGGAAAATCTTTTTGCTAAATCATTGTTCATTGTTCTACTCCAGTGTTGCCAATGAATTGAATTGACATAGAAATTGAGAATTTTTAGTCTTGGTTATAACTGTTAGTTGTCCGAATTATTGGTGTTCGTTATAGCGAGGGACGAGATTGCTACATGCTTAGTTGTCCGGATCATTGGTGTTCGTTATAGCGAGGTTGAAGTATCTACGTGATCAATAATACGCATTGTTTTTTCATACACCGAAAACTTTCGGGTAGGTTGCTCTTAATTCATAAAACCAAACACTTGATATGAAACTGAATTCGTTCGTTGTATCTATATACAGCTTCTATGCTGTTGCAGAATAATATCTGTTATTATTGGTCTAAGTCAGGGTGGTCCAAACGCTGGTGCTAGAACATGGACTTGTTGCTGCAGTAAGCTGTGCATTGCTTACTATTTAAGTCAAGCTCTAACCGTGTCAGCTCAGCATCAGCTACTTGTAAAATTTTATATACTACTTAAATACTAATTGAAACATACAAATTCTTGACAGTTGGAAGGGAGTTGTGTTGCCTTATTTTAAAGGCAGACTTATCCGCGAATCGTCTTATATATAGTCATACATCGTACTACGTTAATAATTGGTTCCAAAAGCCAAACTTATGTAGTTGATGTTATGACGATATCACATCCTTGCACCTTGCTTATCAGATACTACAAGCGACTGACAGATAGCATAATACATTTACCCATTTGCTAAAATTTCGCATTTTTATTCTTTATATTTAGTTTGTAAGCAACACATCCTTTTTATTCATTTATTCATTCATTTATATCCCTGCGTTTTGCCCTTTTTATTCTCTCTTGAGAAATTATATATTTTCGACATAATTTTATCAGGAAACATAAAATAATCTCAATTGAATTATCTTCATTCGCCAGAAACAACTTAATCTTATCTAATCCCCTTCCTCAATGTCATTTGCGCTCCGATATTTGGACTCCATATGGTCTCCCTATTAAAAAAGCTTAATCCCAGGGTATAAACACGGCTTTCTCATTACCAGCGGTATTTCAATAAATGATAAAAACCCTTTTTTCCAATTTCGGATTCTATTTCGCTTTTCCAAACTTTTTCTAAATTGAATTAAACTCTGTTTCTGATTCTAAATCGATTTCAAATCAACGTGAATCCAATCAGACTCACGATACAGAGTCAGCACGCGCAGGTGCTTGTTTCACTTCAATCTTGGGGGACTAGAGCCTCGGGTCGAACCTCAGCTTAGATAGATCAACCACTTGGCGGGTTTAAGGATACAAACCGTGCAGTTGCAATTTAGCGAGACCCGATAAAATTTCCTGACATTTTTTATCCAGAGTTCTTGTTTTAGTTTTATTTTGGGGGACTAGAGCCTCAGGTCTGACCTTAGCTTAGTATTCGTGTGATGAATCACCCCATTAGCTGTTTCATGGGTGAGAAGCATGAGGTTGCAACTTTGGGGACACCGGAAAAAATTTCCTGACTTTCTGATCCAGAGTCAGCGCGACATGTGCTTGTTTGGAAAGATGCGTGGCTGTCACACATCGTTATAATATAAATCACATCATTTGTTAAAGTTTATTGCTTACACTCAGAAATGATATTTTGAAATGCCAATCCTTAAATGTACAATTAAATATATTATATATTCAAGCGAGTAAAACACCTTATAAATCCCCTGTTGTGATTAAAGAGCAAAAAGCGTGTTGACTTGCCAAGAGTTTTTTTTACCTGTCCGTGATATCGAGGTTTCGAAGACATGAATGTTCGTTTGATTAAAATATCGTTGAAGATTTCAATTGTACCGTTAGAACGCGAGTTGTTACTTGTCTGATATTTCTGCAAACTATTATTGCGGAACTCAGCACTCAGTGAGCTGACTTCCGTTCCTTTAAGAATTACAATGTAGACGTCTTCCGGGAAGTGTGAATTCCCTGCTATGGTTAAAAAAAAAGTTGAAGTTGATGTTGAAGTTGATAGTCAGCGAAAGGTCAGATCAAGCCTGTATTATTGTGTAACTGAATTATCCTGGAAGCAACCGCAGTAAATGTTACGGTTCTTGCGCTTTCTGGAGACCTCGAGAGTTTTTTTGGGTAATTTCGTGTGTCTGATTATCAGGTTCAAAATATTCAGTTTATTAGATTGTTACTTAGTTAATGAACACGAATTAACGTTGTCGAAGGCAGCTAACTCGAGGAGACATATTCAGCAACGCCATTTTTTACTACTCCTAATATTCTTGCCTTTTCGTAGTTGCAAATGTGTTTTTTACTAACTACTTAGAGCTTCCCAACCTTTTTTCGCTGTGGACCCCCAAGCGCCGATTTATCCAGGATTTTTTGGGGGATGGTCAAATTCTACTACTTGCTGCTTAATATAACTACTTACCCTTAGTGTACTTAGTATTTGATAAAAAGCGTACGAGAATACCACATCCCAATTTCGTTTATTTCCGTTTATCATTTTTTTCTGCGAATGTTTCTCACTACTACTTATGCAGTAGTTGTCTCTCGATTTGAAATCAAAGTTACCCTATATTACAATGCAGTGCTGCTTCTGTGATAGACAATTTCCTTTATGTGTCTTGATTATCCCGTTAACGGATATGATTTAGGTCCCTGATTTGACACTGATTCGGCGGTCGGATNTATCCAGGATTTTTTGGGGGATGGTCAAATTCTACTACTTGCTGCTTAATATAACTACTTCATCTTAGTGTACTTAGTATTTGATAAAAAGCGTACGAGAATACCACATCCCTATTTCGTTTATTTCCGTTTATCATTTTTTTCTGCGAATGTTTTTCACCACTACTTATGCAGAAGTTGTCTCTCGATTTTGAATCAAAGTTACCCGATATTGCAATGCAGTGCAGCTTCTGTGATAGACAATTTCCTTTATGTGTCTTGATTATCCCGTTAACGGATGTGATTTAGGTCCCTGATTTGGCGGTTGCTATTTTATAAGACTAAAGACACTGATTCGGCGGTCGGATTTTGTTTTAAGGATAAAGACATTAGTTTGGTAGATGTAACAGCAAAAGTCTTTAACAACCTGAATTCCTAGATATTAATTATCCGTATTTATGGTTGGCATGAGCTCTGTATATTTCCGAATTAACATTAAACGAATTTTCTATTTTATAAATTTAAAAATCGGGCCAAGGTGTTGTGCAACGAAATGACAGAGTATGTGCTGACTGCATGCAAGAAGTATAGTTATTAACTTATTAAATAATTATTACTTATCATTATATTGGTATTTAGTAAACATTAATTTGTGCAAGTTACAAAACCAGTGTGCGTCGAGGTAACTCTGATTAAGTAAGATGTTTGTAATTGTTTATGAAATTTCCTGCTTTACCCTAGTATGCTAAACATGGGCTGCCTTTCCACAAGTGCTTAGTTCATCTCAACCGCGTGCCGTGATAGTTAGTGCTCATTTTCTCTCTCCCATATTTTCCCTTGTACTCGCGGATTGAATTGAATTTTACCAATGATTAGGATTATGTGATGTGAATATTATCAGATTTATCCGACCAGGATTATACAGTTTCTAGTCCCTTACAAGCTGGTCACCCCCAGCATGTCCGCTAGACCTAAGTAATATTTCATCCACTCCAGACCCAGGTTTTCTTTGTTCATGTAGTATACTCGGATTCATCTAGTGTTAATGTGATCCAGCCTTTTCTTGTGTATTTATATTGATTGAAAAATGAAAATTTGTAAAGCTGTTGTATGGTTTTGTACAATTATTAATTATTTTAGTGGGTGGCAATCTCAGGGATCTCTATGAGGATTTATAGACAACGCAAGAAAAGCTCAAACTTTAGACTCTAACTTTGGACTCAAATGTTAGACTCGAACGATAGACTCAAACTTTAGACCAGTGGTTCTCAACCTTTTCGTCCTGGCGGACCCCTTTTGTTTCCCCAAAAAAAAAAAACCATTGCATTTTCAGTTTTAGTATTCAGAAACGTGGTTCGGCCGCTAGTTAATGCGAAATTTAGCAATCTGCAGTATATCAGATGGTCACTGAACAGACCTAACCTTAAACTGCAAACATTTGTCTTTCCCTATAAACAAAAATATAGTAACAACAATTAAACACCATTGAAACTTAAAATTGGAACGTTTTGCGGACCCCCGGTTGAGAACCACTGCTTTAGACTTACAATTTGTTTTGGAAGAGGAATTTATTTTTGAGTTTTTTTTACACAGAGCAAAAGCCGTATATATATATTTTGTGATAAACTGTGTTATAAACTAGTGAGTGACGGTCGGTTGGTGTAGATGAATTGTCTGTGTTATGAGCTTAATTTCTGGTGATTATTTGACCAACGATTCGACATTAGCAAACAACTCCCTGCTTCTGTATTCTCAAACTTCGCAGTCAATTCAAACAGACGATTTAAACCTTAGTATTGGACGAATTCCATTGGCTGAAAAAATAAGCATTACCGGAAGAAGACTTTCGTCATCAGCTACTGTGGTTCCATGCACATCTGTGGTTCCGTGCAAAAAAGAGATCTATTTACCAGAGTTGATAAACCCAGGCGTAGCGCTGGCTTCAGCAATATCATACCGGACCCCAAATTCACAATTTTACCCACCCCAGCAACAGGCCTACCCCAACACAGGCACGGACCCGGTTAATAGCCACGTTTTTCAGGACCCAACCAATTTAGCGGGGTATACATCCTACCCGCTGGGGCAAAACTCGTTTTCTTTGGGTTTGAAAGCCCAACATGACAACTTGAAAAGAAGTTACAGTACCGGGAGCTCGGAGAATTCAAGATTTTTTCCCGGAACAACGCATCCCTCTCACGGCATAGACCGCTGGGTTCGTACCGATCCTGGAATAGCATTCAGAGACCGTGGTCACTGCGCATCTGTGGACGACACTGTACTCAGTGCAGCAGAACGTCGACAGAGACTTCGTAATCAAGGTGAAGCAGTCGTGGCTGACGATATAGCAGCCTTCGCCCTGGGGTCACAACATCAACAACAATATAACCAGCAAAATCAACAGATCCTTAATCAGCACCATCACACTCAACTGCTACAAAACATCGTGGGTAGCATTGGCAATTTTGGCGCCTCTGGGAACTTTGTTTCGCCTTCCACGGCGTCTCTAGCGTGCCCTACCGGTAGTGGTTCAACGGCAGCGAATTTCAGCGTTGCAGCTGTGGCAGCGGCGGCGCAACGCTATCCCCAGCTTTTAGCTGGACCGGCCGCTGCTGCTCTAGCTGCGGGGATAGGAAGCTCTTCGAACCCGCGAGCGAACCTAAGCGATCCCGTTCTGGAGGCAGCTACGTTATCTCAGTTTCAGCATAAACAGCAGGGGCAGGGTTTTTCAGGGGCTAGACCAGTCGAGGAGTTTGTTCACCCCTCTCTTCACCCCTACCATAGACATCATAATAATAGCGGGGGTATTACCCCTAATACGGCCGCGGCAATGTTAGCCTATGACACGCCTCCTTATTCATTTTGTTCTATTCAGGATGAGTTTCATCCGTTCATTGAAGCTCTTCTCCCACACGTGAAAAGCTTCGCTTATACTTGGTTCAACCTACAAGCGAGAAAGAGAAAATATTTCAAAAAACACGAGAAACGAATGAGTGCTGAAGAGGAGAGAGCCGTCAAAGAGGAACTCCTCCACGAGAAACCAGAAGTTCAACAAAAATGGGCGTCGAGGCTTCTTGCCAAGCTGAGAAAAGACATCCGGCCCGAATTTCGTGAGGATTTCGTTCTCTCCATAACGGGGAAGAAGCCGGTTTGCTGCATCCTGTCAAATCCTGATCAGAAAGGAAAAATCAGAAGGATCGACTGTCTGAGACAAGCTGATAAGGTTAGATGGATTTTTATTTTATTGATTCTAATTAGGGAATACTCTGTTGGATAGGATAATTTCAGATATATAATGCTTACATACAAACTAATTTTGATTCTATACTGGGTATTGTACTTTAAATATGATGTATTTATTTATTTTTTATTTATTTATTTAATTATTTACGCCAGGGGCAGGACCTTCTTGAAAGGGTTCACGTCCCACCCTGTGAGAGCTGTGAGCTCTTGAGAGAGAGTTCTAGGTGTTTACAGTTTCATATTCCCATATTTTCAAGAATTTAAATTACTGTTGTTGGCTTATCAATCTCTATACTTTGTCGGTAATCGTAGTAAAAGTAGCGTAGTAAAAAAACAACAAACTACTAACAAAGCCTTCATATACTGTGTCGATCGGAATGCAAAGTAGTTGGTGTTCCCCGGGACACGCAATAGTCTAATATAGTTCCTATGTAGGCGATGGTAGTTCGGTAAATTGTTAGTTATTACAATGCCTCAGTAATAAGCTGGAACTAATGCAAAAATACAAAGAAGATTGCCAACATATCTCATATCTTGCTTGAATCACTACTTCAGTGTGGTCAACGCATTTTCTTTTCGCTATTATGAAATCACGCTAGATTCCAACGCAACTTGGCAACTTGGTTCTGCTTGTGATATCGGTGAATAGTACGAGTAATTTGGCATATTATGTGACAGCGAAAAATACAACACAGCGAGATCCATGTACCAATACATAAGTGCCCTTGAGCAACAACTTATCACTTAGCTCACAGTCGACCAAGCTGTGGATCGATATCCACTAAATTCAGCGTGGTGACTTACGGTCGTTGTTTGTTTGTCCGGTATACAAAACCGAACCATATTATCGCGTAAGAATTTATATTGTCGTAATAAGAATCTGTCTTTGAAAACTTATCGCACACCAACATATGTCGGATATGTCCCTAAACTCGAGTTTTGTATTAGAGTGTCGCGCATCGTTTTCGTAGCTTTAGGTAAGGAATATATAAGTGTGATTTAGTCTCTGAACGAAGAATATTTTGCCATACTTTCTAATTCGAAAAAGATAGAGTATCAATAGCAGTTTGTTTAGATAAGTTCAAAAGTAGAGCTTGGGTGTTGGACCGTACGGTAAAATCGAGGTTTTGTTTCAAGAGTGTCGCGCATCGTTCTGTTAGCCAACTAGCAGTGCTGTAAGCATCGTATACTGCGTCGGCCATTTTGTTTTGTTCGCACATTTACCGACGTGTTCCAAGATCTCTTCTTCATTACATTGGTTTCGTTTGAGATCATGTTTTGTGCACACACTACAAAATAATCACTAAACAAATTAAACTACTCACATAATGTAAGAGAATTGCGGTTTAAACCACTTGTCACATAAAACAAAGTAATGTCGACGCTACGATGAATATTTCAACTTTTGAATTGTAATTATGATTGCTGAGTCATCTTTTGCCGATGCTCAAAGGCGTATTTTCTCAGCAAATATCTATTTTTATCATTAGCATTAAGAAAGTGATTGTGCTATGGTTTTGTAATAAGCCGTGCTTGCTTTGAATACTTTAATTACCCTCTGTCAAACAAGTGACAATGGAAAGTAGATTGAAATATTCACTCTAGCCCTTCGCTAGTCAGCTTATTCCTATATTTCTTTGTTAGTCTCAAACAGTAACGTTTTCAACCGGTCAATCTCATGTTTAAGTAATGATATAATTGTATCAGCTAATCTCCCACAATCATACGTCAGTATATCATCATCTGTTATCGTTATATTTTCCATTACTAATGGTCACAGCCATTACCATCATTAGCTGTCTATAAATTTCTACTCCCTATAAGTGAAGTATTTACAAAGTATCACCTTTTCCCAGCTGAATGAAAAGATAGGACTTGCAGTCCCGCCATTCTATTTTTCATTGTCCTAATAATTTACAATGAAGAAAATCCCAGAATCTTTGTAGACTTTTGAAAGAATGTTAATTTAATCGAGATACTGAACGTGCTAAACTCCCTTCGACCAACTCACTTGAAATCAGGACAGTTTCTCACATTCCCATTAACTTAATTTATTGTCAAAAGGATAAAATGGTGACAACAGACCAACCGAAGTTGGTTTCGTTGAAGTACGTAAACGTAGGCGTTGAATTGAAATCAAAATTCTTGAATGGATTCCAACTTGTTAGTTACCACTATCTTTATTGACTATCAAGTTGCATGGCAATTTACAATTGAAGTAGAGATTAACCCGCTGGTCACCGAGCTGAAATCTATGAGGACAATTTTCATTCCTCTTAAGACATGGCATACTTGACCTATTGGTAACATCTAACCTGTTAGGAGAGAAATCAATTTAAGTATTCTGTGGATTTATGTACCGTGGTTGATCCAGTACTGCAGTAAATGTGTTAATGGACAAAGAATAACGCAGCCGTTCCCAGCGGTGAATATTTTACGTTTGACGAGGCAACAAACTCCCTAAGGAGCTTAGGATCGAGGTTTTCTCGATTGTCAGTAACAGAGATTGGTTTCGTGAATGCGCTTTCATTACTTAGACGTTGGTTTGTGGCTCCTTAACTTGTACAAATCTGATATAGAGCTATCTGTGCTGTGGTTGAATGAACTCACCATATTTTGGTCATGTTTGGCGGATGGTGGATGATTGGTATCAATGCATGTTTGGCAGATGTGTTTTGGAAGGTTTTTGTTGTTCATTACAAATTAATGAAAATGTCTGTTCAATACAGACATAACTTTGACATGAAATAAACCATTGATTTGATTGTCAGTACAAATAATAGGAACAGAATGTGCTAAGAGAAGATCTCTTCATTCTTCCGCGTGTTCAGGCTTAGGAATGGTAGTGTCTCCTTTGTAGCAAACTCCATGTTACTGCATTAATCAAACACACCGTACAATGAACATCGTAGTTCCACTGTCTTACCGCATGGCGGCGTTGCTGCTGGTTTTCAAACAAGCAAAGCAAATTTTTGTCGTCCTTAGACAAGGAGGTTCATTACGTTATCGTAGGCATAGCTGTGGTAGAGCTCTGTGTGTAGAATTACACGTATACAACTCTAAACTTGTCGGTGCCTTTGTGTTTATTGAATAGACCAGTACTCTCGCGTTTCAAGCACAATATATTATTTTGAGTTACCGACTCCTAAAACCGCGGGTAACAAAAGTCGTTAAATGGCGAAATATTGTAAACTAAAACCAAAGCTTTGGAACCGTTCCGATCCTGTTGGTGCTTGGAGGGTAGATTTACTTTTCGCGCTTTTTTTTTCTTTTTTACTACCGGAAACTATTGGGCTGTCTGGTCTGTATCCTGACAACCTAAAAATGGCAAACTGATTGCTTCACAGGGAATATGCAAAACTAATATACAGGCAATCCTTGTTTAACGACCGATTCGTTTAACGACCGCTCACACTTACGACCATTTTACGGTTTCAAGTGGACGAATATTTAGAATTTAGATGATTAATTCAATATAAATCTGATATTTTTCAAATATCATGAACTCTATCACTAGGAATTCTAAACTGCGACCGTTCCTTAAAACTTACGACCGTTCCTCATACTTACGACCGCTAGATAATGTTTACGAATTGCTTTATGCAGATAATTCGATATCTAGGTCTAGGTCGTCATAATTCGGATTACGCCGAGGCTTCTGGAACCAGTCGATGACGTAGTGCGAGGTATCACTTCAATTACAATAAACCAACTCGTCCATGATAAGAATGCCTGTTTGAGAGGGGGCAACTAACCCTTTCGCCCCCCCCCCCCCACAGCAAACGCATATACACTCGTACCTGCATTTTATAACGAGCTGGTTGATGGAAGCCTTATTGAGTTCATTCACAAAAAAAAAATCAAAATTGGAACTACTACAAATCATGCGGCTATTTTTTAGCCATCTTTTAGTTCCTTTACATTGATGAATAACGACCTGGTGACAAGTGAGACGCATTAAAACCAGAACCGGGGGATTTCACACAATTAATCAACTACCTGTCAATCAATAGATCTTCGTTCTCGTGAATTAACGTTGCTCAGAATAGAATTCGTGATACAATAATACGTGAACAATAGTTACCGTAAAATAATACACGCGCCAAACATGCAAGAGCTTGAGCGAACCAAGTATATTACAACCGCCAAAGTAATGACAATGATCACAGACGTCAAAGTCGGGTGATGAAGTGATGAATACAGCAATGTCTGTGTGACCATCTCAGTTTTGTTTTTCGATAAAAAAATTCGGACCTTTGCCAATAATTTTGATCGTGACTTCCACCATTAATTATTCATAATTAATTTCTAAGAATTTCGTTGTTCATCAACACACATTCACGTTTATTCGCCTTGTGATGAAATAAATCAATTTCGTTTCAAACAATGACACAGTCTGGTCATGAATTCGACAAAGTTTCCGAATATCTATTTAATTAACTCTCTATACGCACATATCATATCTTAATCATTGGGGTATGGACATATGCACGGAGAGAGTTAAAACCGCGATATGTCTAATTTACATATAGCTATAGAATTGTTCTGTGAAAGTGACGTAATAATGCAATTTTAGTTTCTTCACTATTTCCTTATCTGTCTGTCTTTGCTCGGAGTCAGCAAATTTTAAATGTCATGCAACCGGTCTGTTCTAGACAAATTGAAAAAGTCTTTTTGGCAGCTCAAACAAACGTGAATGAAAATGCATCCTGCACTTGGCATGTTAATTAAAACGATGTTTTCTATGAAACCACCTTGTAAATTAGGTGTTATTTTTACTCGCTAAGCTAAGTAACACGTGAATAGAGTTGTTGTGTCTTTAGAAAATGTGTCGTATGAATTAATTTGGTATGTATTGAGAATTGGAATACGTCTCAAAGTACAGGTCTTAGGATTAAGCGAAGCGTGTGCTTGCACAGGACGTCAACTTAGAGGAGGAGCACGATAATTTGAAAAAAAATTGGATGTTTAAGATCAGTCAAATATTTTTCTCTTATCATCCGCTCGTTCACTTTTCCTCTGCTCTTCCTCTTACTTCGCCCTAGACACCTCCATGATAATACTAACTAGAATTGTGCTACAATTATAAAGAACTCCCGCAGTTTCTCTGCAAATTAGTTAATATCGGATAATCAATGACGAAAACGGAAAATTTAAGAAAATAAAAATTAAGATTATGCATTAAAGTCTGTATAAAGCTATATCTTGTACCGTATAGCACAAAACTCAGGGAGGCGTTTCGATTTGAAGTAATAAATGGAAATAATAATAACAACAATGGATAAGAATTATGCTTTTTCACCAGGCCACGTGCGTACTATCTCGTTTTTTATCTGGCTTTGGTGCGAGAGGATTATAACACACAGTTACTGGCACTTTCGCATATTCTGTTATTTCATAACGGGAGTATTAATAACTTGGTTCACAATACCTTGGCGAGTTGAGCTGGCAAAAGTTTCAGTGCAAAGATGACAGTTCCTTTTTTTATCTGTATATCATAACATCAATCGCGATGATAGACCGCGACCTTTAACGATTCACGCCATGAATTTGAACAACGACACAGACATTATTTATTTGTTTGTTCTATGGTGGATCGAAGCTGCCAATCAATTTTACTCTTGTACTGAAAATTTTTAAAAAAATGGCCGACATATGCCAAGACTGACGCATTTTATAATTGCAGTGAGAGGCCGAATTTGACGCGGAACAATTGAAATTGACACTTTGTTTAACACCACCCCTGCAGAACTTATTTGAGCTCTTCTTGATACGTTACTTCGTTAACACCAGCGTGAATTTTAGGGTATAGGAACGGATTAATTTAGTTTCCATTATATTTAATGAAAATATCTGGTTCTGAATTCGAACAATTCACAGTTCGAACGTTCTCCTGGATTAAGTCCGAAGTATGCACCACTGTACTTTAAAACTAGCAAATTTCATTTAGGCCAAACGCCATTTTTTCTAAAATATACCACCAAGCCACTTTCTTTTTTTTATGACGCTTTTCTTATTCAAAATTGTTCCTCTTCCGTCCTGTGACTTGTTTACCCAAGATTCCACATAATACCCAAGTCAAAATCTTACGGGAATTTACTCACAAATATTCATCATTCACCTGTCAATCACACTATGCTAATATTTACACAGACGCAAACGAAACGCTTCTATTTATATGAATGCAATTATGAAGAGATACCTTTAACCACGTATATATTTAGACTTGAATTACGGCTTTGTGACGTCACATACTGCTCTTCATTAGCCCGGATAACTATTTGACCTTTGTATCATTAAGGATTTGTATTGTCTCCGTAACAATGGGATTCCAATGTTTACGTTGGATTTAAATGTAAACATTGGGATTGTTTGCCAATAATTGTATTTACTCTGACTGTGAGTTTCACACTATTTGATCAGAATGCCGATAACGAAATTAAAATTTCAATGTTATTTTAATAGTGGAATCCGTCCCGGTTATTATGAACGACCTCTTCTATAAATAAGGCGCAAAAGTTTGTTTGTTCATAAAAGTCGCCATTTCTCATTCAAAATAATTACGACGGTTCATATTTGGTTATATACAGTATCGAAACAATTCTCTGAGCATATATTGCATGAGATACAGTTTATGAATTATTTGATGCTTATGAACCTAATGAGATTAAGAAGCAAAATATTCGTAATTTCGAAACCTCGTAAATCGCGGGCTTATTACCTATAACGTAATAACGTGATATTGTTATAATTGAAAAAATCAACTTATATCCGAACTCCATTCCAAACGTTTGTTTATTTTTCACAGGTCTGGCGTCTAGACCTAGTCATGGTAATCTTATTCCGAGGAATTCCTTTGGAATCGACCGACGGAGAACGCCTCTGCAAGTCGCAAAGTTGTGGTCACAACGCCGGCCTCTGTGTGCAGCCCTATCACATTAGTATAACTATAAAAGAGCTTGATTTATATCTAGCAAGTCATGTACGACATGAAGGTGAGTTTTACATAATAATTATAATATAACACGCCATAACAACGATATATTCGTCATAATTACGTCACAATAATATATAACACGTCACATCAACGACATATTTCGTCATAATGACGTCACAATTTCATTTCAGATTCAAACGAAGATGGAACGCGGGAAGATGACGAAGTTTTGAGGGAAGACGATGTCAAAGGTCAGTTAAATGTTATACGTTTCGCGATTTAAATGTTATACGTGTCAGTAGAGGACAGTGGCATTATTACGGGGCAGTTCAGGTTCAGGGCCCCCATATAAGTTAGGTTCCGCAGGAGACGTCAGATTTTATTTTTCTTAATTTTATTGACTGTAAGAATAACTATGACTACAATTTTCAGTTTGTAATATAAGTCATAGTGATATCAATTACTGGTGATCAGGTGAAGTATTAAGTGTTGTGGTGTCTTTCTTTGAATTACATTTTTTACAAAGGAATTCTTAGTCCTGGGACCTTCTGGCTTATATCTGGCCCTATGTACCATTCCTTAGGGTAAGGTTGTGATTCTATTTGGATTTATCTGGTCACTAGCTGACTAGACTGAAGTCACATACTCCAAATACTTTTGAGGAATCATTGTGCGACGCGATCCAAGTCATTGTATTCAATCTTACACAAAGTACTTGATAAATCATTGAACCATTGCTGCTTGCAATGTCGCAATACCGATGACAGATTAGTGGTTTGATTGCTCATCGTCGCTTCGGGCCTGAAAAGAAATTAGATATTTGCTTTACGTTTTCTTGCAATCGATACTTTGTAGTGAATTCTGTTATGCTTAGTCATGGAGAAAGTGGATGCCATTTTGTTTTTCAAATAGTATCCTCTAAATTTCCTCTAAGTATGTCTCGAGATTCGTTTTATTTGTCTTTCTGCTATTGAAGATAGACAGCTCAGCTAGCAACATCTATGAGCTTAACGTATAAGTCGGTTCAAGAATCTGCGAACAGTCGAAAAGGCAAAGCATAAACTTCTTCAAATATCCACAGCGTGAAAAAACGTATTGCAATTATTATCATTACGACATATTAATTTCAGTGGGCCCCTAGATACCGGTAGGCCTTGGCCTATTGGTTAAAACGGTCCGCGTCTTCGCGTCCATGATGGATTTCTTTCAAACTAAACATCGTCTAAAAAGATTGTCTCACTGTTCTGTGGTCGCTGGCAAGGATTGTCGCCAAAGTGTCATATTTCATCAGTTGAAATTTCCTTGTTCAATCTTGACATTGACTGTAAACGTAGTCTGCTCATCTTCTCACATCAATTTAGTGGGTTTCAAGTTTCGTTTTGACCACGGCTCGTGTTAAATATGACCTTGACATTGTTCGTCAAGGTCACTTAATAATTTAAAATTTAATCACTTGTTTTGACTATCGCTGGAAGACAGAACTAAATGTTATTTGTGTTTACTGTTCAATGATTAATGTTACCGCTGTTTCAACTCGGTAAGTTCAGTTTAGGCAAGTCCACTTAAGGAAATCCTAAACTAAAATCCTAAAAATCCTACTGACTTTTAGTAGATGCCAAAATGAGGATCTGGATACTGTATATACTCATTGAAAGAGTATCTAGAAATTCCCCATCATGAACTTCTAACCTTTTTTTATTAAATTTATTTCTCAAAATAATTCAGTTTCTTTAAAGTCTTTTCTCTAAGCTCTAAGAAAAATAAAATTAAGATATATATTTTTTGAAAGCGGACAGGCTGACTCTACCAGTTCAGCAACGAAATATGATATACCGTAGAAGTTACCATAACCTCTTCAAAGTCACTGTTGCAGTGGCATCATCACTTAATCCAATTTACCACCGCGAAATTACAAGATTCTTCAAATTGATATACGTGATAAATTTCTTTCATATTCAATTCTGTAATTTCGCTGAGTTTGCACATTCAAATTAACCATGAAGCAAACATAGTGCTTTTTCTGTCACGCCATATTTTGCAATATTTTTCTCGAATTTGAAAAAAACTTTATGGACACATATATAGTGGAACTAATGCATCACAGTAAACCATATTTCAAGCATGGCGGATCTATAAATAAACTCGTTCGTATAACTTCGCGCGAAATAGTTTCTTCGCGGTTTTTGGAAAGAATCCGCGCTTAATTCGTCCCCCGAACCCGGCTTAAGTGAGGTCACGTGACCCGTGGGGAGGTCGTCACGTTTGGATGATCTCTTAGGTGGGTGGTTACGCATGTCGCAGGTGTTAAAATCCCTGCTTTGTTTTGAAAATAACTGAAATATGTCAACTTTTTCATGAAAATTCAATAAACAAACCATTCACTAGGGTAATATATTGCTCAGACCTGATACTAATTTACTCGCCGGTCTCTCAATAGTAAACTTTACCATAGTGGTTGATAAATCATAACAAAGATGAGTGGAAGAGAGGTAAAGGAATGCTTCTACTATCATATACTGCTATACATACATAAACATATATATAAATTCTATTTTACAATGCTTATTGAAGGTGTAAGAGATTATGCTTATTGACGGTGTAGGAGACTAAATGATGATTCAGCCTTAATACACCCGAACAAAGTTTTCAGTAATGTACTAGCTGTAAGTATGAATGGACTATGAGGTATTAAGGTAGCCTAATATGGATAAATTGATAAATGTAGCATCACACGTTACTAATAGGTCCGAAGCCCGACGGTATCTGGGGGCCTACTGAAACTAATTTGTCGTAATGATGTGTTATATTGTGTTTAAATTCTTATTTCTTACATTATATTATTACGTAATATTCAATGATATTTGGTCTTTGCAAAATAATCACAGTACAGTCGTCCCTCGCTATATCATGGTTCACTTATCGCGGATTCACTACATCGCTGATTTTATATAATATTGTATTGTATGTATTTTAATGTAACATTGCCGTGCCGTACAGCACTAGTATGTTTAAGCGGTAAAATTCTAAAGAAATTAAATAACCGGTCAAATGATTGTGGGAAAGGTTAATAAGGTGAATAAGAGTGTGTGAATGATTTATATTGGTTCAAAATACGTTTGAATATTTTCAAATAATTAATCAAATATGTGGTTTCTACTTCGCGGAGTTTCACCTATTGCGGGAGGCTCTGGAACACCCTAACCGCGATAGGTAAGGGATTACTGTATTACATATAAATTGGTTATTGAAACATGCAAAATTCCTCTAAATTAGAGGGACCACTGATGGGTTTGGGACCTTCAAGTAGGTAAATCCGGTCCTGTTTGTCGTACCATTTCTGTTGTGGCGCGCTTTTTTCCAAACAAGCTTTTCCTGTTTAATGAATGCTATCCGGTCTCGCGACCTTACTCATAATTTTCAAATATTCCAAAAAGTTTAAAATAATTTTTGATTTATTACTGATTTTCCCTTTTGATATATCAAATTTTTATTTATATTGTGACACGGTCACTTTCTATTTCGTCATAAACACGACGTGATTGTTGTGTTACACAATTGTCGTTTCCTGGCGATATCAGAGCCCGATTTCCCGACTGTAACATCATAATTAATACGAACGGCATTGTTTAATTTGACGCCATTATGATGGAAGAAAGGCATGAAATCCAAAAATAAACAAATCGAAACTGAAACCAACTTAAAGCGTAAAATGGCGCCAGGAAAAAGAAAATAACTTGGTTGAAACGAGAACCGCACAGATATGCCTTATTACATTGAACTATCCATTACAATATAACTTATCCCTATGTTACTATTACAATACAACACTGCACAGATATGCAATGTGAAACCAATATAAGTCCTCTTTCAACAGACCGCTCATATTAAACTTGAAAATTATGATATTATTACGTCATGATAACTGTTTACGTCACTTCAAAAATATTTATTCAACATTACATTAATTTCAGTTGAATCGCAAAACATTACCCGGGTGGGACTCGAACTCACGACCTGTGGTTTATAAAATATCCCACTTCACTCTAACGAACGGAAATGTACGTGGGGGGGAAATGACCCAAGTCTCCGCGGGTCTCTTGTGATGTAAACTTCATATCAGACACCCAGACTTGATGTATATTTGGCATATAAACCACCAATTAGCAAAAAAAGTGAACAGGAAATCGTAATGAAGCAATGCCAAACTGCGTTGTATTGCCGTGCAAGCAAGTTTAAAATATCGGGCTGTCGTGAGAAAGATTCATTTTCAACATGCTTCAATACATTTACTTTAACTTTGAAACGAAAATATTAAGTGAGATCGTTTGCCGCTAAATAAACTTCTGTGAAAACCTTTCAAACCCTACGTCATTTAGTAGGGAGCGAATAAAATCTTCACGGTGAAGTGTCGGCTCGACCATACGTTCTTCTGCAGTCCCTCCAGACACTCCTGCCAGGTGTATTCAAACCTTACGCTACGTCATATGCATAATTAATATCAACAATTATGTCAAATCAATATGTCAAAACAAAACAAGTCTTGATACTTTACTATCAATACATTTACGGCTGAATATTTATTGAAATGAGACAAAAATGGAAGTTTCTTCCACAGTTGCTACAAACATGTGAGAGGTTGGCGCTAAATAGTGCAATGATAAGCTGCATTCGGTGTAGCAAGGTTCTGTCCCTTATTGAATTGCTGCGAAGGCCGAGAGGGTGTTTTAATAAGCATACTTTCTACTGTTTTGTTAATATTTCAGCCACTTCATTTTTTCCACTAGTTGCCTCTACTGTACAGTACTAGCAAGTTAACATGGGCACTGATTCCGAATTAGAGCAAATTGCAACTTGTAAAATACCGACTTAGCAAGGGTTAACTGTTTGTTAGAAAACTGTTCAAACTATATCGCACTGATCTCTGTTGTTTCTGTTACAGGTACTGTTGGAGCTGTTCCATACTTTAAAACCAGCGGGGTGTTCGGTGTTCATGAAATATACAGGATCTCGAAAAGTGAGTTCATAGTTCACTCTGTATGACAGCATAGAACTTACCTAACGGAAGTTTTTATTGTTCTCTAGCGCCGATAGTGTCCGGAGAAATACACAACCTTCCTGTCAATCACAGTCTGGACAGCCCCTCCTCGTATTATTACGCTCATCACCATGACAACAGAATGGCCCAGAGCCCACTCGTTATGCGACAACCATCAAGGTACTGATATAANGGTGGTAATGCTATCAATATGGGGGCCACTAACCCTATATTTAGGGTAATATTGAAGCACTCAAATCTGGATAGTTGGAATGAATCAAAGTACATATCATGTCATTACCTATACACATGTCACAACAAATATAATATGTTGCGCTGTTTTGATCTCTTCTTACACTGACTATGGAGCAATAATCACTGGTTTCTTATTGGTAGAAAATGTTTAACTGCAGTTTAATTTCGGTCATATATTGGCTACTCGTATGTATATTAAGACTTAAAAGTCGTAGTACGAGTTTCTACTGTATACACCAAATACATATACTCGTATGTATATTAAAACTTGAAATTTTTTCTTTTAGTGGAGGTCATTCTAATAAACGTCTCAAGTCATCCGGAAGCAGCATGTCAACAGAAGATGCAAACGGGATGGAGAGCGGAGGAGAGAATGAAGGTGAATCATATTATAACAGAACACCAAGTTCCCAACATAGTTGGCATGGATCAGATATGGAACAAGGTGAGGGTACTTCCAGGGAATGTATTAGTACAGTGATGCCTTGTACTCCTGGAGTGGTTCTACTTCTACGACCCCTGTTGTATTGCCATACTAATAAAATGAAATATATATAAGTGCTGGGGCAAACCGCATGTTTTTGCAGAAATCCATAATATCTGTTAAACAGGTGACCAAATTTTCAAGTCCATGATTGATTTTATAATATACATTAGATAACAAAGGACATAAATAAAATAAAATATTTCATCAGTTTTGATCGAATCGTGAGCCCCAGGGCAAGGGCGGGTTGCTATTGTTTTATTAAAAGTACTTTTCATTCATAACTGCAATTAATTCCAGCTACAACAAGTCCTCTACAATCACCAAGTAATAAAACAGCCAGGAGCACGAGTGACTTATCAACAAATGTTACTTCTTCAGGTAAGATATAAGAAAAATGTCCTAATGAATCTCTACATGTAATAACCTGTAAGACTCAAGTTCTTAGTTAAAACTTAGTAGTATATAGATTAAATTGTAGCCATTGCAATACATTACACACATAAACCCTAAACTACAAACAGGTGTCTGTCTGTGTAGTGTTGAATATCTTCGCACTAGTGCGCTTCCCTAAATTGAAAATAACACTAAATGAGTTTAATGGTTCAATTCCCGACCACGGAAGTCCTTTCACACTTTCAGACCCAAACTTCTTTTACCATTTTTCCTCATGAATGAGAAAGAAACTGTGTATGTTCATGTGAGCATAACTCCTGGGGTTTTTGACTCTGCGCTCTGAAAATTTGCACGGGGTCTGAAAAAACAGAATTCATTGGGCATACAAGGTCATACAAAACCGGCGAACACGCGAACAGACATTTTTATTCTTATAAAGATTAACTGTTTTTATTGTTATAGGAGCAGGATCTGGTATGAGACAACCTCACTCATTAGGATCTACAACTGCATCAAGTAGTGTAACTGCATTTCCAAGATTGCAAGGTAAAAAAATTTGAGGTATTTTGTACAGGTGAACTTGTATAGGTACTTATAAGCACTGCAATGTCTTAAGACGAGCATTATATAGATTCATTCCTATGATCTAGAAATAAAATCAATATGTTTTCCATAATGCCACTTATTTTTCGTCTTCATCTAGGTCCTGCATCCGGGGCCTGGCATCCTGTTCTCCAGCAATCTCACGCTTTCCCATATTCACATTCTCAAACATTTTATCATCCAAACCAGGACTTGAAAGACTTCGCTCAGTTCGCTTGTTTGAGCGCGGAAGCTGCTAAGCATTCTCCCAGTCAGGTATGGTATGACCTCACTACCGCATGACACCACTGATCGGGACCTACTTGTGGGCCCCAAAATATAAAGAAGTATTTTTTATGTTTCAATATATAAATATTACCCTAATTATTTTGCAATCGCCATATCTCATCAAATATTATATATATAAAACTGCAGTCAAACATTTTCTACTACTGGAATACCCTGTACCTATTGCTACATAGTCTGTATGAGAAGGGATCTGAACGGCGCTAAGCGACATATTTTATTTTATTCGTTATTACATGTGTATAAGAAATGACATGATATGTACTTTGATTCATTCCCATAATCTAGAACCCTACAACCATTGTAACATATGAAATATCACTTAATGATGTCATCAATTATGTTGTTTCAATTCTCCAGTTACTGAGCTATCATCCACACACGATGCAGCATATGGCGCTGAGTGCAGGCGGTCTAAACACAAACATGAGAACGCATCATCATGTGACGTCGCATGAAACTACGTCAGATGGATCAAGGTGGGCGGTGACACAAGGATCCCTTGACGAAACCGGGGTTGATTTTCATCCAATTTTACCCAATGATAGAATTCAAGGTGGGTTAAATAGAGAAATCTCTGGGTTTACCCAATGCCGGGTTAACCATTAGGCAAATAAAGCACATGTCTAAGGGCAAGCCAAAAACCCAGGCCATGAAAAATTTTCTGTTGTTAAATTTAACTTTCTAACACTAAAATAAATACAATTTATAACTGAATTATCATTCCAACAAGACAAAAATAGAAGTGAGATAAAATATAAAGACTATACCTGGCCGTGAGTGTTTGGGAGGGAAATGCAGCTCTGCAACTCTTATGGCAACTACAACTGCTGAAATAGGAAAATATAAGTATTCATTTGTCCACTAGATGGGGTAGATTCATATACTGTATATATATTAATGGGGTAGAGTTATAGGGTATAGAAATTCTATAGAGTCATATACCTGCCAGGGCGTGTCTGTGGGACTGCAGCAACCCTCATGAACGAGCCACCACTGGGTATACATGATGAATTTAATCATAGAGATAGAGGGAGTGAGACTGTTGGGCATATTTGTCCATTCTCTCAATAATACTAGAATTTACATTAAAACGCGACCTCAAACTTTCATGCAGTGAAATGGAATTGCGCAATGAAAGTGGGCCGAGTGTTTCATATGTATGATCAGTGTGTATTCATTCCATTAGGTGTTGTTCCTGGATTGAATCCGGATGAAACCTTGGTCGCAGAAGAGAGATTATTTCCTCCAATATCATCTGGAACTTTGATGGACAATTCCGGAACCAATCGGGGAGCCGCCTCGTCTCAGCAGGCAGCCAATCAGCAACAAGGAAGGACGGGAACCCAAGCCCCGCCCATGTCCAACGACAAATGACAAACTTCTCCGCGACAACATTGTTGTTACTGGAAACGGTAACCGTGGTTACTGGCGACGAAGTGCTCCACCTAGTGGGTATATTCGTTTTATTGAAAGACCACGAAAAAGAGTTTTACATTTTGTATTCACAACCTTTGAAGTCAACATGTGAGGTATGAAATTCCATTCAGTATAGAAACTTTTTACGGCAACAAGCGGTCTCGAAGAGTTGAGGAAAACTCTCGCATGAGGGTTATGTAAAGTAAATATACCCGTATTCCCAGAATCCCACTGAATCCTGATCATTCATTAGAACAGAAACCAAACCAGATCTCTTCCCAGAGCCTTGATCAGGCCATAACCTTCACAGAAACTTATGAACAAACAGACCCACTCACGCATGTGTATTTATTCCCATATCTAATGTACTTCACACATTTTCTATTAATATGGTATATCAAACTGAAGTAAACCATTATAGTATACAAACTTAATATAATTTATCAAAGGAAAGACGAACATTTACCTACATTGCTATGATCAAGTTCCGTTTGTATTAATTTTATCACTCATTCCTCGTGAGAAAAATACTTAAATACTCGCTATTACATTGCTATTTTAGTTTTTACCCTTGCCCTGCGAGTTACTTTCGAGCGCTGGTTTGAAATCATATATATTTATATCTGTTCCTATTAACGAGCTATGTATTAGCCGTTCAGAACTGGAAATTATTCAGAAATTTTAATAAACGTTCCATTTTTAATGGTACTAATTCTAGAAGTTCAGTTCAACAGTGAGGCCTTCAGTATTTTCCCTTCTATTTTAGTTTTAATTTTACCTCGAGGTGTATCCTATCTACCTATTGGTGAAAACTGAATATTGGTGAATCATGCTAGCGGCCTATTTTTTTCCATCTTTGGTTTTTGTCCCAGGCATTGCTCTTATGGGCAGTCTGCCCCTGAATGTCCTATAGTACTGAAGATAAGATTGTCGAAAATGCTAAAAACAATTCTGTATTTCTAGAAATTTCCGATCCCTGTTTAAAACCCTAGGATTGCAGAAATGTACCCCTAACCTCCCCCTCTCACTCCCCCTTCACCCCCTGCTCACTGCGACCTAAATTTCTCAGTATTTGAAAGCAATCGGTTTTTTGTAATAGCTTGATCTAGCATACATTCGAAGGTTGATTTAGGTCTTCGCCTTTACATCTCGTTATATATTCTCAGTATTCCTTACACACACATAAAAAAATAGGTAAACAAAATAAAGTAAAGCATTTTCATATACACCCTGAAAATCAAATGACGTCATATGTAATTATCATTATGACGACAAAATACACGATAACTTTTGTAGAAAATACTAAAGAACAAACGGGCTCACACAGATGTATACTTTGTAGTTTTATTAATACTTCTGCTAGGAAGACCATTAATAACTTTTTGAAAGCAAGCTACCCCCTCAGATGTGCACTAGAGTTCTGTAAGGACGAAAAGGTGTTTGTGAAAGAATAATTATCACGTGTTCTATTTTATTTAGAAAATTCTTTTATTCGCGTTTTTATTACATTCAGTAATCTCCATTCTCTCCCTCATAATTATTTTTACATTCTCAAGACAGAGTGAAAATGTTCTGAGGGTTACCTACTCAAGTTTATCTTTCCTATCGTTTAGAGATACCTCTGTTTTCTATTCCCACACATTAAGTTCTGTAAGCGACCGAAATTTGAAATATTTTGGCGGGAAATCGAAGAGAGCTGCTTCAAGTATATTCAAACCGTTTTTTTATTTATTTTGTTCTACAGCATTGACCTATAACCTTCAATCATTATAAGTTCATAACTGTCTGTAGGGAGCTGGTTAACATACAGCTCTATCTTTTCCCTCATGAACAATTTAGCATTTCAAAGTGAAAAAATTTGTTCACGGGATGCGCGACATTAAAATATGAAAATTAGATTTATACCATATATACCTGACTGTAAGTCTTACCATTAAAAATGAAAACGAAGCAGTAGATCCGACCTTCACCTACCACACCACGTATATTATCCTACTCATTCAGCCCATGATTATTCACACAATTATTCGGTAACATATAAAACATCATTGTTTTGTTTCACAAGTCTCGTTAACACATTATTCTCTTTAAAAATCTCGTTATAACAAAATTCTCCTTCGCAGTGCATTCCAAATTCTCGTACATGTTTATCAAAGATGAACGAGCTTATAAGAAATGATAAAATTCTTCTCTTTAACCATAAGAAAACTTATTACTGATTCAAACTTCCGCGGTAATAAACCTTGTGGACCGTACCTTGCCTTCCTCTGCCCTAGACAAACATCTGACATTTTCAGGCAATCCTCGTCCTGCGAGAGTTTCCTTAAAATCTCCGAAATCACATTGTATACTTTTCAACATTGATATTTCTATTACCTCGCGAATTGGATTCATTTTATTTCTTTGAGTCCTATCTGATCTCTATCTCAGTGTTCAAGCATTGTTTTATCAGCTTCACGCCCGGGCATATTACGTAAATTCACGTATATTGACTAAAAATGCAATTGAACGGGAATGAATATACATAACATATATAGTGTTGCCAGCCCAGCGCTTCTTGCGCCCAATTTGACAACTTTTTTCATCGTTTGCGCAATCTTTTTAAGCAGAAAGATAAATCCCGAGTGAAAAATTGGTAACAAGCTAGTATTTGACTATTATCACCCATTTTTATTCGTTTCATTGCTCAAACTGGAAGTTTAATATTGACTGCACGATTTTTTTCTCCGGTTTTGTATTGAAAAGTACATTTTTTGATTTCCGCGCCTGAGAAAGGATATCCAATTATTTCTTCCAGACACCCTCTTTTTTTGCGCCCATCCTCTTTCATATCTTATTCAGTATTCTAGACCGTGTCTTCGTTGGTTCCTCCTATTTTTTCCTCGCTTGTGACCACAGAAGAATTATGTAATTGACTATTCATATTTATTATTTTATATTTCATTTTTACAGTCAGAAATACCTTATTGTTGGTGTCAATACTATTCTCGAGCATGCTCTTCTTATATGGTAGAGTATTCGTTTTAGATTCGGCATTATCGAAGAATGAAGTAAATCTTGTAAGTTTTAAATGTATTTTTTTCAATGAATGCAACAACAATATATCAGTTATATCAGGCACATATATCAGAATGAGGCGGATCCTATAGATTATTGGCAGTTCATAATCTCCGTTAGTTGAAGTGAAGTGCCTCTGAGTATTTGACTGATTAGATTTCACCTTGAATTTAGTATTTTTTTTTCTATGGAAAAACAGTTTATTGCCAAAGCCCAACTGCAGTTGAATTGATTACTGCATATGAAGTTAGATGAAAAGAAAAGATAAAGAGTGATGAAAAGTGATTCATATTTCATGCCCTTCTTGTCTTCTAATGCACCTGTGTAGTCTGATTCCACATCTGTATAACCGATTAGATTTCATCTTGAATATAGTAGTTTATTTTGGAAATCCAATTGTGGCTGAAATCCAACTGCAGTTAAACATTTTCTATTACTAAAATAACCAGTGCTTGTTGCTACATAGTCAGTGTCAGAAGGGAACTAAATAGCACTATGCAACATATTATATACGTTGCTACATGCCTATAGGAAAAATGATATGATATGCACTTTGATCTATTCTCATTATCTAGAAATGAACGCTTCATTAGAAGGATGGCGACCTTCAATTTTTTATGTTTAAGCTCACCTCCTAAATCCCTCTGTCAAGAATTCAACCAGCAGAAAGTTGAGAACATTAGAACCATTAACCAGAGTTTGCAAGCACCAGACAGATAGTACTGACCAGGTCCAGTTGAGGTTGAGGCAATAAAATGATCCTCGGACTCGTGACCACTGTAGGACAGGCAGCAGCTTCGCATGTAAGTAGTATATAAAACTTGGATCTTTATTAAAAATTGTGATACAAGACTAACGTGATAGAGTTACTTTACTATCTTACGGATCCCTATACTCGTGAGATAAATCGACCGCAAAAATAAGGCAGCATCGCTTTAATCTAACTATCAAGAATTCGTATGTGTTAACCAGCAGCTTACTGATATATAAAATTTGGATCTTTCATACAAGTTGTGGCACAAAACCAACATGATAGAATTAGTACACTACCGTATGGATGTAGGCCTATTTAACATTCAACTTATACGTCGGCATTATACAATTATTAATTTGCTGATAATTGATAGGTATCATTCCTGACTCTATTCTTTCTCNTTTGGAGAAATGTCTTCTATCAGGTAAGATATCATTTATATTGATTATGTATATAAAAAACTGAACTATCATTTGTATTGTCCGGTGAATCTGGTAATGAAATAGCATTGATTGAACATATAAATATATATTGCATAAAATCATTTAACATTAAAGTATGCAAAAATTAAAAGAGTTAATATTATAAATTCCAACGTAGGCAGTCACTCTTTCTCACCATTATCCAGCTTAACAAGGGGCCATTTTAACGAGGTACTGTACAATACAATTTTATCTGTGAAACCACTGTACTGCATTTTCCAAGTGCTGTGCCCCCTTCTTATTTGAAATGAGTGCCCATGTTTACTTGCTAGTACTGTGCAGTACAATATTTGTGTAACTCGGTGCCACTGTACTACCTCACAAATGTTGTCCCCCCCAATGAATAGTCTTTCTAATAAATATAGAAATTGATTAAATATATTTTTTTATTCCAGGTTATTGAAATATTAAGAGAGCAA
>QRAM01000377.1:0-31085 GCA_013436055.1 Halocynthia roretzi
AAGTTATTACTTTGTTAGTAAATCAATTATTACTTTTTAATCATTTAATCAAGCCTAAAGCAACACGGCGGGGCTAAACCTTCCAACTGTCTTTTAACTTTCCAGACTCTCAACTCAACGCGAATACGGAAGGTCTGAACTAATTGAAATCGAAACACCACCTTACACGAGTTGTGCTAAGGCAGCATGACTATCTCAACTAGACAAACCAAGTTCAAGAAGCATTGAGGCGCTTCTATTCAGGACTGTTTCATTAGTTTATATTCTAATTTTCTAATCAGTAAGGAAATTATTATTATCATAAATTATTAATTATTAAATGAGCATAAAAAATTCTCAAACATGAAAGGTCTAAAAAAGCATGAAAAAGGTTATCTGCTAGGCTTGTGACCTGCCCCTGTCCAATAAGAGTAAAAGCGATGCGCAACTTTTTTCAGTATAATTGTATTCTGTATAAAATCGTAATTTGGTCTCGTAAAAACTCGTAATTTTGCCTCGTATAACTCGTAAATCTGCTTGCTTGCTAAATAAAACCCCTGTTGGGTCAAATGAATACACGGGGGTGTTTTGTATTTTGGGGGACCGGCGCGAGGGCTGTGTTTGGTTTCGTGCGAGGGCAGTAAGAAGTATAAGAAATATATTGTTAAGGGAGGCCAGAGCGAGATCTCCCCACACCTGGTCATTTATACTACCTTCCGGGATTACACAGATTTTGGGCAACTGGCTGCACTGATTGTTTCCGGCTTGCCCGGCTGTCTTGAAATGGCATGAAAATGAGCAGTCAAAAATATTAAGTTAATCTCAACCCGCCGTGTTGCTGTCTATGTTAGCCTAAAGTCAAATTGAAAAAGATCGGTCCCGTCCGTATACAAGGTATTTTGGGATTCAAGATTAAAGAATCATGAACCCAATGTAATTTACATTAACGTAACGGGATTTCACTCGTTCAATTTGCTTTGCAAATGCGACACCAAATCCCGACCTCAATACCAGACTCTGGTGTAACATAGGTAAGTAAATTTTAAATACTATTTACGGTTTTCCTCGTTCGTCTATCGCGAAGGGTTTATTATCCATTTATATCGAGTGTGTGTAGTAGGAAGTTTGATGACCGAGCCCGTGGTTGGACGACCAATGGTTGTTGACCGACCCAGTCAGTGTCCGTTAATGGATGACAGGCCCAGTGCCCGTGAATGGATGACAGGCCCAGTGCCCGTGAATGGATGACCGACCCAGTGCCCATGGTTGAAAAGACCCGAAAGAGGCGACTGACTTACGTATAGGCAAACTTTGCCTTGCCTGCAAAAAACAGGACTTATTAATTCATTTCAATTCATTTTTCATTTAATTATTACACAGGATATCTCTATCGACTTCGCGATTGTTTATTAAAACGACTGAATACATTAAAACTCGATATTGGATCATAGGATTTGTAGTTGTTTTCATAATGCAGTAGCATGCCTTTGTATACGCCGGTTACAAAACTTTACAGAGTCAACTACAAATCATCAATTTCATTCCAAGTTCCTAAGTTCAGCGTATACGAGGACAAGCACTGCATCTAAAAACTCAGTTCCCATATCCATATCTAGTACTAACATTTACTAAGTCGAATGGGATACCCTGTATTTTATTTAATTACCTGCTGCCGAATGAAAAAAATGCTTATCGGCAAAGAGACCCACGTAAGACTGACAGCAGTTGGTTGCAGGAAGCTGTGAAAAAGGGAAAGTGATCCTTAGAGAACTGACTAAAACCCAAAATTGATCAAGCTGTGAAAAAGGCAAAGTGATCCTTAAGAACTGACTAAAACCTAAAACTTAATCAAAATAAACAATATTTGCCCCTAAATGACAGGTTTAGTAGGATACAGCTAGTTTGGGCTTATTTATACTTGAATGAATAACTCTTCCACTTCCTACTTTTAAAAAACTTATCAGAACGCCTATATTCGGATTGACTGAGAAAACACTGCTGAGTCTCGCGCATACTTCATGTAAAAATATATAGCTTAATATATCAAGTATTTAAAATGTTAAATACTGTAGAACCGCGCTAAGCAATTGACTATCATAACTATACTTAACTTCGGTTCACAGAAAGCATAATATTTCTGGCTCTTATATTAGTAAGAATAGGGCATATGCATAACGGAGAATCTACTACATTACGGTGATTTTTTGAACAGTAGATAATATATAATAAACGAGTATTTAACATAACATTGTATCAAAATGGAAAATTCCGCTATTCAGATCAAGAATTAATAGGAAAATTGTACTCACTGTGACCGGTCGTACAACTCGCAGTCCATCGTCAAAATATACCAGTAATGATGGACCAGACATAGAGCGTTACCTCAGACTAGCTTTGCAAAAAATCTCTAGCGGATTTCTAGCGAAAATATCGCGAAATCAACGCGAGATCTTAAGCTTGGCAGAAGATTCACTAGCGGATCTCTAGATCGAATCTGAATCCAGAAAGAGAAATATCGTTAGAAGTATAGTTAACTTGTTGCAAAACCAGTGGTGGCAACTTGTTTGCGCGAAATACAAAGATTCGCTTCAAGGTTTTTCCTTAGTTATTATTAGTTGCATATTTTTCTTTCTTAATTCCCTCGACAGAAAGGTAAAACCGGTTCGTACAAGATTTTAATACCAAACACCGAGCATCTGAAATCTAGGTACATTGGGAAATGTGTAACTACGCTTATCCACCACGAAAAGTCTTTCGAGACTGAAAGGCGGTACAAACTCTAGCTACGGAGATATGGAAGGATCAAACAGTAATAAAAAAATTCAGTTAGTATGTTCATTCTTACCTTCTGCTGCCTGAAGTGACGCTTTCAACGAGATGCCGCATATAGTTCTGGACGTTGAAAAAATTCATTGAACATGCGTTCGCCTTGCGGATCTGAATGAAGACGAGTATATAAATTAAAAGAACACTAAGGATCGTACTAGTACGCTTTCTATTACCAATCAAGAAAGACCATTTCATACGGCTAATCCAGATAATTAGTTACAAGCAGGGTTATTTAACGATTAATTATGAAATTCACGAATTCTCGATTCGTTCGTTTTCGTGTTTGTAAGAGAATTTGTGCGGAACAGGATTTCGAAAGCAAAATTTCGATGATTATTATTTTGACTCGTACCTACAAATTCTCTTATCAACGGCGTAATCAGTGAATTCCCTTACACGTGATAACGCCCGATCCTTATTATTAATCAACGTGAAACGCTGTTTACCAACCTTCTAAAAGGTTCGCCGTACCATACGTTATACAAAAACTGATTTATTTGTCTTATTTCACAGTGGCGCGATAAAAGCATTTTGTGAACAGTTTTTATACCGCACAATCAACTAATATTGTTACCGATATCGAGTAGTTCCAAATTGTTAGCAAATAAAACAAATCTACAGCAACATTTCTTTAATAGATTTGCGCTCTGGGCCAAATTTTGAAGTGGAATAAGTAAATGATTCAATAATCAGTTATTAACCAGCATTAAGGAAATTTTAATCATTCGTTCAAAGGGACTATGCTTTCAAGTGTTGAAAGCTTCTAAATTAGTTGCAATGTGTTGATGCAAGCTTATATATAGTTTAGGACATCAAAATTTTAATTCGAGCACCGGTCTTCATTTCAAGTCAATTTGAAATAGAGGTTGCTTTTTTCAATTGCAAGTTCTTATTGTAGTTAACAGTCTAGTCAAAAACATCTAAAACTATAAACATCTTACCTAGAAGACACGCCAGACATGCTCACATCACCGCTGCCGAAGAATAAAAGAGTGATCATTTCAGCTTCCTACCGAAAGACGCTAACAGTAACACTTTTATTAACAAAAAGAAACAAGGGAAGAAGAAGAGCCCCTTTTTCTGTCTACGATAGAATCCAACTAATGCGTGCGCACGCAGTGTAAAAGGTGATCTCCTCTTTCTCCTCTGAAAATTTAACAAAAAAGTATAATACCCAGATAGCATGGTTTTCCTAGATATCCACGTGACTTCGTAGAAATGTATTTTTATCTATTCCAGAATCAACTATAAAGTTCCGGAAAGGACTATGTCCAACATTTAACCTGTGTAGTCATTTTTGCAAAGAGTTGCAAACAAGCACATCGATAAAGGAGAAGATCACCCAATGTCAAATTCATATTTTCCAGGTGCTGATTGCAACAATCAGATCATCATTATGTAATCGCATTATTACCATATACACCATTAATTTTTATCCAGCCTCACGCATTTTTAGCACTTAAACTAGCAATACAGTAAGTATGCTCCCAATTGGTGGACAAGATAGCGTCATGAGCTAAAGTAATTGCACTTTAATTTCACTACTTTTTGAATGACAAGCTTTTTAAACGTTTTTAGTTTACAAATAAAATTTAGGAACAAATACTTTGACTTCGTTGTGATGTAGGTTGATTCTCACTTTCATTATCCGTATACGATTGCATATACAGTTCCTATCGTCAGAGACGGTTGTGCGCAGCTTAGATCTGTAATTTTTGAGGCCTAGTATTTTATAGAGACCGGTTAAGGAGCGTAGAACACATACTAATTTCTTTTCAATTATTTATTGCTACACCCTGAAATGCAACCCCATGTAACACTGACTGTGGGCCAATCATACAACAATAACAAAATTATTCAAAATCACTTCCAGAGCTTACACATCCAGCATACATAATTCTAAATGCTTTTGAACGCAATACAACTTTATTTAGAACTGTTATTATTGCAATGCGACCTATAAAAACAAACAAAAGGCAGGAACGGATATTTACAACAAAACATAGAGTAGCTCGCTACGAGCTAAAGGAACACAAGAGGCAGCAAAGATAACAGTAAATTGTATATCTGCCTTCTGGATCCATCACGCTATCAAATAAGATTCCGTTATATTATGATTGCAAAGTGCTATGATGCAGATGGAAACTAAATTAAATTAAATCTTGCAATCACTAACACTTCATTGATATTACTGATAAGGTGTGAAAATTCTTTCCGAGTTTGGTATAATTCCATTAGGCGTGGCTGATAATTTGTTAGGGACACTTTTCACTACAGGTGTTGAATATATGTAAGGGACACATCATCAACATTAACCAATAAGTCAACACTTTAGTTGGTACGAATACATACATTGTTATTACAGGAAAAATCACTTAGGGAGGAAAATTCATTTCGATGACACTTATAATGAAAGCAATGGTCGAATATCTTCATAATTTCATCATACAAATCGAAAAAAAGGAGACGATATATATAAAATCTAAAATGATAAGCTCTGTATATTAAAAAAATCATGTTCACGTTGACTTGTAATGAAACGAATAATTTACATGACAATATCAAACTGCATAAACAAAGAAAACAAGAAGGGCTCCATGATAAATCGAAAGAGTAGCTTTGAAAAACAAAAAAGCGCTGTCAACACAGAAGTCATACAGATAGTAAAATTATGTGATAATTTTAGGTCTCACATCTTCTATTGCAAAACTGTATAAAGAACGAAGAACACAACAGACAAAGCTATAACAGTCGGTTGTGCAGTCATCATAATGTGGTTTTCAAAACAGATACATGGACAGTGCAGGAATGACATTTTAATGAAAAATAATAATGGATATTCGATGAAAATATTTAGTGTATGGTTGTTCAACATAAAGCTCTTGTAAGAGAATAAATAAACAAAAAGGTTGCAGGAGAATTTCTACATAATATTGGTTTCATGTGAGGTGGTAGTGCATTATATGATACACAACTATCAAGACCATGATTCTATATATTTATTATTCATCCAAAACCCACTGTCATCTTATCAATATACAACAGAGTGAAAAATTGAAAAATTAAAAAATTACATAACTCCTCAACTAAATGTCTATTTCTTACTAACTCAACATAATAATCACAGGAGATTTGAGAGTAATGTAAATGAACACAAAGAAAATAAGTAAGTAAAACTTGATTACACTCATATCTCAGCCAAATATTTTTATTTTCCAGAGGAAACACTTTTGTCAGTACTGGTAGAGAAATCTACACCTACACCATCTTTTGCACAAAAACTGCCAGAAGTTTTGAACTCTGGCTTCTACTTTCTTTTAAAGGACAATTTAGTGCTTGGACTTCGTTTGGGTGGAGGAGGTGCAGGCTTACAACTTTTCGGGGGCCTGTGGATAAAAAGAATTGAAACCAAGTTATATAATATTGGAAATAATTAGCATCGATCGAATCAATTCACTCACGGTGGAGGCTGCGTGCGATATTTTACTTCTTGCAAAAGTAGATCTGGAGGGGGAGGAGGGAGGTCATTCATGGACAGTTCTGTATTTCCACTTACTCGCGTGTGAACAGTATGAATTGAGCTCTAAGAAAATACAAAAGAATGGATGAACTGCTCTAGTTCCGCCATAAAAGACTAAATGCAAGCAACCACAAATATCTATGTGGGGATATTTAGGAAGTATTCGACAAGAGAAACTTTGGAATTTCGCATGGAAACCTTCCAGTTGAATTTTAAAACATTATTAAAACCATGGAAGACAAACCTTCAAATCCAGCACAAAATCAGGGGGTGGAGGAAAATCATCCTTCCTGTACATCTCATTACGGTTCGCAGATGTATTTCCTGAGTTGTAGTACTGTGTTAATGGTGGCTGTATTCCCATCACATGATTCGAATGCACAGGTGGTCGAAAATGATTGTTTGTTTGATGGTATGAAAGCTGAGAATACGGAGTCTTGGCAGAGGAATGAGGTTGAACTGGAACGTTTTGAGGATCCCTAGGCAACAATGGTGGTTTGTTGTTGTTGTAATTATAGTTGTTATGAGCAGGAGGCGGCGGTAATGCTCCTTTCTTTGGGGGAGTAGGAGGAGGTCCACCTCTATTGGTAGGGCGGAGGCCCTTGAATCCTTGAAAAACTCCACCACCACCTCCGTTTGCTGGTTTATTAAACATGGGCAACATAGGCAGTCGAACAGGTGCCTGGCCATTGATGGCACGAAGCCCCGGTGGAAGCTGTGGGCTTCTATTTTCTGGCGGCAGAGGCATATCTGTAGGTGGAGGAGGCATATCATCCATCGGTGGTGGAGGCAAGTCCATACTAGGAGGAGGTGGTGGCAGGTCATCCATTGGAGGGGGAGGAGGCATGTCATCATCTGGTGGTGGTGGTGGCATACTTTGCTTAGCGGGAGAAGGTTTAAACTTCATAGACGGTGGGGGAGGAGGAACTTTACTAAAGTTTGGTGATATAGGGTTATTGCTTGGAGGTGGAGCCCATCCAGGCATTGACGGCAAAGGTTTGTTATACTTCTGTGGTACGGGAGGCACAGGTTTTGAGACAGAAGAGGGTGGCGGTGGCATGTTTTTCGCAGGTGGAGGAGGGGGCATGTTTTTTGCTGGTGGAGGTGGGGGGAAACTCCGAACTGGAGAGGGGGGTGGGTAATCTTCAAATTGGGAGATATTCGGAGGCGGTGGATCAAAGGAGGGTGTGGTGTTTTCTGAAAAAAAGGGATACATATAAGTCCTGTCCTGATATAAAACTGGACCGACAGCAAATGCTGTTCTCCTTCGGGAAACATAATGCTTGCACACAGTAGCTCGATCCACTATGACACCAAAGTGGCATGGTAATGTGGTTCAGGAATTATTGACTATCGGCATTTTTCATTGAAACTTGTCATATAAATCAGCGCTTTTCAAATGGGGTTTCCAAATACGTATTTGTGTGAAGCAGCATTGAAGCATCCACTATAACTACCATAAAAAATAAAATAAAAACTTGCTGAAGTGTGAGGATATGTGTATGAGGATTGAGTAACATTGTGCCATGCTTCAAACAAATTATTAAAGGAAAGATTGAACATCCGAGCCATTAAATTACTATAAAGGCCATATTTTTGATATTTGTTATTGTATTCATTGCATAGTGTTTTAATGTATTCTTTAATTTCCTCATAACTGCATTGATTAAATAAATAAACTTTTGATTAAAGAGGAGTTCCGTGACATTTACTGAAAAGTTTGAAGAGCGCTGATATAGATTGGTTTTAGACTTATAGGCACAGTGTGACAAGAAATTCTGCCATGCTTATGTAAAACTAATTTACCTTTATAACTTCCTCTTGAACCAGATGATGAAGTGCTCATCCTGTGATTGTGGGTTGCAGAGATGACACTTCCTATGTTCGACATACCACTTGTCCTGTTTGATATTGTTGTGCTATTCGTGTCACCATCAGCATTTTCCTGAGCACCATCCGACAGATCCCACCAATTGCTTGTGTTTGCCTGCTTTGCCGGCTTCCATACAGATTTAGTACGGCTAACCGAAGACGACTGTGAAAATTCAAACAGGTTAATAAAAGTATACAACAACTCTTCTAATTGCTTCCAATAAAATAACATTAGACATTTGTTTACCGAATGAGCTTTTCCTTTTTTTCTTATGTTTGAATCTTACAAAATTACCGTCTTTTGATAATATTAACAAGGGTAATATTAACTACTTTGCCCAAAACCTTGCCAAATACAACTATACATTAAATTCCTATGCAAGAAGAAGGTACATCTGAATATTATTTTAACTACAAAATGTAAGCGATAGATTTTGAGTAAATATTTACTTCACTCTTGGAATCAGAACCTTCTTGTTGATTTGCTCTCTGCCATGCACCTTCAAATACATTTGACAGATTAGCTCGAGGCAATGTGCTTTGTCTTGAACCAGCTTCGCTTGATTCTCCTGAACCAGACGAGGTTGTATCTGTTTCAAAAGGCAGTGGTTGTATACCAATTTCAAATTATCATGCGACTAGCAGGAAGTAATTTTACCTTTAGCTCGCTGAGTATGAAAGGTCAATCCTGGCACTGATGTGTTTGATTTCATTTCTTCAACTGTCTTGTCGTAATTTTCCTTCAGTTGTTTGCCATACTACAGAAAAAAAAATTGCTTTATGTTAGCAAGTACTTCTGTAAGCTACTGTTATAAATAACTGACTTCAATCTAATTCAAAATTATTATTTTTCATTTAACCTCACCTTAGCACAGCGTATTCCCACAATCCATCTCATCAGCGAACGGACGTCATCGCAACAGAAATATCTGATGTGTTTTGACTTGGTTTGAATAGCTGGATGCTACATGAAAACAATGTCTTTTACAGTACTGTACGACATCTATCCCGGGCCATGATTCGAATTTTGTGTCATTCATTTTATTTATTATGAAATTTTGGAGCGATGTGAACTGAAGTTTCATTTCGTGAAAAATTAGCTGAAGGATGAATATCCATGATTTTATCATGTATTTGATTAAATTTTTTGGTAAAGTTAAAATTGACACTTTGTTTATCATCAACCAGGCAGAACCTATTTGAGCTTGTCTTGATACTTTGTTGACAGTGAAAATAAACATCAAAGCTTATAATGCAAGTCAGTTAGTTTGTGATTTTCCGCGGGAGCAATTAGAATTGAAACTTCGCAAACATCAGCATGAATTTTACAATAGCTTGGTTAGCCCGAGTCCTTTGTTATATATCAAGTACCGAAACAAAGTTGAATACATGTATCTTATTTGGGATCAAGCTAACTACCTCACCTTAAAATATGTGTACTATTCAATTCTATTACATAGGTTCGGATTAGGGTCTGAGAATGGATTAATTCATTATACGTTATTTCTAATAGGGATAATTGATTCGGACCTATGCTTATATTCAGGATGAGTGGTCTATATGGTTAAAATTTCTAAATTCTTACCTTCAGAGCAAATCCATAATCTGTATGTGATTTATATTTTTTTCTCCACCCACGACCAAGGTAAACGCAGACCTGGTCGAACATTACGAGGCACTGTAGGTCTGAAGGCTGCAAAAATAACACATTCACTAAAAGTAAGAAAACAAGGCAATTCAAGGACTATTTCTATTTATTTCAATGAGATAATAAGGAATGCTACCTTCTTCCCTTTTTTGGGTTCCCCGCCCTTGTTGCAATAAAGACCTGATGTACGCAGCACGCAATATTTCCTGGTCCAAGATTTGGAGTCGCCTTTCAGGTACAATATTCCCTGCACTTCAGGCACACCAGTTCCTGATCGTCCTGCGAAAAACTCCTAAGAAACAAATGGTAAAAAATAATATTTTGTTGTCAAATATTATTATATATCTTGACATAGATATATGTACATTCTGATGGAACAAAAGGATTATTTACAACGATCATATATTTACTGAAAACCACAAATCTTAATAACATTTAAAAAGCATATTGACTTACTTCGATTAAAGTTTGCTTTTGCCTTTCAGCCATCTGTCCTTCCGTGTCTGTGGTCGACAACAGATAGTGCTGGATAAAAAAGAATGTATTTTTGTTATGAATGTCATCATTATATTGATATGGAGTATAAATAACATAGAGTGTCATCGAATAACTTATGATTACATATGAACAAATGGGACTTAGTAAAGAATAAATAATATTCAATTTGGGTACACTCAGATATACTCCATGTCAAAGCAAGGCAAAAAGCAGTCTAGGGTATGTCTGAAAATGTCAATTTGTCACCCACAAAGGCACCTCCAGCAACAGAATTGTATGTGAAAAAGGTCAAACTGCATAAATTCAAAGTTATACAACTCAAACCAAATTGGTTTACCACATCTATGGTGTTGTATCTGACAAATCTTAATTAGGCCCAGATAACTACAGTCACTGCATGCAGATAAATATGAAAATGCAGTGAGCAGACAACACATCAAAAACTTATTGAATCATGGAAATATTTTGGCAAAAACCTGTGGATTTCTAAACAGCGCATATTTGTCCTTCCTCTCCATGAAACGAACTTGATTAGTAGTGTCACGAGTCCAATATGTAAGCATTTCGGTCACAGACTCGTGTTCTTCAAAGATTCGTTCTGTTGAGAATGAAATGAAAAGAGTTAGGCATTTAAAAATTTAATATTTTATTTCATAAATAAAGGAGAAACTGTGTGTTTGTGTGTTTGTGCGTTTGTATGTTCGTTCACCCATAACTCCATAAAAGTTAGTGACTGGCCGATCTGAAAACTTGCACGGGGATTGGTTTCAGGCAGGAATAGGTCTTAGGCTACTTTTTTTCAAATAGGGGTCCCCATCGCGGCCCCAGGTCACTTTTTTTATTAATTTGGTAATTGGCTACTGTGACATCACAAACTTGATAAAACAGAGACTGCAGCCTAGAAATATGCTTTGTCACATTACAAAGGCCAATGTTTCGAAACTAAACAAGCTATTCAACGCTATTCCTTTCAAGCCAACAGGAAATGACTCCTACAAATTCCCCATAAATTCAACTTAGTAAAAAATTTCCGGGTTACATAAAACGCAAGCCGCAAATCTAAATCTAAAAATTTTTAACAATTCGTTGGTTTTCTACATTCAAGCTAGAAATAAATTGATGAACTCCAAGCACTCATCTAACAGGTTCTAAGTTAATCCATTAACATAGTTGTTCAAATGCTTACTATAAGCATGGGTTTAATTAAATACCCTTCTCTACTATCAATAACTCTTACATATAATACTTACATAAAAATCTTAACATTAGGACTATGTACAGAGTACCTACATATACAGTACAGTGAGCGTGGTAAAAAGATAGCTGTCTTTTCCAAGCTACAAATTCTCCAATGCTATTGGGTAATGAACTCATACTACACAAAATCCGTCTGTATAGAATTTGACAATTTACCCATAAATAGGGAAGGAATCTCCTCGATAAAAGCCCAGTTAATACTGGGCTCATAGTGATTTTTCTCCAGTAGATCTTTGATAACTTTCCTCGTTGTCATTCTTTCATCCACCATCATGGTTTTGGAACTGTCATCTTTATTATAAACTTTGACAACAAGCTGGAAAATATTAATAAATAAATGATTTGAACACGATCATGCAGTAATAGTAATAGTGGAGAAATGTAACATACTTTTTGAATTCTTGCTTCTTTCAATTTTTCGAGGGCCACCCTCATTTTTTCAGCTTTAATTCTCTCCTCTCTTTCTTCCTACAGCAGTAAACAGAATTATTTTTTTTTGTCTACGCTATACCCCAATTCCCTCAGAACAAAATGCAATCTGGAAAGTGACCAGCGAAATCTGAGTGAAGTTTCAAGCTCAACATATCATGCAATCGTGCCAACAAAAAATATTGAACAAAAATTTTCAAAGCACTTTAAAAATAGTTTATATGATACCGTATAATTTCGATTACGGTATACCGGCCTGATCTAAATTCTTCAAAAATTTTCCAGTTAAAAGAAAATGTAATATATCTTACAGGTGACAGCTGATCTAAATCAATGTGGTTGTCACTGTTATCGAGCTGACGTTGGATTTCGCAGGGAACAAACGGAAACCTTTTCGCCATTTGCTCGGGCAAAGAATCGGATGAATTCCTAGATGCCGTCGATCCACCACTGCCACTTGACTTAAGTGAAATCACACTGTTTGTACTAGCGGTCGATTTTACAGAAGTTCGACTGGTAGAATTTTGACGCAGGAGTCTGTCGTGGCTAACCATGTGAGCATGTTCGCCATCGTATTGAAAATGGTTGTGGCCTGAATTGACAGGCGACTTTGGTGACTTTTGAAACCCGGGACTCGTAGGAGTTATTTGGTGGTCATCAACACTGTTATGTCGCTGTAATTGTCTAGCAAGTATCATAGATAGATTGGCAGGTGCTTTTACGCTAGTTTGTCTTTTTACAGGTGTCACCGGTTTCACAGCAGCTAGAGGAGGTGGAGGAGGCTCGTTTTGATGAGCATTAGGCTGAATGATGTTGATGTTTTTATGCTAGAAGTGAAGAAACGACAAAAAAATGAATGCAAGCAAACAAAACCATGCAAAATAATAACGCAAGCAAAGTTGGACCTAAAGCTTGTCTTTCACTCTCTGCATGTGATAAACCAATCTCACTAAGGGACTGGTATTTCGTGGATTTCAAGGTTTAAAATGGAATGTTCAAAGTGAAATGAGTATGTATTGAATTACATGGATGCGCGACCACATATCGGATAAATTCCAGGAACAGCTCACAATTCATTAACTTCTCATAACATGCATTTTGGTATCTTACCAATTGATTAATTTCAAGTGTATGTATGGAACGAGTGTGATGCCAACCACTAAACGGGATAAACACTTTGATTTACCTAAAATACTTAAGTACCACACAGTCAACTTACAGGTTTCACTGGCACTTTAGGCTTTGAAGCAACTGGAGGGGGTATTGCTGACTTAATCTGGGACACAGGTAATTCGGGTCTGGATTGCTGATTAGTAGGAATATTTTCCTGCTGTGTTAAAACAGAGTACTCTTTACTGGGGATCGAGTGTTGTGTTACGCTTGCAGAGAACGTAACACTGACTTCGGTTTTTCGTGATGTGTCTTTTGGGACGACAGACACATGGTCCAGTCCATTTACCCGAATTTCATTTCTAGAACTCGGAGGAGAACTGACTTCGTTCTCTTTTAGGGTCGATAAATTTTCGTGTGGTTTCATTTGCACGGGTTTCTTCTTAAACTCGATTTCTCTATTGAAACTCATGTTCGAAAGGTCATTAACAAGATCATCCAACTCTTGCATAACCTGAGTTGTGGAAGAGAAAAAAAAAGGAAAAATAAAAAAATAAAAAATAGTTTTGAGGAAAGAAAGGGGTACAAGCACATTCTGAAGAGTTTCTTTTTCATTCTCTGACCAGACCAGGAAATAGATCTAGTAGATTTACTCATGCAATTCAGGGTTGCCAGAAAAATATATATTTATAATAACTGTCATAATAATGAAATCAGTATTAGGAAAAGAAAAATACAACTTAAAATTTAAATATAAGATAAAAGAGTATAAAATTAGAGAAAACTTTTAGGTAATAATAATGATAAACTAACGAGAAAGAATTGACAATATTTTCTGTCCGCCAACTAGGGCAGAAAGTTTGGTGAAAACAAACAGAAATCAAAATGAAATGGGTTAGTATGAATACCGGAGATAATGTAGCTAGTTCCTCCGGTGATAATTGACGTGATTTATCCTGTTTTTCCTGCTCCAAATCTTTTTCAAGACCCGCCAGGGAAAAATCATCTGTGTCATCCTCGAAACTGACCGCGGGACCACTGCTATCCTTGGGTCTTTTAATTGTGTTAAACTGTGCAAGAGAGTCTCAGTCTTACTACCCTTGAATTTGTTAGAAATGCTATGCATCGACTTAACGCTTAGTTGGGATGTAAGTAACAGTATGTGATGAAATGTGACATGTTTTTTATTATGATCATGAATGCGTGGTAGTTGCTGTGCATGAATGACGGTACTTTAAATACCTTCATGCATCTCGACAGTTTGTTTTGTAATCAATAAGGTTATGTCGAAAGTGGACTGGTGTGAGATAAGTGCACTAGCATGGTTCAAGCTATTGTTAAGACCTAATGTTGGGTATTTACCACATGACTATGATTCATGCCAGTTTTGTTAGGTCTAGTAAGTTAGATAATGTCAGCTATTACTATATTAAATCTAAGTTATTGGTAATGTAGAGTATTCTAAAATTACTGAATACATTCGATACATTGTACATCATGTCTAGTGATATATTAGCTATTGCTTATCAATATTACTATTTATCCCATAATGTTTTCACAGAAAAGTACTTAACAAAAGATCAATAATCATGTTATCAAATGCTAGCACATACATTCATCTAATGTTGAAATACATAACATATAAAATCATTTTATATATATTGTATACAAAAGAGTTGTATACTAACTTGTGGCGAAGCCTCAAAACCATATTGAGGCGTAAGGTGGCTGTTTCTTGGTAAACTATTGCCATTAAATCCAATCCCACTGTCCTGGCTTGCACTTTTCATTGTGGGCATTTGACCTGAAAATTCAGAGAAGTGATCAGATACAAGCGTATTTTTCCAAGAAACATGTTAATTGCTCTGTGTGAAACCTAGTTCCGGATGTCAGCATATGATGAATGTAATGATTAACTCAAAGCATATTGCAATTAGGTAAACTACTGTTGCATAGTTCACAATAAACAGAATGCATAAATACAGATTTTGAATTTTTTCAAACAATGATATTTCTATGGTCAGCAATGAATTTGATAACATTATTGCATAACTACTATTACAATGATACAATAACATAATACTGCAGTAGATTTTCCAAGTTACTAGGTAAAATTATTTATTTATTTCAGATTAACAATCTGCTCAAGGTGGAAGTTAACGGAAATTATTATGGCAACTGTAGAGAATGAATTGTAATCATTTACAAATATGGAAATCAAACCATCTGCATAGTACAGTAGTTCTTGTAGCCGGCATATTATGCCACACGAATATAGTGACTGTAGGATGTGTGATTTAGGTGAGCAACTAACAAAAAATATTTTTATCTGTGCTGAATAAAACTTATTGAATGAAACTGATGATAAAACTCATAATATACTTGTCAAGACTGAAAGCCCCCATTTCTGTGATCACAAATTTGAGAATTAAATTCGCTTAACATTAATGTAATATTTCGATCTGAGCCTTATTCATCATTTTATGTCAACTTATCAATATAAGAATGGCATTGAATTTTAAGCTAAAACAACAACTTCCAGTACGCTTAAGTATTCGAAGCAAATACATTTCTTAAGGGCTTAATACTGGGCAAACTGGTGCAACTGACGTAAGCATGTTGCTATTGGCAAATGCCAGACATACAGACATTCACTTAGGGCAGAGAGACTAGCAATTGGGTGGCATTACAATGCATATGAAAAAGAAAATACACAAAATTCAAGCAGGCGACAATAACGCAGGGCTCGGACTTTGCATGCAACCTTTTTTTATCCTGCAAATATTGTGCATCTAGTTGTAAAATCTAAATATTCCATTCAATAACAGTATCTCCTGAACTCACAAACTAAATAAAATACTACCAGCATACTATTGTTTACTTATTCAATCAAAATCCATTTACTCACACTGAAAGGAAAATATGATTTTATTCAAATTTACCTCCACCAGAATCACTAAAAGAATTTTGCTTCGCAATGCTGTATCTTTCATTTCTCTTGTGAACGCTACACTCTACCTTCCTAACAAACCTCAACCACCAGCACTTACCATGTCCAGATGTCAAATTGTGTTCCCAGTCAGTAAGGTCGCTCAGCATTGCATTGAGATCAATATCGTCTGTGAAAATAATCAGTTCACTGCTCAAAGTTTCCGTGGTAAACGCACGAAGAAATTTTTTATATACAAGACATGATGTGGTCCTAATTGATGCGATTTTCACATCTATACATGAACATATGCTAACAATGCAATGACTCCAGAAATTGTTGTTTAAAAACAAGATCACTAAAAGTTTATATATAAGCATTGATATCAAATTTGTATAACTCCCAAAAACAGAGGTTTCTGAGAAGGTTCTCTCTTTATCTATCATTTTTCCATACATAATCATTTCATATTATGAAAGTAGCAAGTTATTCACTTCCTCAAAAAGTACAAGGTGAATGGCAGGCACAAGTTAAACATTTACCAATTGCATCATACTAACAAACGTAAGCTACAAAAAAGTAAGGTAAGAAAAATGTTGAGAATGTCAAATATTGATCAGTTGAACATTTGTGGTGCAGTTCAACATTGGAATTATATTTCATGTCACGAAACTTAGAAAGAAATACACTCACCGCCGACCTCACCGGCAGGCATAGGATCTGGATATTTCTCAGGTGAATCACTCGCGCCTTGGGAAACAATAGAGAAGTATATGTTATGCAAGAATCATCATTCAAGTTGATTTATACACGAGGAAAAATCAATGCATTAAACAATTGCTTACTAGACTTCAGATCAAAGGATGATGAATTCGGTTCAGGTTTCTCGATATTTATACTTGGTGTCAGCTCCGAGCTCTCTTCCAATTGCTGAAACGTATATATAATTGATTAGTCCAACATATAAAAGGCAAAGTTTTAGTAAAATTAAATTCAAATTACAGTGTCCTCCACACAATGCTATAAAAAAATTAACAATTATACTTAACTAATATTCTTAGGATTGAACAAGTGACGCTTTTTTAAACACATATGACATGATATGATCAGGCATATTGAAATATGAATTATACAATGTGGCAAGCTTTGAAAACATAACCTGATCTTATTCAGATATAATGTTACACTAACAACATGGGAAATTACAGTGTATGCTTTCAAATCACAGGGATTATGCTGGATTAAGGTCACTTATGACACAGGAAAACTGGTCATTTACTGAATTCTGTAATAAAGTTGGGATAATTATAGGTACTCGTTTCATTTAATATTCTGTAGTTTAAAAAATAGTAGTACCTGGGAGATGATATCCAGCTCACCAAGCATGTCATCAAACATGGCATCAATGTTGATTTGATCCATGCTTATATTCTAGTAGCTCCAGTTAATATCACAAGAAAGACCCAAAACTGGGTATCTGAGGAGGCACTGTTTGGATTGACTGGTCTTATTCCTTACACAAATATATTGGCATGCGTATCCAAGCGTGGCATATCATTTAAATTTGGTTAAGAGTCTAAAAAATATAAGAAAAATACTATATTTGTTAGGAAAACTACCAGCAGATGTAAAAATAAAGTATCACTGAAAACCTAATGCGGAATACTAATATACCAGTACTGATTTAGCAGTAAAAAATCGCTAACATGACTAATATACTCCAGCAGTAGTATTCCAGAAATATATAGCTTGACTAAAGTTAACTGTGCTCTGAGACAGACAATTAAAAAGTATAATAGTCTCATTGACCTGAATATAATTGGCCTTGTAGCTAACAACAAACAGCCAGTTTTACACTGCTTCCACATGTAAGCAGCTCCCAGTTTAAGCTATCACAATAGGACGAAAACTAACAACCTCGCTAACAACTTGAGTGAACTTAGGCGTTCGCTCATTTTTTCGCCTAAGGCAAATATAACAAATCGAGTGCTTCCCTTACTTTTAACGTTTGTACGTTAGAACAAACTAGTCAATTTAGAACGAACGGAACTAAATTACCGCAAAGGAATACTACAAAAAATGACGAGTACAATTTATAATACTTTATTGATTGAAGGGGTAACTACTAAGCTACAAGAAAAATTGTCGGGGTAACGTTAATAACATAGTTGGCCAGTCAAACATGACGAAAGCGGCTGGAGGCGATTGTTTACCGGGGTGAACACAATGAATTACTTTATCACACTGCGTAACTTCCAACTCTCATTCCTTTATTCACCGCGTCTATAAACCATGATTCAGCGGCCAGCGGCCTACTCGACTGAATATTGAAATATCTAGAGCTTTATTTATTACCACTGACAAAGTGCGGTATGAATCACAACGCCTATTACGTAACATGTCTTGGAGAAAGCAACACTATTGTACCCAGAAATAAAATCAGCAAAATTCGTAACTATAATCCGTCATGACAAACGACCAGTGACAACGCAAAATACATGATATAATCATCGTTCAACGGGTAAATCACAACAGTTTGATTTTGTTTCTTCATCGCTACAACGTCACGTAAACGTGATATGCTATAATACAATAAAGGAATATACACCTATGCTATTCCCTCAAGATAAATTATCAATCGACACTGCAACACACGAATAATCGCTTTCTAGAGGCATCAATTCAATATTCGGTATCTGATACGTAAAGTAGTGTAACCGGACATTCACACGTCGGGTCTGATGCATGCGGTACGTGCTCGTTCCCTATTACAATAACTCCTCAAGAGCGACCTTAAATTTGTGAGATAATCAAGAATTCTCAGATATCTCATCTAGCAAGGCACAATTTCGTTCACGCTATCATATTTCGTATCAAGACTCTCAACACCCTTCGTCTCGCGGACAAAGAAACTGCAAACGAGGCTACGAAGATTACTTAGCTGGATGGTAGCACTTTAATAATGTCACACTGTAGTCTAGTTTACCAATGATTTCAATTTCCTGTTTCGACACTAAACACTGCTATTCACTTAGCACACTTAATGCTTTGATTCAGAGTAAACTTAACAAGTCTGGAACAACCAAGAAAACGGAATCACAAATCTGTACTGCGTCAATTAATGTTGGTTAAAACGAAACACATGTACTTTAATATGTATGTAAATTGAAATGTGACCTTGCATACTTTCGTAGCCATACAAGGTCAGTAAGTTACTCCTATATCGATATGCTGAATTGAAATATGGTTTGTAAACTTGTTGCCTTGGAAACCACTGTGGGGCAATACGCATGATACACGAGCTTGGACACTCTTTCGAAGGTAGTGCAGGTAAGACACACAGATTCGAAAACGAAAATTGGACTTGTAACAGATACTCAAGAACTGTACAATATCATCCTTGTACATAATTTAAAATATAACGCTGCAAGCACAGAGTAGAGAGAAATTGACTGCTAAAATCGCATGATCATATCGTATATCATATGAATCTTGTTGAGGAACACAAACTCAGGCGACGGCAAATTAATACAAGTTCAAGAACAACAGGAGCGAAAAGCTCATTGTAGTTTAATCACCGGTAATAAAATCGTCTTTGAAATTTTGCACCTGGTCAAATAATGAATTTTACAATTTACTGTGTTACATAGCACAGGAAGAACAAAGTAAATGGAAACCGGATTTAATCAAAGCTGCTATAAGAAAGGATGTGATTCTATTGCTATTACCCACGAATCACTCTTACACACGAGGAAGGGAATGCTCACAAATAAGTTAAAATCCCGAACATACTGGTCCTTGCAGAACTTTTGAGTAACGCAGATTAGATTAAAAAACAAAAATCGATACAATTCTGGACTAAAAAAAACACGGTATTGAAATGTATACTGCTGAAAAGATGGGAACCTTAACGCCTTAACGATGATTTTATTTGACTGTCACGTTTCGCAGTTGTAGTAAAAATGTTATGATATCTTTTTATTGAGCAATATTATTTACTCGGTCTTATAAAACGTTTTTCATTATTCTATTAAGCAACAGAATGAATATTACCTCAACTACACAGCTATTGAGCGTTCACTCTACAGTAATTTATTGACCTTTTCCAATCCTATTCCACGGATCATCATTCAGTATCACACTGCACTCGCTAAATCGTCACGTCTTACCGAGGGCAATGCGTAAAAGCATGACCGTCTTCCATCTGCCGTTACAACGTTCTAACACATGTCGTTTCAATTTGATAACATCCCAAATGACGAGAGGAAGAGATTTAGATAGGGATTGAAGATATACTTTTTATGTGATAGTAAGACAAACAAGAGAGCGATCGCTTTATGCTACTAGAGACCATCGACATGTCGACGAAACTCGAATCCTTCTCCCTCCAGGGACAATTAGTTAATGTATTCTTGATAAAGGGCAAGCGATATTGATTTCAACTATCGTTTCAGCTGAGAAATGTATCACTGAAGAATTCAGTGGATTCATTAACAAGGGTACAGATTGGAATAACTATGGTACTGTAGTCAAACGGATGTAAATTACCGTATTCTCGTATTACGAGGTATAGACGTTTGATTATCTGTCCTTACGTGAAGTGGAAAGAGTAAGTAAGCTATAACAGGTTTAAATTTCAAAGAAATGGCATTCATTATAGAAATTCAGATTAGTTTTAATGCGCTACGTCTTCTACTCTGAAATCGCTGTAGCGATAACAATTTCCACAATCGTGTCTCTATGTGAAACAAGGGCAGCAAATATTCTTTATAAATTTTAAACACCAACAATTTAAAATCAATAACGCGTGACACTATACACTCGAATATACGAATATATGCATCATGCATCTGGGAATTACACGCGCAATGGGGTTAACAAAAGTTTACAGAACAAAACTATGCTTTGTACTCGTTTAAAATCTTTCATAACTTACCAGACTGCGGATCATCAAACACTGCAATAGAACACTAATCTTAGCTAACGCTTCACCTAAAATCGGTTGAACTACATACCATGACTACCAGCCGTTATAAAACAAGGTTACGAAATTAATAATGGAACACATGTATATGTATGTATTTACAACATAATGTAATGCGCAGGAATGCAACATTTGCAGAATTTGACTCCCTGCACCTCGAAAGCATTACTGCCAGGCTATAGACGCATATTCAAACCACAATATATCCTCGAGCCTTGTTATTCAGATTTTAAGCTTGGTTTAACAGACCACGAATTAACAGAGTGTACAGTTTAGCTCCTTCTGAAATTCGGAGAACCTCAGTTTCCACACACGTGAAAGATACTTGAAAATAGATGCGTATTCCAACCGCAAAGGGATGTACCAGCACAACAAATACCGTGACTGCAATGAACCATCATACACATAGAAGACCTTTAATTTGTAAAAACCGATTACCTATCCATTAGGTATTAAAGAGGCTAGTTTCATATTCACAATTGTGAAGGTGCGACTGCTGGAATGGAAATCACTATTGTCATGTAATTGATCGGCAACTATGCTACAACGTAGCAAGCAGGCAATTACTTGGGCGCCTACAAAGTTTTTTTCACAATAAATGCATACTCCTCTTCTAAAAGGTTAACGTACCAAGCAAATACTAATGGATAATCAGAAGTAAATCATAATCTCTCGGTAGGGGACATGGAGCAATTAATCAATGAAAGATTATGCAACATGAACTCATCAAAATACAGTGCTAAGCTCCATTATAATAACTGAAGTATTATGGTTGCCAATCATATACACATACCAATAATGTTCACACAAATCAAAAAGCGAATTAATACACGAGGACATAAATTGTGAATCGAGTGCAAAATGCAGCATGACAATTCGTGGATAAAAGAAAAACAGCACCCGTTCCAAAATACATAATTAATACAAGGGTGCTACAGTCGAAATTCTCAAAGGAATATGGCGCCGTTGGAAATTACTATTGACAATGAAATAGAAGACAAAGGCAATGCATCAGCGTCTTAAATTTAGCAGCTGTTCATTCTTATTCATAGTTACATGGAAAATGACTCACGAAAGTCAACTTTTTTTACTGTTAACACCAAATGAAGTCAAAGGTGAACACCGTGATATCATGCCTAATTGTGGAGAATATTTAGAAGAAAATAGATTACATAATCATTAACCAAATTCTCCGATGCCAAAAAATTTGAACTATTCACATATTTTGTATTATACAAGTATTTTCTCGAACCATACGTATTTCACTCTGCCTACATGGCAAACAGAAACAGTACCGGAATACAAAATGCAAACGGGAAGTAAATTGATAACTAGGTAAATATTATCGTTGTTGACAAGGATCTAACAAATTCACTGACTGAAGTATACGATAACTGAAACTAATCTCTGATAAAGTTTCGTTTAGATAACTTCCAATTGATCAGTACATGTGTTTACCTCAACAATTAATCTATAACATAGCTCGAAACCAATTTACGTTTTCAACAACATTTCAAAACCTCTCGGCGGTATAGAAAACATATCCACTGCAATAGACGCAGTCGATCGTAAACACGGATACTGACGATAGTTTCGTGCATACAGCAGTCCTGCTATTCTGTTAATAATTTAGGAGCTCAATAAAACGATGATTTGGGACGGACCGTTTTTTGATCAATATTCTTGAACCAAACGTCACTTCCTACATCACGACCAAGAGTTCTTACCGTCTCTCCAAATCCACATTGATTTTACAAAGTAACGTCTTCAAGTTCCTTAATGTCAGCGGAATGTCAAAACGTAATATCGCGTAATATCGTAAAGAATCGTCAAAGAACTCGATTACGTTATAGAATATTTGCGTATAACTGCTTCCGCCGTACAAAAAAAATCATATTTTTCTATATAGTCTCCCCGTAGTTCATAATATAAAAATTGCAGTAAAAAAGAATCGTCAAGAAGATGAATTCAGTGATAACATGTATAGTAAACAGAAACAGTAATAAAACAGAGGAGAAAATTTGTGGAAAATTCGTCCATAATTTTAAGTGATTTTAAATGACTGCTTTTTTATATTAATGCTTTCTATTATTCATTCTATTATTATTCCCCCTTCTCCCACACTAATAACAACAAGGAAAATTACTGAGATGTTATTCTGCAAATAGTAGGCGAACATTTTATACAACAGTTTTACACACGAAAATAAAAGCAATAAGGTAAATTTCACTATTATTTACTCCTGTTACGGTATGGCCTCAGCTAGGTATAGCGTATAGTACTCTCTTTACTCAGAGTTCGACAGATAAGACTTTTAATAACCATATAGTATGGATACACCTGATTAACTCTAGAGCCTAATCCTAGAAACGTAAGGTAAACCTAAGATTATCAAACTTTTTTTATGTTTTCATGTCAATAACGGTGTTTATATCTGTTTAACAATTTCGCACATATCAAGATTGCGTATCCTGCCAAATTCGATTTGATAACATGTGAAATAGCACTACACTATATTTCAACAATCAACAGTACGGGAACTTGTAATAATATCTTTCCTTTCACGAAAATGTACTATGTCATACTTATATATTCAAACAAACACTCAACTGATATAATTATAAATTCAAAATTATAGCATTGTGACTTGTCTGAATTGCAAGTTATCACTTTAAAATATTTTTATTGAAGCTAGCTCACGAGCAAACTATAGGCTTACTAATTTAAACTGCTATTTCTAATACGATTTATCATTTGCCACAGTGACGCAAACATCCGCTTATAAATGCAATGAAATCATAACTCTTTAGTCACCCGACCGTACACTCCGACAACCAACTGCAGTGAGCTCAACCTATGGTTGTATATTAACCAGATGTAGACAGTACATAAGACACATCCTGATATAATAGAAAAAACAACCAGCCCATTCTCTTGCTTGCTCAGTGCTGTGTACAACAGAGATTTGTGCTTGCGCGAGCGCAAAGAGCGAGCACACACACACACGCATCAACACACATACAGGAAGCAGCGTACGCTCGAGCTTTGTATTTTCCATCCTAGGCTCTTGAAATCATCAAAAAGATCTACGTCACTGAGCAAACAAATCTTTAGATAGCTCAAGTTATTTCAATGATGTCATCAAAGCTAGGTAGTTTAAAATCGAAGTGGCAACGACAAAAACAGGCGAATTCCGAATTCACGTCGTGACGCAACAGGGATATGTACAGGACAGGAGATCGTAGTCAGTACAGTATAAGAGAATAAAACTTCATTTGTAAACGGTGCAAGTTCCCATCTTATTATCCCTGCGGTACCGCTATCATACATCAAAGCATCAAGATCCGATTAGTGGGGGGGGCGATATGCCATTGAACTTTTTACGCCACCACGCGAAACTGCAATGTAGATTTACTTACACTAGTCACTAACTAAGAAAGTTTTAACAGTATCATCGATTTTTAACGTAAATTCATCTCATATTTCATTATATAACCCCGTGGAAAACACCGAACTAGAATAAGAATACTTCGAAATCTCTTTAATAGCAAGTCTCTATTTAGTGTAACGTTCAGTTTAATACTGTACATTCACTTACAGTTCATTGAAGATAGACATATGCCCGATAAGACCAAATCAAAACATTGACAAAACTGAATTCATCTAATATAACACGTGTTTATATTTAAACCAAGGTTATGTCATACCAGAGTGCAATGATTCCGTGTTAAACACCATGATATTACGCAGCACTGTTATGCATGAAACTTTCTGGAAAAAAAGATAATTTGTGTATTAGACTAATGTACCTTTCAATGCCCAAACTACTCACTCCTACTCTCCTCATACCAACATTTGCAGGAAATTAGTCATCGTAGAGGTGATGCCGCCTGCATACGCCCAAAACATATCTGTACCCACAAGTCATTACGAAATATGTAGTATTGGTTTGCTTAAACACGACTTGCAAGGCATTTTTTCTATAAAAAAGTATCGATCGAATTAACTGGAAAATGACAATATATGACGCCCGAGCTATGAATTATCCCTCGAATCTGGTCCAGAACGGAAAATTTGGGCGTGTAACCTAAACCTGCTGTCATCAATGAAAACTAAAGTAAAGTAACTAACACAGAAAATTACTAATGTGATTGATCACAACACACGCTTTCATCCGATGGGCCAAATTACGTAACGGATAAACGGAAGTAGAAATGTATTGAATGTATGTACTATTCAGAAGTCTATCTCGTTTTCTGGTAAACATTCACACAAAATTTTCTAGAAATGTAGGACAACGTGATGACCTGGCCTATTTTCGAAATATGAAATCGATTATTACGGCTACATATTTCGTGATGAGAATTACGTCAATACAATTCTAATACGATTTTGAATATTAGCACGTTAAATGCAATGAGGTTACCGAGAAGGGTTCCTCAGTTAAATGCCAAATGCCACAAACACAAAGTACAAGTTTAAGGGATTATATTGCAATCATAATTCAAAACAATAAGTCCTGCACAACACAAAGTTAAGTTAGTAAAAAATAATACACGGCGTAATACTACATTTTCAAATTTTCAGATTAGGGTAGCTGGTGAAAGACAATAGATAGAGGTAATGACTTGCAAAACCACATTCTAAATTCTACAGAATATTATCGCTTTTTCTTTTCATGAACACTAGAATATAAGTCTCCGGAGAAAAACCTGGCCACTAGCAGTAATTGCTTGGACGCTCAGCAATATTTTCACAAATTTTGATGAATAATAACTCCAAGTCCTGCCTAATTACATTTAAATTATCGTATGAAACGGTCGGTGATAAAGCCATATCCATGAAAAAATATAATATTACAGCTGCATGCATTATTTACTGCTTATTCCTATGTTTAAGAATCTTGCTTCCGTCGGGTGTATGTAAGATAAGAGAAATTATATCCCGCGGTAAGATACTCTTGTAAGACATCTGTTCACAAAGCGTACTCTGTATTAACATTCCGTGGCAACGAACTCTCTTCCACATTTCTTAAACAAATATTCAGCTCAGAAATACTTCAACAAGTTCAATGAAGCTGTAAACTTTCAAACGCTTGAGATGTTTGCTTACTAACGGAAGCAAAACTGATAGATAGATAGATAGATACGAAACGCAAACTATTTCGATGTACAAATACCATACGTAGTAAATGTGAACATGTGGAGTGGATATTTGAAAGGAATTGTAACAATTAAAGGGCTGTATAATTACAAGAACAGGTATTATAAATATTTCAACGAGAGCGCAAGTGGTGGAACTTCTACGTCGGAATCATAAAGAACTAGTCAGCGTTACGCTGATCCATCAGCATTCGGCACATTTACATTATAACTTTTCTTACTGAAAGAGTCGACATCAAGCACCTGGTCAGTTAACACGCCGAACAAACTGTCAAATTCACTTACTTAATGTATGGTTATCCCTACGGAGTGCATCCTTCAACGCAGAGATTTTCAAGGACAGTCTAGAATCCAGATGAAGCACTAATTTTAAAATACAGACCGACAACGCAAACAGCTACAGTAAATACAGAATGGAATCGAGTATTATCCCATTTGTTTGTACTAGAGACTTAATTCCCAGATGTAGGAGACTTCATTAATACTAGTGAGCTGTATCTCATTGCGGAAGATAATTTAGTGTGACTCATACCAGAAATTGACGTTGAAAAAGGTTAAATCGTATATAAATAGTGCCATTGCCTATATTGTAATTTCCAGTAACAAACTTCCTTGTCTAAACAGTCGTGACGTTATTCGCCAGAAGTTACAGCGTCTGGATTAGAAAAAACGGGAAGTGGTCTAATTGTCACAACACAAGATGCATGGCTTTATACGAAATAAACGCCAAGTATTATAATTCAAATATAATTTGCTCGCTTCCCCGAGGTTTTACGCAATATAACACCAGCATGGAGAAATCTTTCTATGGAAAGCTGACAAAAAAGAAAGCAAGTAAGCTCGCAGAAATCCAAGGAACTCAGCCTGGTATTCTTTGTCTTAAGGGCAAGATTGTCTTCACAAGATAAATGGTAAATGTCAGGGGCTCTAGGCATGAGTTAAGTTTTTTTTTTCCAAAGCTGATGTTATCGCAACTCGAGATAAAATTAGCATACGACTAAAATATCAAGAGTTGCGGAAAATATGATCAGTATAGTAGTTGGTTTATTTTATTTAAAAACTATAAAAACAAGATATTATTCACCTGAAATTCGCAAATTATTCACAACATCACTTCAGTTTACCAAGTAATACAAGCTTTAACCAGCATATCTCAACAATGGAAAGATTACCGGTACTACATATCTTTCATACTAACTGAGGCAACGATAAGTTGTAACACTAAAAAAACCATCAAATAAATCTAAACACCATGAACCCAATATTTAAAATTATTACTGTTTGAAATGTCAATGTTTTTAAAAAACAAGATTGATATTTAGCCATTTTCAACATATTATTATGCAAAATAGCAAAAAAATTAACATAAATCAACGTAAATTTTTTTATGCTTGTTTAGTTTCCTGCTATTCCACACACATCAAAAATGTGATTCCGTGACACCATATCAGAGTGATATTGAGACATCTTAATCTGTCTCGAATCAATCTCATCTCGTTCAATGCGATAGTGTTACTCAAAATATATAAATATATATGCACACACTGCGTATAATATAGAGTGATTATTATTTTTTTATACTGTTTAAGGATTGTAACATAACAGTCGAGTACTACTGGGTGGGGTATAGCTGCACTGTACAAAGTTATTTTCGCAATACTGTATATAGTATTTAAAGCACCTGTACTGTATTCATATCCCTATCAGAAAGATTGGAATTTCATTCATGCATATTAAATCACTGAACAATTGAGTTAAGCGCTATTATAAAGTTCTACACAATATTTTTTTACATTTTATGCACATATGTATGTTTCTAACGATAAATCAGAAGGCTAAGTAGATTCAAACTCAAACTAAGTCAATTTTCCAGTATATAGTACGACACAAATTTCTCAAAATTCAAATGGAAATTTGTTTAATGTATTGTAATCGTCCTTTCCTTAGAATATACAGTTTCACTGCTTTCACTGTCTGTATAATATGGTAGGTTTCCTGGGTCCTTTAGCAATTGAGATGTAGGCGAATTCACGAACCTTTTATGAACCATGACGAAGCGTGCAAAGTACAGTAGAAGTAAAAAGGCTTACAAATATCCCTCGTAGTTGGTACAATATATATTTAAAGATTAGCTTCCTCCATTAAGTGTTACTTATTCATAATACTCACCACTAAATCTTACTGCTTTCATTCAACACAACATTCTTTCGATGAAGTTCATTGCCAGTATACCAAATTAACGATGTACCGTATGGTAACTAACCCACCTTAAAATTAGGAAAAACAAAATAGGAAAAGCTGGAGGAAGATGGATATGTACGGGGCTTTAAGATGGCTTATAGTGATGCTCGAATTCTGATCACTAATTCGCCTATAATATGTATCATCTTTTCTTTATGATTTGAAATCCTTGGAAAAATTATTATTCAATTAAATACTGTACTATATGGCGGAGACGGCGTTAATATAAGTAATAATGCTTGTGCACACTGCGAGGTAGAGTGAATTCTGGAATCGTTTCCGCATGTTGTCGCTATTACCACATTACCACTACTATTCTCCTGGATTAGTCTGGGAGCTTTAGTTGATGGTTTACGTTTATTGAATTAGAAAGTTATCATACTTTTTTCCCAACTATGGCAAACACTAATATCAGGCAAAAAGCGATTGGGCTTTCAAGAATATGGAGAAATATTTCATGTATTTCCAAGTCAAACTTCACGTCGTTTCGACACCAACCTGGGGATGGACTGGGATGGTTTATTAACGCCAGGGTCAAGCCAAATCCATGCCGCTCTTTCAACTATGAGTCATTCAAATTTGCACCAATGCAGCTTGATATGCCAGCATTATCACCAACCATGGAAGTGGGAACCATAGTACAATGGCTTGTTAAAGAGGGCGAATCTGTTGAAGCAGGTGATGCGCTCTGCGAGATTGAAACAGACAAAGCTGTCGTTTCAATGGAAGCTATGGAACCTGGTATTTTAGCTGAAATTCTCGTTCCAGAAGGTAGTAAGGACATTGTGATTGGTACTCCAATTGCCATTATGAGAGAGGAAGGTGAGGACATTTCGGGATTTGTTGTATCCACCACAAACGTACCCGTTATTCCAACACAAGAGGAACCGGTACATAAGGAAGATACCATGCTCACCAAAATGGCAACACAAACTTTCAGACTTTCACCTGCTGTAAAGCATCTAGTCAACATGTATAAGATAAATCCATCTGAAGTAACTGCCACTGGTCCTAAAGGCTTGCTGCTGAAAGGAGACCTTCTTAGTTTCATTCAGAAAAAAAATCTAATGCCGCAGCAAGCAGAGTCACTTAAACTGCCCATACAAGGACCACTAAAAACTCCTTCTCCAGATGCAACAAGCATGGAAGGAAATGTAGCAATCAAGTCGAGTGAAACAAACATGTCTAAGCCTTCAAGAAAAACAGAAACATTTGTAGACCTGGAGCTCAGCGGGATGCGCAAAACTATTGCCAAACGTCTTACTCAGTCCAAAGCTGATATACCTCATAATTATTCTTCAATTGATTGTAAGGTAGATGAAATTTTGGTGTTGAGAAAAAAACTAAAAGAAGGAGATATAAAAATTTCAGTAAACGATTTCATAATAAAGGCAGCAGCTTGCGCTTTGAAGGAAACACCACAAGTGAATGCCATCTGGCAAACAGATGACGTAATTCCAGTAAATGAAATCGATATTTCCATAGCTGTCGCCACTAACAAGGGATTAATAACCCCAATCGTGAAGAACGCTGATTGCAAAGGTCTCAATCTAATAAGCACATCGGTCAAAGAACTTTCTGAAAGGGCTAAAACCGGGAAGTTGAAACCAGAGGAATACCAAGGCGGTTCGTTTACAATTTCAAACCTCGGCATGTTTAATATCAAGGACTTCACCGCTGTCATCAATCCTCCTCAGGTGTGCATTATGGCTGTTGGTGGCTCCAGAATAGTTCCAAACAGGGATTCAAAAATGACTGTTATGACTGTGACACTTTCCTGCGACGCGAGAGCGATTGACGAAGAAACAGCTCACAGTTTTCTTGGTCATTTCAAGAAATTTATTGAAAATCCTATGCATATGGTTTAGTTTAATTAATTTTTTTAGTTGGCTGTATCATTCGGATTATATTATACTCTTATTTAACCTTTTGCGAGTTAAACAGTATATCTGCTTTGAAAGTTCCTTCACGATTCAATACACATTTTGTTGTCGAGCCTGCATTTCTATTTAAAAATAAAATAGTTTTTTGTTCAAGCCAGTCTTTTTCATTAAGAAGTATCTTGCATAGCTTACAGTTAATTAAGTCAATTAGATAAAAATGCATGAAGACAGATAAGAGTTGGGATATCATTTTACATTTGTGTCCACACAGAGAATTTATAGGATAGTTGTAACTTGTAAGATATAAGATATTTACGGTGAAGATGCTTTGATATACAGTCGACACCGCTTAATACATCCACCTCGGGCCAGGCGATTTTGGATGTAATAAGCGGTGGTTGTATTAACCGATGTCTACATATCCGTGTAGTTGTGTCACGTTATATTCTACGCCAGTACAATCCTTATCAAATGTAGCCCAAGTCTAAGACTGTTCAAGCCCAGTCTGTTTGATTGTTCATATTCGGCTATTGTGCTATTGTGACGGAAGAAATTGCCGTCCAGCGGAATAGGGATTTTTCTGGAATAGTCTTGGGTAGACTCAATAGCCTTGTTAATTGAATTTCTGTTTTGATATCACATGTGCGTTGCCTGCGGAATTAAGCAGTATGTCCGGTGTAATCTTAAGTTTGCTTGATAGACTTGTCAGTCATATTTGTTCTTTGTTCTCATCATAATGAAGCT
>QRAM01000377.1:32182-99659 GCA_013436055.1 Halocynthia roretzi
AACGTAGGTACACGGGACAGTCAAGCTTCAATCATTTCGCAACATCAACTCGCAGTCCCTACAGCTATTGTTTCCTCACAGTAAAGCCAGTATTTTCGTTCAATATAGGCCATATATTTCGTTCATTATAGGCCATTATTTGTACACAGTAAAGAACAATTTGCCTTCATGGGGAATCGAAAGTGGATGAATTAAGCGGTGGCTGGATGTATTAAGCGGGGTTTTTATAATGGGGAATGAATAGGAAAATTCCGTTCGAAGCAGTTTGGATGCAGTAAGCGGTGGGTTGTATTAACCGGGGATGTATTAACCGGTGGCCACTGTACTAAGAACTACTGGCTGAAACTTCAAGGACTAATATATTACATATATCACATTATTATGAAGTTCCACATATACCTACCTACTAGTAATGTGCAAATTCCTTAAATTACATCGCTCCTACCCTTGAAACCAATAAGGATGCATATGATGCATGCAATCATAGAAGGTTACTTGCAGTGGTACAATAATAAGAATGCTGTGGATATATTGCATACTGGATAAATAGTATGGTCTCTAAAATATACCTTCCCATCCATTTACGAGCTTATTGTATTAAAGCTACAATACCATGGTAGAACACATCCCACACAAGCACCGACAAAATATAAGCAAACAGAATCCATGACATGCTTATAGCATGTTCACCTTCTCTCAAAACTGAATATCATTTCGAAAGACAGCAGGCAAAAAAAATAACCAAACTCTTAACCAAAGCATTTGGTCTGGGATGATTCAAACTACTCACTCACTTCAATCCCTCCATCTATGACCACACGAGTGATTACAGCATTTATAAAAATTTGTCATTGGCTCATCAGCCGATCGCGTTTGTATCTGCATGAAAAATGCCATCTTATTTTCACATTTAGGGCAAGTTTCCTCTGTAGAATCAACATTTCTCCATGCTTCTGCACCTCCTAATGAATAAAATATATTTTAATATGAACTATTCATTAGATAGATATCGGAAAACTATAGTTAAGAAAATACCTAAAACATCATCAACTTCTTTCATCTTTGGATACTTCTTTGAGCTTATCTGTGTAGTTATGTTGTGTATATAGGGGCAAGTTGGACAGGCAAACCTGATGCAAATGATTCCGGTTACAATTTTATAAATCAAATATAAGGCAAAATAGCATGATACAACAATGATGGTTTTTGAATATCAGTATTCTGCATACCAGACATTACATACCATAAGGGAGTTTTTACATTTCTAATAAAATTTACATTTTAATACGTTACAGTGAAAATTAGCATTGCAATACCTGTAGCACTGTTGTCCTTCTTCCACAGAAAGTAAATTGCCACAGGTTGGACAGAAAAGTAGCATTCTACCATGAGTATCACAAACTCATGTATATTGATATAACGGAGGTCGAGAATCTGTTTAGTCTAATTAGTATAAACCAACTATTCTGTCAGATTGACAGTGGTTTCTACGATAGCACACATCATCATACCACTGTCGCAAATGAGGTCAAAGTTCATTCAGCAGACTGAACCAAATTCACCACTATCGGTATCTTGTATCTACAGAATCGCAAAACAAAAGCTGCAGTGTACTGCAACGGAATGATTTTGATACTGTAGCTTCTAGATGCAGATTAGCGTAATTCTGTTTGCCATACACGAATGAATTGCAGCAATAAACGCAGCTCAAAAGTTCCCACTTCGCGCTGAGAGAGCAATGCAGAGAGCTTGCTGGCTACTCTCAGAAATAACACTTACTACTAAACTTCTGAAACTACTATAATTCTGCTGTTAAAGCCAAGCATTACATGGTACTACGAGCATGATACTTCGTTGGATCACCTCTTTCAGATGGTACTTACAAATACCATGTTTTGTCGTACGTCCTTTGCGCCACTACCATATATGGGCAAATGGGTATTTGAGTACTATGTATTCTGGTCATGGTTAAGCGACACACACGTAACAACACGGAAAAGTTAAGACTAAAGAAAAAAGTCCAATAAAAGATTCAATAACAGCATATTCTCATGTCATTGAATAAAATGCGATAAATTAAAAAAATTTACATAAATATTACCAGGGCGCGTATCATTATAAATGAAAAAACATGACGATATTGTTTCCTTCATAATATATTTTTTTAAATAGTTTGGGATACTTAAAGCTGTACCACCTCTTTACGGTAATGATTTACGAAGGAATGAAAGTAAAATATTCATTAAGGTGATTTCCCTTCGCCGATACATTATTATCAACTCTTTGCGTCAATGCAAGACTGATGGTACATGAGTTCCGTACTTTACATAGATTTAGGATATTTTGTTGTTACTTTCAGTCAACAGTTTAATTCAATATTTGCTGCGAGCATTTTCTCATCAGAATCACGTACCCACTCAATTTAGTTCTGCTTTTTCAAACAATACACAGTCTTAGCATTTGATTATAACACATTAACATATCTGTATCGCTGCGCACGGAATAAGGACAGCATAAATTTTCTTAATAGATCAACATTATTTTTGTTCTTTAATTGAAGGTTATGGCGAATGTAATACGTGTATTAGGTTTCCCGCCTAACATACTAGGAGTTAAATTGACACGTTTCATTGAAAAATATTCTGGAATAAATTCAGTGAAATCTGTCGAGAAGCGTGATGATGGAGAGACCGTTATTTCTTTCAGAAAAGCTGAGCGTAAGATAGTATAGTTACATAATCATAATTCTATAACGAAGTACAGGTATAGATAAATAGTGCCTCAGAAAAGCTAATACTTTAATACTATTTAGATTGTATGCAATTTATGGATTCGGGCTTGGATTCAATGGAATTTGGTGGAAAAAAAATTCCATTAACCATTTTGACCAGCGAGGATATTGGTGAGTGACATGATTATATTTTAAATTTGTTATCTCACGTATTACACGGTGTAAAAACATCTACAGAAAGGATTAACATCCTTTCCCCCTTGTTTTAACACTTATGCGTGGACAGGATGCGTGTCATTTCAAGTACCCAACTCGTTATCCTTTTTTCTCTAATAAGGGGACCAAAGCTCTACCGCTTATTCAACAATAGAAAAGAAAATTAAATCTGCGGTGGATGTCTTGGACATACAGCAAAAACAGCTTGCATCAGAACAAAAAGAACAATGCCATCATAAATCGGATTTGAATACAACATATTACTGGCATATGATGCAGCAGTTGCCAGCTCCTGAGGGAACAAAGTAATTTCTCACCTTAAGATGTATAACAGAGATTCAATTTCTTAATATTCAGATTCTGATTCTTGAAGGTGTATAATTGTGCAAAACATCAAGCCTACCATACATTACCAAAATATCATCATGCACTTTGAGAGCAAAAAACGTTCCAATGGAGGACCGGTCGAATGCATCCTGAAATTGATTGATGGAATTTTAGTAGTTTTCAAAAACAGTTTAGGTGGGGTAGTATATCACTAGTAATCAATATATTACTGAATAATTCCATATTTTACCGAAGCATCGAAAAAATAAATAATTGCAGATTCCGATCAAGTCCTTTCTAAAGTTGGTCAGATATTTGAAGGAGAACCGCTGAAAATTTATCCCAAAGTTATTCCCATGTTTTATGAGCGAAAGTTTTTCATAAGCGTAAGTTTTTTGCTTTACATATATATTACTTGATTCAATGAAAAAATATCCAGGATTCAAAAACACAAGATAAATAATCCTCAAAATTCTCAGGGTGTTGCAGAGACAACATCAAAACATACTCTGGAATTATTTCTGGAGAAATGCTCGAAAGATGAAGCAACTCCAGAAATTTGTGAAAAGCAAGGAATGACAGGCATTTACCTCATAGAATACGGAAATGATTTTGGTAACTGAGTGAGACCTTCTTATCTTGTTCTTTTTTAATTCTTTCTTGATCATCATTCGATTTTCAACAGATTCAAGTGAGATCAACTCCCTAATGTCTAAAATAAATGAGGAACCTTTAGAAGACCACAAACTCTGGGTAAAATCATTTTGGCACGTTTCAAATTGACTGATAACAAAGCTTGTCAAATGAATTTAACTTCAGATCTCAAGACTGTTGCGAAGTGACTGTCTTAAAATTGGCAACATTCCGGCTAATTCATCAAATGACGAAATTCGATTGTCATTTGAAAGCAAAAAGAGAACAGGCGGTGGGCCAGTGACAAGAATCATCCGTACGAAATCTCACACACTGATTTATTTTGCTTTATTTGAAGGTGAGAAATGTCTCTGATTTGAGATTTCGGATATCATTTATGAAATATGCATCCAAAATTTCCCGCTTTGCTTCTTCTTCTTTGTCAGATGCTGAGAGACTTTATGACAAATATAAGCCATTCACTTCTCAAAAACTTTACATCGGGGGGCATGAACTGATTATTGAGATGTATTTTCCCTGTCTAGTAAACGACCAACCGACAAAACCTGGACAGGAAGAATTTCAGACTAGTTAGTAAAATATCTTTTATTCAAATTGTTATTTGTTGTGTTTTACCTGCTTCAGGTGAAGTATGAACAATGCTTTACATTTTCTTTTCATAAATTTTAGATCCTAAAGAAGAAATGAAGAGTGCCACTGTGGAACCTTTTCATTATTCCCTGGAAAACATTGACAAGTCAATTCTGAGAATGGTTCAAAATGGCAATTACCATTTCCAGAGATTACAAGATGCATTCAAAGGCATAGCATCAGTTTCACTGCTGTTAAAGAAAAAATCGAAAATTGCATGTGCACCAATTGGTGGAAAGGTGAAAGTGAAAGAATTTAAAAATTAAGTTTATATCATAATTTTTTGAGTAACTCCAACTTTTCTCCCAGAATTCCGATTTAAAAAGTCAGAGAGAATTTGAAAAAGAATGTCAAAAGCATTCGGATAAATTTTTCTCTGATTATGAGATAATACACGAACCATTTGATGAAGGGATGATTTCTGCGCTCCGAAAACAAAAGGTTTTTCCTTTACTGGAAAAAGATTTCAAGGAGGAAAATGGTAAAGTCATGCAATAGTAAGTATTGTATATTGTCAAAATACATTGGTTTAGACTTTGATATCGTGATAGCATTATATGTTAAGATAAGTTAAATAGCTAGTAATTTTACAAGTAGATTTTTTTCTTACTCTGACCAGCTGGGAAGAAGAGAATATTTTCGTATGTGTTGGACTCAAGAAAGATATTCCGTCAGTTATTGATAATGTAAGGGAATGCATAAGTTCCATTATTGTTGACATGAAAATTGATAATGAACAATACAGGTGAATGAATACAACATACCTAACTAGTTTAATGAGCTTTCAAATAATTTTTAAAATGATCTGCAGCAAACTAGTGAACTGCTGTATTTTGGAAGAGATCAAAGTAATGTTCGGGGATGTGCGTGTGATAGAAGATGAAGATATGAAAAAAATTACTCTTATCGGACCACAGAACAGAGTTTCTGATCTTCAAATACAGGCTTTAACAATGCTGAATGTCAGTAGATTTATTCAATAAATATCAAACATGTCAGTATTTCAGTCAATTTACCATTAATTATAGTCGATAAAGAAGAAAAAATTGGCTGAGTTGGACTTGGATGAATCATTGAAGGTCTTTTTCCGTGATCACTTTAAAAAGGTGTCTTCACAGAGAAACTTGGAAGAGATGTTTCGAGCTAAACATTTAAAAAGTTTGTACATTTCAGTTGAAAACTGCAGGTACCACATTCAGAATTATAATTAATTTGTGATATATTTTTCAGCATGCTTTATTTTTGAGGAAAATGAGTTTGAGTTTTTTGTGAGAGTTAGTTCTAACATTCATGAAGTGACTAAGTTTATAAACGACATCATCACCACTCATGTCATGCAGCTTGAGGAAACTGATGATGGTAGTTTACTGAGATCATCAGAGTGGAAAACTTTCCAACAGAAACTTGAAGCAGAGGGAAAAGTTCGAATCTTTATTCAGGTATCATTGCATTTGAACAGGCTAGCAGTATGTCAGATATAGGCTAACATACTATTTTTCTATTAGCCAAGCAATTCTCTTCTGTTGATTGGTTTTGCAAATGAAGTAAAAGATGCCATTCAAAGGACAAGGAAAGTTTTGAATGAAAACATGACCATTGATAAGGTAGTTTCAGCAGATTTTGGATCAGCAATATATGCCTTAGAGAAGTCAATCAATTTCACACCCGACTGGCAAAAGTCATTGTCGATCACAGAATGTAGACTAACTTCACAATCAGGCGGTGGAATCTATATGAAGGTGAAGAAGTGCACTCTTGAAAAAGGTAGGTGACTATTTCAAAAACCATACGAAATGCCAGTGAGTTATGAGAATATTATTTCACTGTTTTTCAAAGCTGTGTCAGCTTTAAAAGCAATCCTTCAGGATATTGTAAGCACTCCACATAAGCTGTATGATGCTGGTTTGAATGAATATTTCAAAGAGGAACAAGGCAAACAGTTTCTGAAAACCACAGAAAGTTTCCTCAACTGTATCATTTTGACTTCTGCCGATCCTCAGACATGGCCGGTTGATGATCATATGATAGCTAGTGCTGCAAAGCCATCTTCACAACATCAATCTAAGTCATCTGTAAATTTTACATAATTTCTTCTCATCATGGTCTACAGTAAACGTTTTTAATACTTTTTTGCTTAATTAGAAAAGATCTGAAATGCTTGCCTCAGTAACATTGTCAGGCTTTGGTGTTGTCCTACAAGTGTGGAAGGACGATATAATCAAACACAAATGTGACATCATTGTCAACGCATCAAATTCTGAACTACAATTACTTCCTCAGGGAGTTTCTGGGGTTATTAAACGTATAGGTAAGGTTTAGGATAAATGAAACATAATAATGGCAGTGTAATTGGAAAGCTGTTTTCACAGATGAAAAGAATGGCAACAAAGTTCAACAACAAATGAGGGAAATCATACAACAGAACAGAGGAAGTCTACCACCCGGAGAAGCAGAACTTACAACGAGTGGAGGGCTCACAAACTGCAAAAAGATAATTCATGCCATTGGTCCAAGGTTGGTATTCAAGGTTCTGTTATTTGGAAAAGCAAACAGAATCTTTGATCATATTTTACACTTAGATGGAACGAGTCATATCATAAGTTTGATCCAAAACTCATTCTTAAAGCCTGCATTTCACAAATCCTTAATAAGGCAGAAAAAACCAGACTTCAAACAATTGCCATACCAGCAATCAGTTGCGGTGTATTTGGAGGAAAAGTTCAGGATTGTATCCCACTAATAGTGGAGGCCACTGTGGAATACTTTACTGAAACTACTCTCTCATGCATACGGGAGGTAAATCTTTAGTTCGCTTGGCATTTGAGAATGCTCCTTATAGTTTCACCTTACGGTAAATTTATTTCTTTCATAGGTTCATTTCATTGAAAACCAAAAGGAAATCGTCCTGAAGGAATTCCAGAAAGAAATAAACTTGCTACAACCAAGTACCTCCAACACTACTATCCATCCCCGTACTACTATTGTTCCACCTTCTGCTCTGAGTAGAAATGTATCATTAGTTCAGGGAGATATTGCTGATCAGACAGTAAGTAAAGAAAACAACAGTGAGGACAACATTACTAATAGCTGAGGAGGAATTCTGTTTTGGTTTATTTCATGCTGGATTGAATGTAATGTAACTGTAATGAAGAATACCCCATCCTAGCTAAACTCATTTTATCTTAATAGGCAGATGCAATTGTGAACATCACACAGCTACAACCAAAGTTCATGCAAGGAACAGCAATCGCTAAAGCCTTAGCAGCTAAAGCAGGACAAAACATAGAGGTGATGGAATGCAGTTTAGATTCTATCCATTCTGTATATACATTCTGTATTTGCTTTTTTTCAAATAAAAATATTATATTCAGGTAAATTAAACCATATTTGCAGCGCTGAAATAACTGTTAAGTAATAGAAGTCTTAGGTCATCAAGGAAATACGAGCCCAACAACAACAACAAAAATTGCTTCAATTTATAACAGAAACACAACTTTTTATTGCATTGGTGTCTTCTAGCAAATCTATGACAACATTATATAATATTTTTTCTAATTCACCTACTTGCTTAGTCTAATTATCTTGTCATCATACTGAGGGGTGGTCGAGACTGCGCTATTGTTAGACTTTGCTGATGGTGTCTGTTGACATTAATCCCCTCTGTATTTCTTGACCAATGTGACTTTTCAGAACTCAGTTTTCCATGTTGCAGGTTTATGTTTATCTTAATATCACATTGCTCGCTATCAAAGTCATCCAGTGCATGGCCTGGAAATTAAGTTTATTGTTCAAAATACATTTACATTCACACTCAAAGTTGTTCGAAGATAATAATAATGAAGTTATTTTTCTTACTTCTTCCAGAATCAAGTGACACTTCCTTCATCCAATGGAAGTGTTGTGAAAACAAGTGCTGGAAAACTTTCTTGCAAAAAGCTATATCACGGATTTGTTACAACATTTAACAACCGAGATTCAGAATTCAATGTTAGATCTATTGTGTCTAAGTGTTTGGAAAATGCTGAAACAGATCAATACAGGTATGATTTCTCCAAAAATTCACATTGCTCAATAAATAATGACATTGGTAATATTTTTATTTATGCTTTACCAGGTCAATTGCTTTCCCGGCCATTGCTACAGGAAACTTCCATCATCCACCCAATCTTGTTGCCAAGTGGATGAAAGATGAAATTTCAAAGTTCACAGGGACATATCTCCAGGCCATTACAATAGTTCTTTTTCCAAAAGATCAACAGTCCATTTCTGTAAGTAAATAAAAATCATTATATGTATATCATATCAGTGACAATACTGCAATCGCTTCACACAATTACTTACAGGCATTCAATGCGGAATTCAATCCGTTACAAAAAATGATTTTCCCAAGCATTATAGTCCAAACTGTTGATTCATCATCTGTCAGCATTGGACCACTGACAGTGTCAGTCTATCAGGGTGACATTACTCAACAAAAAAGTGATGCGATTGTAAACAGCACTAATAGGAATTTTGATTTATCTCAAGGTACCTTCAGGGAATTGTTGGAAGTATTATTATCCTTACATAAATACACAGTTGTAATTCTATTGTAAATTTTGGTATTAATATTTAATCGAATGTAATCACATTTTTATCTTCAGGCATGATTTCAAAATCAATCACTCGTAAAGGAGGTCCCCAGATTCAAGCAGAAGCATCATCCACATCTGGAACTGATTTGAGAGTAACAAATGGTGGAAACCTAGCATGCAAATACATTTACCATATTGTGGCTAGTACTGAGGATGAGATTAAAACCGTTCTGATAGATTTAATGGAACAGGCTGAAAAGAAACAGCAAATTGGAAGCATTTCTATTCCAGCTCTTGGCACTGGTAATAAATGTCTAACGTAATTAAAGTATTGATTCTTGATCAAAACTGATTCCCATTAAACATTCACATTTTTAAAGGGAATGTAGGGTTACCCTGTTCATCTGTAGCAAATGCAATGCGGAGAGCATTAGAGAAGTTTGCAGGTAATCACCAAACCACCAATGCATTGCGAAAGATAAACATAGTTGTCTTTGACAAAAATTTACTAGCGGATTTTAGAAATGGTGTGCTAAAAACAGCTGATGTTCAGAAGGGTTTAATGGCTAAAATAAAAGGTAATATATCAAAGCATTACATTATCTGTACATATTTTGTTTATTAGCGATGCTTGATTTTTACTTCAGGTACTTTCAATAGTGCTTATCATAAATTATGGGGCTCTAGTGAAGAGTCTACAAAGATAGACGAAAGCAGCGGTCCTCTAGAAGTGTTGGTAGTTTCTACAAGCAAGAAAAATAATGACAAAGTATTTTCAATAATACATGTTAAATGTTAGCATTATTATTCAATAAATTGTAGCTCCAAAGTTTTATCACTAGGCATTGCAGTTCATTCAAGATGAAATTAAGAAAGTCATATCCACAAAGCTCATTGAATATGAAACAGTTGGAGATTTGACTGAATGGGAAAAATGGGAAATTGACCAAGTTGAGGAAAAGGATCATGTTGAACTTCGAGACATGTCTAACAGGTGGTAATGCTAGTAATGCTACAACACTACATTAAACATTTTTTCACCGGTGTACATGTGTCATTAATAATGACAGCAATATTCGGTTTACAAGGGCATCTTGTTTATTATATATCAAGTACTTTATTACATTGAAGTTGAAGCGCTTCAAAAACATATCTATGGATACACATTGCATTTCATATAAGTAAAGGTGATTAATTTATCTATAGATATATGAAAAGGATCCGAGTTCAAGGTCTGACGGGGAATGTTTTATCGGCGGTTGGAGCTATCAATGAAATACTGCGAAACTTCAAAGAAGCTGAAACCTGTTCCCACTATGTAACATGGCAAAGATTTACACAAAATACTTATGTTGATTATCCTCCTCGATCAAGCTATGTTCTGGAGAAAGCATTCAAGGTGTCAAGATTGAAATTATAATGTTAATCACAAGTTTATATTAGTTCTGTACTATTATTGTTTCTGTAATTGCGGTTCAGGCTTTTAAAGGAGAGACAGGCTCAAGTAAAGTCACTGTGCCGATATACCATCAAGGCACAATGAGCGAGGATAAAATCGACTTGGCAGACATGAGTGCTAATCCAACGATTAGAAGAATTTCGAAAGAAAGCGAATCGACCGGTAAGAAATTTAGCAACTTCGACAAGAATGTTTACTTCAATAATGTTTACTCAATTTTTTGCTTCGTAGACATTCCGAAACACTGGGATGACATGGGAAATGAGCAATGCAAAAAAATTACACTTCCTGTGGGAAGTTCAGAATATAATGAGGTTCTTAAAAGTTTCGAACAAACCATGGCCAATCGGTATAGCAGTATTACGCGGGTAAAATATGCAGGCAAAAAGTTCCTGTTAATGATGACAAAAATTGCTATCACACTTTCAAAACATTGTATCATAAGACTTCCCAATAACAGTGTCACACCCATGATGCGATAGCTGCGCCTTACTTTTCATGTGTAGAAATAATCCTGGTAATATTATATTTTTGATTATTTCTTAATTAGATCGAGAGGATTCAAAGTTTGTCACAGTACAAGCAATATACTGCGAAGAAGGCTGAAGTGACAGAAAAACTAAATAAGTGCGGTAGTAAGAATGTTGTGGAGCGTAGACTGTTCCATGGTACAAGTGAAGATGACAAAATAATAGACAACGGATTTGACAGAAGTTATGCAGGAGTGCATGGTAAATTAAAACTAGTATCTATATTTAAATTTCCAACTATCTAATACTCCTCGAATAATTCTAATTTTTTATTAATCTCAACAGCAACTGCATACGGACGTGGAGTTTACTTTGCAGTTAATTCGCAGTATTCCAATGGCTATGCTCCGCCAGATACCAATGGCAACAAACGAATGTTCCTGGCTGATGTCATAACTGGGGATTATATTCTAGGAAGCAGTACACTTGTAGCACCTCCGGCTAAGACTGGTGGAATGAAGAATGATTTGTATGATAGCATGGTTAATAAAATGGCAAACCCAGAAATTTTTGTAATCTTCAAGGATGCCAGCGCTTATCCTACCTATTTGATAACGTACAAATGAGATCAGTTTATTGATTATTTTTATTGTATAAAAGTTCTATATACGCTACTATATCCCTTAATTTCATTCCGACCCATGAAAATGATGTTGCAGTTCATGTAGTAGCAGCAATTGACCTATGTACAAAAATTCACTGTTAATGAGAACTGACTTAATGATTGGTATGAATGCAATAAATTGAATGTGCTCAATGAATTTATGGATATTTTTATTCCGTTGAAGGAACCCAGATAATATTTATCGTATTTAACTACCAAGTAATGGTACCAATTTTGTTTGTTTTGTGGTGCTAGGAAATCGAACACGAAGTAAAAGTATTTTCTCTTAGAATGAAACGAACAAAGACAACCATGGAACTCGATTCTCTATTTAGGTACTTTCCCTTTACCGCTCCTGCAGACTTCCCCATTTAAATTCACCAGTGAGACAACCGATGTCACATTACGTTACTAAACGACTGTATAGAATATAGATGCGTTACATTTCATTCGTCACAAACAGGTTTAGGCGAAAAGCAGATAACTGTTTAGTAAATAGATTATTGCGAAGATCAGATCAGAAGATTAAATGTTATAAAGAGTCAAAATTCTGTGGAACCGATGGAAAATAAAGTAATAAACGTAGTTGGCTTTCCATCTGATATATTGGAGGTGAAGTTGCGACGGTTCATCGAAAAATATACCGGGCCGGAATCAATTGATGGCATTGAAAGGCGTGACGATGGAGAAACAGAAATAACCTTCAAAACAGCTGAGAGTAAGAATGCGGAATATTCAGATATTTTCGAAATTTTAAGGAAGGCCATTAGGTTAAACACATGAAATGAAGGGGCCATAAAACGTCAAGAGACTTAAAACAAACTTACCCCGATCCGTTTCTTTTATCTCCTTTACGAATATTGCAATAATACCTGTAATTTGGTAATTCCCCCCAGCCCAGCAAATGTGTCCCTTGAAAAATATCGCTCATGAATTAGAAAACGTTCTGTGATAATTGTCCAGCAACCTGGACTGTGCATAATAGGTTCAATTTCAGTTTTTATTCATTGGGTTTGGATTTCAGATTGCCGTCAGTTTTGTGAGTCGAACGTGAATAAAATTGATTTTGGGGAGAACACGTACCAATTAACCTTTCTATCTCGAAACAAGCATCGTGAGCAGTTTGGTGAGTATTTCATAAGAATTGCTTTATGTTAGTTAGATTAGTTCCATAATATAAAAGTTTAGTTACTAAATATACAGCATATATTAGTTAGGAAAGATGATGAAAAATGGCGAGTAAATCTCTATGTGGGAAAAATTCCACACCATATGATTTCAAAGCGACAGATGGAAGAACACTTTGCCAGGTGATCTTTAAAGTAATGTAATGACCGCATGTAAAGTACTATAAACAGCATAAAAGTTTGTAGAATAAATTCCTAGTCAATTGAATAATAAAAGAGAGGAGCAAGGTCGACCTCCGATCTCAAACTACTAGTGCTTAAAATGTCCTTGTACTCCTACTCAACTACTTTGTTAGATTTTTGCCTTAATACTTAAAGTATTTTTAATTGCCCTATGTCAAAAATTGGCATATGTCATGGCTCATAGAACTAATTGATGATGTTATGTGAAATAACACTGTATATATTATTAGAATCATTGAATGTATTTGTATAGGAAAATAGAGTTTTTTTCTCTTGCTTTGTAATTGCCTCATTCTATTGTATGCATTTAACATGTACATATCAACAAATTTCTTACAAATAGATTTGGTGCTTTGGTTGATGTGCAACTTTTTCCCGCGAGGCAATTCGCATTCATTAAATACAAGAATCATGTAAGATCCGTACAACAGTAGTATGCACTATAGTGAAATAGGGAAATGTAATGTCCATGTGAGGAATTAATAATTCTCTAGGATGATGCTCTATTGGCAAAGAAGAATGGAAGGAATGTTCATAATCATGGTCCACAATTATCCATTTCATGGGCAAACAAGGAGTCAGATCATGGTCAGTATTACAAGATTGTAATAAAATTGCTGATTCTAAGATAATTTGCTTTACCAAGGTGAACAAAGTCGAACTGTTCATTCAAGGAGGGGGAATAGAAGAAGACCTGCAAGTGCTGATATGAGTAAACAACAAAACAAGTCAAAGATAAGCGTCAGACAACCATCAGCAACTGGTACCTCACCAAGACAAACAGAACTGCAATATCAAAAATGTGATGACAGCAAGACATTTTACTGGAATACAATCCTGCAGTTACCTTCACCTGGTGGAACAATGTATTTCCTCACCTCATTGATTTAACTAATCAGAAGTCCCGATTTAGATTTAATCCTTTTCTTGAATCCTTAAGGTGTATCCTTGTGCAAAACATCGATCCTGGCGTACACACACAAAATATCATCTTGCATTTTGAGAACAAAAAGCGTTCCAATGGCGGACCGGTTAAATGTATCCTGAAATTGATCGATGGAGTTTTGGTTATTTTTACAAACAGCTCAGGTAAAAATAAGATATGGCATACACATACAATTTTATATTGAACACTATGAAGCAATTCCTCATTAGAGTAAAGGATATTTTTCTTGAATAAAATTTTATCTTGTTTCAGACTGCGAACAAGTTCTTTCCAGAAATGGCCAAGAATTGAACGGAAGAAAATTGAAAATTTATCCAAAAGTTATTCCCACATTTTATGAGAATAAATTTGTTATAGCAGTAAGTGATACCTGGAAAGACAAGATAAACTCAGATTTAAAACCAGGATAAGCCAATTGTCATGATTTTAGGGTGTTGGAGAGAATACATCTAAAAGCACTTTGGAATTGTTCCTGGAAAACTGTTCGAGACATGAAATAACACCAGAACTGTGTGAACAACAAGTCATTCCAGGAGTTTATCTCATTGAATATGGAGATGATTTTGGTACAAGTCACTGAGACTTCTTCCTACACATCCTGATTACACTTTTATATTATTCTATTTTCAAAATATGTTAAATTTTCAATAGATTCCTCTGAGACTAATTCTCTAATGTCTGCAATAATTGGGAAACCCTTGGAAGGCAACAAAATTTCAGTAAGATTATTCAGTGCTTGCAGAACAGACATGAACATGTAACTTTCTAATTAAAATATTACATGTGTGCAGGTGAAAAGGCTATTAAAAAGTGACTGTCTGAAAGTTGGTAACATCCCAGCTGATACATCCAATGACACACTTCGTTTGCTATTTGAAAGCAAGAAAAGAACAGACGGAGGACAAGTGACAAAAATTAGCCGAACCAAAGATCACGTGCTGATTTATTTTGCTTTATTTGAAGGTTTGTGATTCAAGATCTTAATACGGCTATTGAAAATATCTAAAAATCCAGTATCCGCAATACCTGCATATACGACAGTAATTTTCGGGAATCTCAAACTGCACTGAAATCTTATTATTTTCATTAGATGCGAAGAGAATTTATGACAAATACAAACCACTAACAGCTGAACACATCCTCATCGGGGAAAATCAACTAACAGTTCAGATGTATTTTCACTCTTTAGCAAACGACCATTTTGAGGTTGAACAGGAATCAATGGACTTTCCTAATCGTTAGTATTAGCATATTCTAATTACCTGATTTCAAAGCATGCTGAGTATATACACTACTAATTCAGCTATTGTTTTTCCTAATTCCAATATATAGTTCCTGCAAAACATGAAGATACCACCTTGGAAGCATTCCATTATTTCCTGAAAAAAATTAAACAGAGTATTCTGAATTTCATTCAAGGAAGTGATAAACACATGCAAAGATTACATGATTCATTTGAAGGCTTAGCAACAGTTGTGCTGTCCGCTGAAAATGCTGAAATGATCTGCACACCAAATACAGAGGTTAAAATTGAAGCATTTTACTTTAGAAATATGTGAAGAGTTTTCAGTTTTCAATATTTCTTACAGGAAAGAAAGGAATTTAGAACTCAGATGGAGTATGAAAAGGAATGTGAAAACAGACTGAAGATATTTTTCTCGAAGTACACGATGAATCGCAAGCAATTTGATAAAAAGAAGATTTCAACTCTCAGAGCATATAAGCTATTCCCTGAATTGAATGAAGATTATACAGATGAAAGTGAAAATGTGATGATTTAGTAAGTGTGGTATTGAAGTTCCTTCCTGTACTACTAAAAGAAAACCACAGATTTTGAATATCAAGTTTACCAACAGTGAAAAGTGGCCAAAAAACTTTCATGTTTTTTTAATCAACACTTTATACATTTATAACTCAATGATTTATAATTCCATGATCTAATTGAATGATGTTATACATTCAGCTGGAAAAAGGATAATATACTTGAACTTACCGGTCTTAAGGAAAATGTAGATTCTGTAAATGATCATCTGAATGAATGCATGGAATCCACTATTGCTGATATGCCAATAGATGAAGACCAATACAGGTGATTCAAGAAAAGAGAATTGTTTCGTACTGATTCTATTTCAATTTTTCCCTTAATCTTCTAGGAAATTGGTAAAGTGTGGCATTGTTGAAGAATTGAAAGGCACACACAACGACGTAAAACTAATAACAGATGATGAAAAGAGAAAAATTACGATAGTAGGAAAACAGCATGTGGTATCCAATGTGCAAATCGAGGCATTGACAATGCTAACGGTCAGTAGCAAAATAGTAGAGCTTGAACATCTCTAATCCGGCAGATTCCAGTGGTCCGACATGTGGCCATTAGTTTGTCCATCAGCTGTTAAAGGACCTAAATCTATTCACGTCTTTCAACCCTACTTCTATCATTAGACAATAAAGAAGAAAACATTGGCTGAGCTTGACTTAGAGGAACCTGTGAGAGTATTTTTTGGTGAATACATCAAAAAGGAGTCTTCAAATGAGTCCTTCGAAAAAAGATTTCAAGAAAAAAACTTGAAATGTTCGTTCAGATTTGTGGGGAAATGTATGTACAACTATACACATTGTAATTCTTTTTTATGTTCTTTATAGTGTGCATCATATTGGAAGATGGCGAGCTCCATTTTTATCTGAGATCTAACGATTTTCAAGAAGTGACCAGATGTGTTAATGCCTTCATAAAAACAAATGTTCTGTGGCTGGAAGAAGGTATTAGTGGAAATGTTTTGATGTCATCAGAATGGAAAAAGTTCCAACAAAGAACTGAAACTAGTCGTAACATCAGAATATTGATTCAGGCAAGTTCAGAACTTACATTGGGAACATAAACCATAAGTTTGCGAAGATGGAATCCAAATATACTGTGAATAACAGACTAACCTCTTTGTTATTAGACAAATTCTTCACTCCTCTTGGTTGGATTACCTAATGAAATGTCGTCTGCATATAAGGATACCAAAAAATTTCTAGATGAAAACATGAACGTTGTAAAAATAGTACCCACTGAGTTTGGATGCGCAAAATTTGCATTGGAAAAGTCAGGCCAGTTTACAGCTGCAATGCTAAAGAAAAAATCAATCACCGAGTGCAGGTTAACATCTGAAATGGGAGGTGGAATCTATGTTAAAGGGAAGAAATGTACTCTTGATAAAGGTAAGAATAGGTTATCAGCAGAATTGTATTATCTATATTATATTTGTGGATGTTTGTCTGGCTGTTTGTTTAGTCTCAATGTATAATCGCCAAACTGTTTGTCCTCGAGTTATGAAACTTGCAACTTCTGTTAATCATTTATATATAAGCAATGATACAACGGTCTTAGAGTAGTATTTGTTGGATATAATCATAAACACATCACAATTACATTCAGTTTAGGTGCATATGCATAGCTCAAAACTACACCACAACGGCAAACTCATTTCCCTTCTCCATTTAGCTGTTTCCTCATTAAAAGCGACAGTGGAAAATGTTGTCAGCAGTCAACATAACCTGTATGATGCTGGTTTGAATGAATATTTCAAAGGCGAACAAGGGGAGCAGTTTTTGAAAAACACTGAAAACTCCCTCACATGTATCATTCTGACTTCTGCTAATCCAGAAACATGGCCGGAAGAGATGGTTACCTCAATGCACCATTCTCCATTTCTGCATGGACCTGCAAAACAATCGGTAAATTCATGTTCTGAATATTGTTATATTGTCAACAAATATCGTAATAGCTGATCTTGAAGAGTGCTCTACAACTCGACTCTACATAATCATATAGAAGTTTTAAAATAGACACCCATCATATAATACAGGAAACATCAGAGAAACTTGCCTCAGTACAAGTATCTGACAGCGGTTCAGTCTTGCAACTGTGGAAAGATAATATCATAGAACACAAATGCGGTATCATCGTTAATGCTTCAAACCCTGAGCTACAGTTACTTTGCGAAGGAGTTTCAGGAGTTATAAGGGAAATTGGTAAGGCGATGTAAAATGTTTTTCATGGATTATGTGAGTTAACATAATAATGCTGATGTAACTTACAAAACAATTAAGATGTGAAAAATGGGAATGTAATTCAAAACCAAATGAGAAAAATCATAGAGCAAAACAGAGGAAGTCTTCAAACTGGAGAAGCTGAGCTAACATCAAGCGGCGGACTTAAACACTGTAAAAAAATCATTCATGCGATAGGTCCAAGGTCAATGCGAATTTTCTCATTTTGCTTTTCCAGCTACCTAAACGGAGTAAGGAAACTTGTTTTAAACTTAGATGGAATCAGACGACACAAAAGAATGATCCAAAACGTGTCCTCAAAGCTTGCATTTTTCAAATCCTTACGACAGCAGAAACTACAAGACTTAAAACCATTGCCATACCGGCAATCAGTTGTGGTGCATTTGGGGGTAAAGTCAGTGTTTGTATCCCACTTATAGTAGAGGCTACTGTGGAATACTTCAAAGAAACACCACAATCATGCATAAAGGAGGTAAGTTTATAGCGACACCTTTATCGATGCCTTGTGATTTTGAGTTAGTTCATGGCTAAAGCCAATAGCATATACAGTCGTAATACTAGTATGGAACATGTACAAGTTTTGAGTTTAATTTTTCAGGTTCATTTCATTGAGAGAAGCGAGGAAAGAGTCTTGAAAGCATTTCAAAAAGAAATTACCTTTTTGCATCAACACAGCCCTGCCCATGCCAAGCCGACTCCATTTCCGCGTGCTACTAAGAGAATCGTATCATTGGTTCAGGGAAACATTGCGGATCAAACAGTAAGTATTAAGTGCAGCTGAATGCAGGTGCAGGTGAATATATGTATATGTACGAGGTTTCCTCCATCCTTGTTTTAATAGGCAGATGTAATTGTTAACATCACTGTCTTACATCCTAATTTCATGCGTGGATCAGCTATATCCAAAGCTTTAGCAATTAAGGCAGGACAAGGCATAGAGGTGAATATGAAATCATCTTTTATAAGAAATATGATAAAATAAGATTTAATTACATATCCATAGCGATCCCTTTACACACATGTTCCAGAGTCAGGTTCAACTACCGTCATCCAATATGAGTATTGTGGAAACAACCGCAGGACAACTGTCTTGCAGGAAACTTTATCATGGATTTGTTACCAAATATAACAACCAGAACTCGGAAACCCTTGTAAGATTTATTGTGTCCAGATGCTTGCAGAATGCTGAAACGGATCAATTGAGGTTTCATTATTTTTAATTCAAAAATATGTGAAAAATATTGCTAATAGGTAGATTGCATTATTTCAGATCAATAGTCTTTCCTGCAATTGCTACTGGAGGTTTCCATCACCCTCCTCATTTGGTGGCCAAGTGGATGAAAGATGAGATTTCAAAATTTACAGGAAAATCTCTGCAAAACATAACAATCGTTCTTTTTCCATCTGACCATAACTCCATTGCTGTAAGACCTTTAGTAAAATGTATAATGGCAAATTTAAAATTATTGAGTACAATTTACTGAAATATTATACTCAGGCATTCACTGCTGAATTCAATTCCTCACAAGTGTATGTCACTCCTCACACCCCACATCAAAAAGTTGCTTCATCTTCTATCAGCATAGGACCACTGACAGTGTCTGTGTATCAGGGCGATATAACTCAAGAAAGAAGTGATGCAATAGTCAACAATACAGACAACAGTTTTGATTTATCAAGAGGTACATTATTAAAAAAAAAAAAGCTAGATTGCAATTGTCAATATACTTTAGGGGAATTGGAACTTGGAATTGTAGTATACCAGTAGGAACATACTCTGGGCAGCAGTAATTCTGGCTCTGATGTTGTAAGTGCTGAAATGTCAGGCAACAATACATGCAGATAATTTAAAAAATAAAATACAGCTAAGAGTTTTATTGGATGTACAGTCTAAATCAAAATCAATCATATTCCCTCATAAGAGTTTGTCCTATGTGCTAACGATGACTGTGATAGAACATTTACGATGCAGATTCCTTTATCGGCAATTTTTTTTGGGGGGAATTTCAGCCTTGATTGGTTAAGCGTTTGAGGCATGGGTTCAAGTCTGACCAAAGACTATGACTCGCAGCATTATAAAAAGCTCCATTATGGTAGTGTTTCGTACTCATTGTAACATACATGTATCCAAACTCTGTTAGATATAGATGTTGCATGAAGCATATCGGCATATGATTGCAACTACAGTTATCTTTCTAAATTCAGGAATGGTCTCTCAGTCAATTGCTAGCAAAGGTGGTCCTGGAATTCAGGCACAACTTTCTTTGACAGCTGGAAATGACTTCAGAGTTACAAGTGGGGGAAATCTGCCATGCAAACATATTTACCATATCGTAGCAAACAGCGAGCACGATATTAAAACTCTTCTGGTAAAGCTGTTGGGATCGGCTGAAAAGAATGAGCAAATAGCCAGTGTTTCCATCCCAGCACTTGGCACAGGTAACAACGAGCTAGAGGTTAGACGTGAATTAAATATAAGATATTAACAACTTATAAATCTTAATAGGGAATTTAGGCCTGACCAGTTCATCAGTTGCAAATACAATGCGGCAAGCATTCCAAAAGTTTGCCAGTAATAATCCTGCGACCATAACATTGCGTCAGGTGAATATAGTCGTCTTTGATAGAACACTATTGCAGGATTTCAAGGATGCGGTGCTTCACACTCAAAACACTGGTTTTTTTGCTAGAATAAAAGGTATCTAATTTCATTACCAAATTATGCTTAGTATGTAGTACCACTATATTTCTATTATCTTTTGAAAGCATTTGCAACTAAGCAAAGCATTCGGCCATCTGGAAAAGGCTCTTCTACCAAACAGGAAAGTCGGAATTCTCTGGAAGTAAATTTTTATTCTAACAGCAAGGAAACTAATGACAAGGTAGGCTGAATCGATTGCCGTAAATTGACAAGAAGTCATTGTATATGTTTTTAGGCACTGCAGTACATTCAGAATGAAATTAGGAAAGTCGTCCACACTCAACAAATTGAAGATGACACGATAAAAGATCTGACAGAATTGGAAAAATGGGAAATTGATCAGGTTGAAGAAAAGCATCAAGTTAATCTCAAATACACTGCAAACAAGTGAGGCTGTGTCCTTTCCTATATTTCAATCCACAAGGGTTGAAGACCTTGATTTTATATGACAATGCCGCTCACTCATACCATGTTTGTATATACTCCTAGATATCTGAATAGGATTCAAATCCAAGGACTCACCCATAACGTTTTATCAGCCAATGAAGAAATTATGGACATTCTCAGGAACTTCAAAGAAGCTGAAACTTGTTCGCACTTCGTAACATGGAAAAGATTCGTGGCAAGCAATGGCTGGGAAGAGTATCCAGCCCGAGCAAACTATGTCCTAGAAAAAGCATACAAGGTGTATTAATGGTTCCAAGCCTTTCTCTACCATATAATATATCTATTGTCCCTTTCACCACATTAAAATATTCTGTTGCGAGAAAATCAATCTATTTTAATATTTTTGAAGATGACTTAATTCAGTACAAAGTGGTTCTTTCAGGTACTACACGCACATTGCCAATCGGGAAACACATTTTTACACTGATCAAACAAGTTGTCTTCAATTGAATGCTCTCCAGTCTTCCATATTTGCCCTCCTCAATCTTACTAATAGCCAACATCCCGCTTAGGGAGCAATATTCTATATTCTGCTACAGTACACATTCGAAATGAATTAACCACATTCTTCTAATCAGGCTTTCAAAAAGGAGACCGGTCCCAGCATAGTCAAAGTACCGATGTTTGATCAAGGATCAATAACCGAAAACAGGATCGATTTAAAAAGCATGGATTCCCAAAGTGCAATAATTCGAAGAGACCTGAAGGAAGGCGAATCAACAGGTAAAAAATTATTCGAGGCTTTCTAATATTAACCCATGTCCTAGGACCTAGATGATTTGATTCTCCATTTTAGAGCTACCAAACAACTGGGATGACATGGGAACTGAACAATGCAAAAGAGTTGTATTATCTCCAGGATCTCCAGAATATAGCACGGTTCTGACCAGTTTCCAAGGAAATGTTAAATTTTTTACCAAGATCAACAAGGTTAGGAATGAGGTAATTATCATGCTGCATTTTGTTACTAACAGGACCCTTTTTGTTATAGATCGAAAGGGTTCAGCATATTTCCCAGTACAAACAGTATATGGCCAAAAAGATTGAAGTGGGAAAAAAACTCAAAAATTGTGGCAGCAGCAACATTCTAGAGCGTCGAGTATTCCATGGCACGTCTGATTATGATAAAATTATTGATAATGGATTTGACAGAAGTTACGCAGGAAAGAATGGTACATGACGAGTATATTTTATATAGAAACAAACTTATGACTAACGAATGTTTCTTGAATAATTTCCGCAGCAACTGCTTATGGACGTGGGGTGTACTTCGCAATTGACTCTCAATATTCCCATGGCTACACTGACGGAGTTAGGAACAGACGTATGTTTTTAGCAGATGTCATAACCGGGGATTATTGCCAAGGGCACAGTTCATATGTAGCACCTCCTGTCAAACCTGGCGGAATGAAAAATGATTTGTATGACAGCGTGGTAGATAACATGGCTTCCCCCAGAATTTTTGTGATCTTCAAAGATGCTAGTGCCTATCCCACATATCTAATAACTTATTGTTGAGGAAATCTAATCCTCATACATGAATCGATTTGTACAAAAAGAATTGCAATCCATTGAGCTCTTAGCTAAATGATTTTTACAGTACAGATAATACCTATCCAGTAGTAATGACTAATTCGCAAGTATGAAATAAGATCTCATTTCCGTCATAATTGTTGTATGAAAAAAATAAATTAGGTTTTCAAAGTTTCAGAAACATTTTCATCACAAATCTTTGAATCCCAAGAACAGCAGAAAAGGATTAGGTTGCGACTTGAGATTAATTAAACATCACTAGTATCCTATAGCAATTGATTTTTATTACCATAACATAGCGAGAAATCTTGACATAAAAATGCAATATTTTCTGTCTGTGTTAGTTAAAATTACAATGTGGTTAAAAGTAGCAGTCGAAACAAGGTATCTTCTGGAGGGGTCTGAAGAGGTTTTGAAATCATTTTGTGTTATGATGATATCTAGACATCAGATCTAGAAAAAACCTCATGACCCATAGATTATAATAAGATTTGACTTTCCTCCCTGTCACGGCAAACAAATGTGACAAGCCAGCAAAGAGTTATTGTGTATAGAGAAAACACTGTGAAATTCATCAAATAGACTTTGAGACTAAAAGCATAAAAGATCTTGAAATCTTAATTCAATGGCCGAATTTATGATGAGAAATGTGTGTTATATTAGGAAGTTACGGGAGTCGATGAAATCAATTCTAGGGAATAAAATTTTCCCGCGGCTGAAATATCTCTCGGAATGAACAGAGCGAAATGGTCACACTGTAATTAAAAGCACATGGAAACGTCATGATAAAATACGTAATAAAGTATCGTTTGCAAGTTCACATAAGTAACATGATTCATAAGACAATAGGTACCATTAAAGCAAAAGTACCAGAAATAGTTAGTGTACTTGCCTTATATATAATTAAAGATGGGAATTAATTTAAAAATATTTTAGTAAATTCTATTGACATATATTAAATCCAAATTATTAGAATAATTTATTCCAGACTGTAATTAATATGAATTAACTATTGAAAATCAGGATTTCATGACATGATGAGTTACCTAAAAGCATAGGACAGAGTAAGCAATGTTATTTTAGTATATATGCTGACTGCTGGTTGATACAAAATTTGAAATCTTCAGAGGCCATTTCCTCTACAGCAGCACCTTCTATTTTCCTTAGGACCAGGTTCAACATTTGACATTCAATTGACGTACTTTTGACAGTTAATTCGATAGTTTAGCAGTATATGAAACAGTAAAAGCGAAAAGCGATATATAGAAATTTTAAGAAACTTTTAAAATCAGTAGAAAAGAAAGCAAACACATAACCAAAAGTCCTCCACGAGCAAAACGGCCAAAGTGAAGTGAGTGATAGGCAGTTGAACGAACCTCGCTTTACATTCAGTACGAGCAGGAGGAACTGGAATTGGACTAAAGAACAACGATGAATAATCACAATCAATTATCCGTATAAATTCGCCACGATGTCTGATGCTGTAAAATATGATGACTAGAAGCTGTGTTATCTGACTGATTTTGAGTCATTGTAGCTCTGTACTCGTACGTTCCGTATTGCCGCCGCGTGAAAAAACCACACTGTGAACAAAAAGCGTTTGGTAAATCGCATATCTTCTACTATTAAAGGCAATGGAGATGCTGATATAAAACTACATGGGTTGAGGTTTAAAAATAGGTCAGTAATCTATGTTAGTATGCTGCACAGGAATACCCTCTAATGTGGAGTTTATGCAAAAGCATATGTAATATATTAAACAAAGTTTTTACCTTGGACATGAACTGGAAGCCTACATTTGAGATTTATTTTCTCTCGAATCCATTAAAAAAATTTTAAACTGAATAAATGCAAAAATTTTATCCAGAATTACAGACACATTCAATTAGGTATGGCACGGAATGACATTATCATTGTAAATTTCAAAGGATGCATGCATTTGATTCCGCGGTCACACCACCAGTAGAGTCATGTTAGGCACGCCAAACAACAAAAAATATGTTAATTATTATTAATAAAATGGCTTAGATGATTTACAGCTCCCAGTAGTTTTGACAAGCAAATTACATGTCAATGGTAACCAAGGTTTTAATCTCGGTCAAAGCCGCAATTTACCATTAATAAAGGGTTTGTCTTTCATCGGCCTTCTTAGATGCTTGTTTGTGTCGTCTCGCTTTTTGATAGTCGCCAAACTTTCGACGTTTGAAAAATCCACACTGCAAGACATGGGTGTTTTGGGAGTCAAAATGCGGTGATTGTGCAAATTTTCATGCATGCAATTAAACAAAATCGTGTCTACCACAAAAGGCAAAATCATGGAATAGAATGTTCGGAACAAAAAAAATTAAAAAAAAAAGAAAATTGTGATTGGTGAAACCAATTTTAAATATCATGACATAGCAGGTGCTTAACCATCATACACTACTTCAACCAGTGTCACCAACTTTTACAAAATTTTCTTTATTGTGCTACAGAGCCCCTAAAAATCTAGCTGTCTCATACTTCATTAATTCTTAATCAGTTAATAATAATGAAATACTTCCTAATTCAAATATATGTGAAAAGTGGAGAAACTGTTTTTATTTGTTTTATCAAAATTTGGTGACACTGGCATCTTATGTAAGACTGTGTACACACACACAGACAGATCTATAAATAAAAATAAAATGTCTGATACCAGAGATTCCCTACACAATTAGTACTTTGAATCACATTTCGTCATTCCATAAGCAACGTGGAAACCATGATTCTAAACTTGTCTACATAGCAAACGACAAACGGTATTTCCCTACGCAAGTTAGCCTTTGACCTCACCTTCCATAAGAGAAGTACAATCCCAACAAGAAGTAGAACACCTGCGAGAGATGCAACTGCAATTATCCACCACTTAACTTCTGCTACAGGTGCTATGATTATCTCAGACAAGACGCTTGTGGTAACCAAGACATTCAGTTTCGAGTCTTCTGAAAATTCAATGTTCTTCTGATCAATGAAGACACTAGCACTCGATTGGACACTGATCTGAAGCACAATAAATTTCCATTAAAATAGAGACAAAAAGACAAAACAAAAATTGATAATAAAATTGACTCACTTGTGCTTTGCCTTTATATTCTTCCAAAAACGTACTGTTCCACAAAACAGCAAACATAGTTATAGACTTGCTTTTTCCAGGATACAGAGTTCCCAAAGAACAAATTATTTCCTCGCACTGCGCTGATTTTGGGCAAATCTGAAAAAGAATGAGATTTGACGAGCTAGTGTTCAAAGAGAAGCTAATTTTTTTTGAGCCATTTCCTAATTTTATCAGGAAGCTTGTTTTGAATACTGTATGCATCCATATATTTACATTTTAGTGTGTAACTTTTCTCTCAAAGGAAAGAACAGAGATTCCAGAAAAATTCAAATGCCTTGCTAACAATCTGTTATGATGTCACATACGCGGAACTTACAAGTGATTCAAAACTGATACGAAGGCCTTACTTGATTTGATCACGACGCATTCTAATCTTTCCTCAAATAAAATAAAACAGGTCAATGTGATTGTGACCCCTCATCATCACATCTTTGCTCAGCTTCCTATAGCATAAACTTGAACATGGTACAGTAGGCAAATCAGCATGTGTCTAATGTGAGGTTTGTATTACTATCTCAGGTTTAGCCATGTCTTATATCATGGGGCAGAGGTAGAGCATCATTTTACTCTTTCCTCATTTCAGCTTTGCATATTCAATTTAATCCAATTTGCGGCAGATTCAAGCGCCTCAAATAACCTTATTACAGTACGGTTAAACCTCTATATTCCAGCAACCTTTGAACTTGGCCATTACCAGACTAAAGACAATGCTAGAAACAGAACCAGCCAGATAGATAAACCTTTCTCCGAACAAGGAATTTGAATTGTAAATGAAACATACCAGTTCTTCATATGGTGAAGTTGGGGCATTGCTAGAAATTTCTTCGGGATCCACACTCTCTGCTTCATTAGTTGCCTCCGCTTCTCGTTTGGTCCTCTTGTTTGGCGTCCTCTTTTTCCATACGTATTTCAAACCTAACGGGTTGACTTCAGGAGGAATGGTACAATTTCCAGCAGTTCCGTCCACGTCCACCTCCAGAAGGTAAAACAACCATTTTCCATTTTTAATGGTCTGTGGCCACTGGATGTTTAGCTGGACGTTTTCTGCTGGTCCCGTACCAGTGTTTTCCACTTTGTATCTAGAAAATGAATTGTGATTACAACCACTGTTTTTTTGCATTAAATTTTATTCGAGAACCCACTGTACTAGTTTTTGCTTAACTGCTACTGCATTCAGTAAATACAATGATAAACAACCAACATCAAAACTAAACAAAGAACAGTAGTAGGTACTTGTGTGTATGAATTTCTCCAGCGTCCGTAGGCTTTTTTACCGTGGACTCCCCGACTACAACCCCACCAAACTTGATTTGTTCTGAACTCGGATAACCGGTGACATCGAGCTGTGCTTCTACGAGAACGATGACAGGGAATGGTCGAATGACATCATGACCAGGTTGTTGACTTGTTCTGAAAGATTATAATCTCATAAAATACCAAAAAAAAATTCGTTCAGAATGTTTGACAAGAAAAAATGAAAAATATATTACGTGTGAAGCTGCATAGATACATTAAACCCGGTCGCTTTATAAATAGCTTCGATTTTTGAGAGTTTCACTCGAAACTCCGCTTTTGCATCAGATCTGAACGGATTTCCGAGGGAACAAAGAACGAGGGTTGCATTATTTTCGTCAGGTGTGCAGCGAAGGTCAGAAACCTGCCATAAAAAACCAACAATCTTTATATGTTGTTTGGTTCATGCAGCATTATTGTCATCTTTGAGTCAAAACTATGATGTCCTCGTTTTAGCTTAGTGCAGGTACACCACTAATTCTCGGGCCTACTTCGTTCCAGAGCTTTGCTGAGTTTTCAGTTTATCCAGATCATAGGAGGTCACATACGAATGATTCAACAATATAATAATGAAATTACTAATTTCATTTCTACTGTGTCTTTCGAGCAATATGGAATTAGATCTTACCAAAATGAATATAAAATTTAAATTTAATGATTTAATAGCAGGCATCAGTAATTAGAGTCAATTTAAACATTTGATTTAATAGCAATGTACTGGGCAACCGTTCGTTATTGATTTTTTCTAGCTTGAAATAGGTGCCGGACCACACAGTGTTGAAAAATGGTGGTGTACCAGTATTCGGATCGAGACTCACCCCTGCTGTTTTCTCAACTCCTCGGTATTCTAAAACGTCTGGGAGCACCATCTTTAATTCAGCTTGATGGGCATCTTCACCAGGAAGAGCGTTTTTAATCTTAATCATCATGCCGATCTGTTTTTCCGTACCGAGCTTCAACACCGGTATGCCATCATTATTTTTCCTTAACAAAAATAAATCTACATTAGCATCAAGGTTACTGGAAAAACTTACGGTAAAATAAGACCAGAAGAAACTCACTCAAGCAATTCCCACTTATCTCCTCTGAGAACTTGGTAATAGGCCTCCATCGCTAAAGAACTTTTGCATATTTCGTCCGGCCCGCAGTTCTTTGAAAACTCTATGCTTGTAACAGCCGCATTGGTGGCCTGCCCGTTGGCGATGGGGAGCGGCGAGTCCAAGAGCGCCCGTTTTTTCCTACGTCTCGACGTAGTGTTCAGGGTCGTGTATGTGACTTCTAACTCAATGGGCGATAACTTGTCCTGGATGTCTTTCTGTTGATGTTATATTCATATACAAACGTCAATAAACTTCCCATGACACAACACCAATATGTAATTGATCAGATTGACTTATATCTCATGTAATTGTTTGAAATTTCTTACGTTAATATAGATTTCCAGCGACCTGCATTTTTTTTTGTTTCGAGTCTGTGGATACAACACCATGTTAAAAACTTTAATGTATTTGGATGGATCCTCTTGCGAGAAAGACGCACGTGGAGGCAAGTCGGTTCCGATTCTAGAGGTGTCGAGTTTTACTTCGCATTCAATGTTCACCTCACTGTTGAATGAGTTTGGCGTTGATGTGTATTTAACACACACCATTATATCGTGATTCCTAGTAAAACACAGTATCAATAGTTAGAAATTCAAGCACGAGCATTTTCCCAGCTCAAAAGAAGTCAAAGTGCTTTTTTTTTAACAAATCAGATGCGCAGACCCAGCGAAATTTCAGGATTAGGTATGAAAGAGATCCTCCGTCATCGATTAGCAATGCGATTAACGATTCCCAATAATTTTTTCAAATTGAAAAAATACTTTATAGACACTCTATATATATCCTTTATATTACTTTCCTGGAAAAAATATTTTCACATACCTTTGTGTGCTTCTGTCGCCCACTGTTATCTTCGTATCTGGACCGGTAATCGTGCCTTCAAGGTTGACAATAGGTCTGGTTAGGAACAAAACGACCGAATCGGACAGACTGCCGACTGCCACATCAGGATAGTCATTGAAATCCATATCCAAACCTCCACTGACAGAATAACCCATACCAGTTATGTTCTGATTGATATACCCGCTTTCAGTTAGTTCTTTAGATGTTATGACCTGCATAAAATATTGTATTTATGATAGAACTTTCATTAACTTTGGTGATGATTTCATTCAAAGTCGATCAGGAATGAATAAAAATTAGGATTCAAATATTTATAAATAGTGGACCAGATTACCATGATAGATTTATGATATAACGACTTTCAGTATTTATATAATGCAGCTTGAAATATATGTGGGTTACATTAACTACATATGATGAGACCGTTTCTAGACATAACCTTTGGTGAGACTGAAAACCACAGTATAGGCTCTTGCATTCATGAACTTCCATTTAACAGATGATCCCCGAATTAAGGGATTAAAGCCTCATTTCTATATTACTATCAATTTCATGTTACACTGTAAGTAGAATAGGAAAATATATTCTATCTGAACAGCACATGAAGGATTATATCAGCTATTAGGAGCATAGATTACATAACTTACATGACTGGTTAGTAATCTGAGCTTTTATGGTTTGTAAATGGTTAGATAGTCTGAAAGACACTTAAAAAATACAGCTATTTTATATATTGTCTCTTATGTATTGTTATCGGACATTTTAGCAGCCTTAACACCAGAGTTGGATTTACCACTGTCCAAAGATCACTGCCCATCTTCCAGTATTATCAAAATAAATTTGTATGATGGTTTCGTGGAACGCACTAATTGCATCTCGCATATCAATAATTTTGGTTGGAAAAAATGTTTTACGAACCATACGCTTGTAGAGCTAAAGTAACAACGTGTCCATAGAATACAATATAATGTCAATTAACCAACGGCTATACCTGCACTGGATCATCATAAACACCTTTTGAAATGTCTTTGTTGTTTCCGTGATAAATATAAACAGCCCCTTTCCAGCCATCCTCTCCTGGAGCACCGATAGCAATATCTTCCGCACCGTCCATATTGACATCTCCGATGCTGCTTATAGACATTCCGAAAGAAGAATCGACTTTTCCGTACAATCTGTATAACCATGTAGACAGAATAGTTACTTTCAATAGAATTGAGAAACCACACAGACCTAGGCTTGTTCAAAACTTACACTTGTGCTGGATCAGGTCCCATTTTACCAAGACCTCTATTGACATATATATAAACAGCTCCACCAAGCCCCTCGTTACGGTCGTAATACTGTGGAGCTCCAACAATCAAATCTAGTCGACTGAAGAAAAAAGGAAGATCAAGGTTAATTTACTTAGTGACATTAGTAACCCTAAATTTATGTCTTCAATTTGGTTGAGGTACACCTAGTAGCAGTATTTATTTTAATAGTAGTAACTTCGAATACGTAATTTCACATAACATCACTACATATGGTAATGCCACAACACATACCCGTCTCCCGTCACATCTATAAGTTTGACTTCATGCCCAAATCTTGAGGCTATCCTATCACCTTCTATGATCTCTTCAACTTTTAAAGTGGAATCAAAGTCTGCATGGAGCAAATAAATCAAAGAATAAAAAAAAACAATACACAATCGCACTTGTTCAGTGTTGCCAGTTCTGATAAAAAATAATGAGAGAAACAGACAATTCTCATCAAAACACTATTAATCCTTTTTTCGTCTCTATAAAACATTTCTCATATCTGCATCAAATTTTAACAGTTGGCAACATGCTGACTATACGTACTCTGACTGCTTTCGGTAAAGATGACAACACCGCCGGTGACGTTTATTCCAGGTGAGCCACTCACGTAACTGATAGTGGTGTTACTGAGCAGAAAGCCAGATGCCAGAGAGGAACCTTGTACATACATTATTATGAAATCAACAATGTGATAAAACTGAAAGCAAGAAGCATCTGCAAACTACGATGCAAGAAAACTCTAATGTCTAATCTCTATAAATCCTATTACAGAGCACACCATGCCCTCACAGGTGGTGATTTCACACATACTGATGTAACTACTCTATTATAGCTGTTTCTTTAGATTTATGTTCACATGATGATCAACAACAGACTAGTAACAAGGATCTACTTGATCGTGGAAAATAAAGATATGATTTATACTGATTTATACAAACAATTATCATGGCTTTGGACCATTAAAGATTACCAATGTAGAAGAAGGATGTAACATCCAAATTATTAAGTGCAAAATCTAAAAATTTAAGGCAAGATTTTAGGTTTTTTGGCATAAGATTATACTAAAAGAAATTAGAGAACTATTTATAGGATTTTACATAACAAACAAATATAACAGATGTTTGACTTACCTGCCGTGCACAACAGTGGGAATACCAAGACATCCAGATTGAATAAATGATTAGAAAAACAACTAACAAAAAAGAATTACCCAAATTCTCTCACTGAGCAATACTTCATGTACACAATGTATGGCTAGAAGGTGAGCAGGCGTCCATGCGGGACTATCGAATGTAAAAGGGGATGTGAAGAGACTTGGATGAAATTATGAATCAGTCCAGATTATAAATCAGGTCTGTGAGCACAGTATTGTATTACATGCACCAACCACATCTGATTTTTTTAATTGCAAATCAAAGCAAAAATGAATAGGTGTGATAGGAAAGTACCATGCATATAGCACATGCACGCATGTATAGCTGAGAAACTACAGCAAATGTGGACTATGGGAAGAATAATTGTCCCAACATCGGCACATGCATCAATAGCACAGATTTGCTACTGCTTGCCTACCAAGTTTAGAATGTAACGGCAAAGGCTCGTCTTGCGCTTCTTTGTTCTCGGGCCACAAAGTCGACTGGCTGTCTCCGAAAATATCTGTCGATAAGGTCGTAACCTGTATCGCTCCTGAGCAAGCAAGTTAGAGGTGGCGCAGTGACAAGAGTTTCAAGATAGCAGATGGGCGATATTTTGAAAAAATTTAAATAAAATGTCACGGTTTAAAGAAAATAAGCAAGATACAAATGCGGTAACAACACACATTAGTAGGCGGAGGTTATTCAGGCAATTCGTACGCAATGCAAGAATCTGCCATAAGCTGCATAAACCGGAAAAGTTAATGACCGTTAGTCGTTTGGTTATAGTTAGTAGATGAGCCACTGGTTAGTGTGAACAGTAGTGGTAGTCGATAACTCAATAAGCATCCGAACAGAGTACTTTTGCCATATCCAAAAGAATACAAAACTTCAACTGTAATAAACAGTTCTTGAAGAATACATATAGCTCACTTTTATATCAGAGAATATTTTTGGAGGTGTAAACGTGGATTACAAAAATCCGCTGGGGTAAAAGTGTTTTGAAATAACTCGAGAAGCATGGACACCAACACAACTTTGTTATGAATACCCATAATCCCAAAAATAAAAATCCCTTAGTACGAGGCAGGGCCACTATCTGGAAGTACATGGTTTTTTCACTGTTATACACATGCGTGTGCATTCATCAATTTACCAAGGACTGAATGTCTTTTGATGGGATAATTTGTATTAGGTGTCTCACGATTCCAAAAACTTTTGGGAAAGATAGCGTTGATTTGGGTTGCAACAAGGGCTCCTGTATACACGTAAAAAAATTATCAGCGTTGGTAAGTAAAAAACATTCAATGTTGAATAAAGAGTATTAAAATTATATACAAAACTAATTAACATTGACGGTATATATAACCAAACCTATGCTTACTTCTATGTTGCTACATTACTTGAGGAACTCCTACACAGAGTTTTCTGGTTGAGTATTGCTAACCTATCTATTGCAAACTTGCAAGCTTGAATCTAAAAAATATACTATAACAAGTATATGGGTGATATAAAAAATGCTATGTAGCAGTTGAATATTACACTATCCTAGAATGAAATTAGAATAGGACCCACAACAATTATTCTACTGCACAGTAGGGTAACTGAAACTATGGAATTCAAGTAGGAAAGCTACATACCGCTCCAGTCAAAACTACCAGGAGCACCAAAAACAATATAGTCCTCATTTTTGGTCGTATCCTTGACAAAATCGACAGCTGTGCCAGCCTAAAAAACATTACTATATTTGAATCTTACATTAACAAAACCAATCTCTCATTTTAGCTAGAAAGGATTTTACACATAAGTTCTCAGGGGTAACTCACCTGACATACACCATAGTATTTGTGAGTATAGGCACCGTTAGGATTTTGCTTTCCTAAGCAAGGCTGCCAGTCGAATGAGAGAGGGTCATCAATAGGTTTAAGATCCTTTTGCAACATGTAGCATCTTCCTATCATAGCTTGCCAAGAAATTACATCGAGTGAGCCGCCACGGATTGTGTATCTATGCCCACATACCTGAGAAGGACAACAAAAACGTTACCTACAAAGGTACTTACACCATAACAGGCTTGTAATTCAGATAAAAACACTTACAGCAACGTTTTGGCCTGGTCCTTGGGACTTAACTCTCACACCCATCCATTGGTTGGAGTTGTTCAGACGTAAAGTACTAACTGTTGAAAGAGAAATAGCAATAATAAACCCCATTCTAGTAAAATACATAAAAGTGAGATTAATAAACATCTGACAGGGTTTGGTAAGAACTAGCACCATCTTTGTTTCAATTTCCTACAAAAATTTGGATCTTTGCTTCAGTTAGATTACACTGCATGGAAAGGTTATTAAAAAAAGGAAGAGATAAGCAAAATTAATCTACTAGTAATCTACCATATGTCATGTGGGAAATATGTCGGTAATTGCAATGCTATAAGTTCTTAGCCAACCAATAAATCTCCCTGATAGTTGAAACACTGGTATTCATGTGTTAAGGCAATCACTAGTTACAAAAAAAATGTAGCAAATTGTTCATTGCATTGGTTGATTCTAGAGAAAATACAATGTTAATAATAACAGTATTGCTACCTCGACTACTACTATTCTATTTTCCATTTCCAAAAATTGCATTCACAGAACTCTTTGATTAGTAAACATTTAATTTCAGACATTAATTTATCAAGTTAAAGTTATGTCATATAAGTATTGTGCAATCTATATAGAAAAATACTTTGCTTTATATGATTTGCTCCAGCAGATTGATCAATTATTAGTGATCAAAAACTGTCAAATTACAGAACAGTGAACAACAGAGATACACCACCTTTCTCAGGGAAGAAGTCTCTTGAGAGGTTATCCTCAGGTTCTGAGAAGAATTGAGGAAAAGAATAAGATAATAAAGAATCTATTTTCAATTTTCTAAAGCTGTACAGAATTAGTTTTTTATGACAGAGTCTTGCAAAATGTAGTCATTTCATGCTTGGCATATACAGACAGACACGTTCGAGAGGATTGGTTATATGAGATGATCAAACAGCAAAGTAGTCATTTGACGTGCAGTGGAAAAATTTGAGAAAATCAGAGATATTCCTTCAAAGTCGATAAATAAAGGTATATCCGATCCACTCAGTCATGCATGTAGCCATTTCTGTACAAATCAGTAAATGAAGACCAAGAAGAGGTGCATTCGAGAGATGCGGTAATCCTTCTACACGACGGTAATCCATTATTCATGAACAAATATTTTCTGTGATAGTTGAAATCACTCCAAGTTCAAGGGATTTTCGAAGGATTAGCAAGCTGAACGTATAGAACATTATTGGAAGAAAATACAATGGTACGTCTTTATAAGCCAGAGGAGCAATTTTTCTTCCAAAATAAAGCCGAAATTATTACTAGGCATAATTGGCATGTTTTAAGGCCAACATTGAAATTTTCATTAATTTATCTATTCCTGTGACATATGATATATTTATTTCTTTTTTTAATACAGGTTGAACATCGATTTTCCGGCATCTTTTTAACGAGCGAGGTCAATATTAAAACCTTCGTTAAACCGGCACAGTCCTGGAACAGAGGATGCCAATGGATAATAATCAATGTTTAGCTAGAAATAAAAACTGGAAATAGTTTTGACAAAAATGCAAAATGGCAATGAATGATTTCTTCTAAAATACAGGGAAAATACAAGCCACTCAAATATAACTTCAACAAATCTAGAACAATGAAAAACTATTACGATCTCGTAATACCATAGATGACATGCCGTACACTGCAGTCTTGTAACAAAACAAACTGATGACTGAACACTTCAATACAAACAACTACGAAAACAGTGAATATTCCAAGTACTACTAGATATGGTTTTAAACACTTGATAGTTTATATTCGTACCTGCTCCGGGATTCATTATAACACGTTCGCAGGATTGATCAGTTGTAATGCCGCATTTGAATAGACCACCCGGTTGAATGAGATCGGAGGAGTGCTCTGGAGCTCGATCTGCTGTTGGAGCTCCGACAAGTATTCTGGAATGATTAAATACAGTTCTATTCATGCCATTTTGAAACATATAAGTCCGACATGGCTTTATTTCATCATTTATCATCTTTAGTCCCAGTACTTCAACACATAATACTAGCAATCCAAACATCAATCATTTGTATTTGTTGAAGAGGTAAAGTATATAAGTATACTAATATAGCACACGTGTATCAAAGAAGATCAGAATGCAGTGCCTTGCCACAGCAGTTGAAATTGTATATTGTAATATTAAACCAGACAACTAAGGGAGTGATCAAACCCATGTCTAGTGACTTGACGAGTCATGTAATTTTGACTGAAAATAGAACTGCGAACTGTTAAACCAGAACGGAATCAAAGCTGTAGGATTTTAACGGATACGTGTGAAATAATTGGATGTGCTATCAAACATATCGGTACTTACAACAAACATTGCAAGTCTATGAACCTTATATCCAATTAAAATAATAAAACAACAAATGTTCCCATTTCAACTTTGAACTTGAATTTAATTCACTGTCAAGTATGATAATTTCTGAGTGTAGCATGGATCATATGCCAAATCTTTAAGCTTGAATAATTAAAATATTTCTACCAAGTTAAGCATGAAATGTAAAGTTATCGGTTTCAGATGAACACTACATTTAATATTTATTTGTTTCCAAGTTGATAAATAGGAGAAAAGAGATGGGAACTGTTTATTTCATTACTCTCATAGCTTGGATAGTAAAATAGCCTCGGGCATCCTCTATTAAGGAAAGAACGTCGGGCGATTAGGTACAATTAATAATAAATCTATGATTTGATTTTTTTAAAACAGAAGGAAATGAACATGACTTAAATTCAAGACAAAAATCGTGTGGTTCTGTATTTGATGTTTGAAAAAAGTTCTACTATCCGCACTACAAGGAGGGGTTGTATGAATTATCAAACACCATTATATTAGGATTCCTACGATCTACGATCTAAGGTTCTGTTCCTTCAACAGCCTGAATGCACATGAACAAAAAACCTTTCAATCAGTAGGATAGAGCAATGGATATAAAACATAGCAGTTAAAATAAGATGACAATAACTATAAATATTCCATTGGAAATGAGTAATCGAGAGGGATCCATTTAAAAGATGGGGTAAAAAGATTTAATGTAGAGAGAATGTGGTATTACAGTTGTCTGAAATCCTACTAGACTACGGTGCGGTTTTCTGTTTTCTGGCGAGTGTGCCATATCAATTTTATATAGGAATATTTATTCCATACAATAGCTGGGGCAAGATAATGATTGTACAGAATTTAATGCGCCATTGAAAAAAGAGAGAAGACTGCTTGCTTGAGACTTTAAAACATGGAGGAGCTACACTACCAGCAATCATTATGATAGCCAGATGTTCTTGGTCTCAAGTTTCATTCACAAATAGGCTGGCACTCACAAATTGAAACGTAAATAAATCATCTGTGATGAAGAAAACCAACACCAAGGGACCTAGACTCAACAAATTAGCAGATTAGTAACCAGATCAATTCATGGAAGTGACGATATTGATTCAATTTTGAAACGAAACGTCCCACGGGATCTCTTTGAACTATTAAAAGCAATTAACAGTTGTCCAAGCACCAGCAAAATGACATACTGTTCAATACTCACACTGCGTTATCAGGATTCTTGGAATTCTTAGCGATGTGGTGCATTTCGATTGACAATCCAAATAAACTATTAGCCGGTCCAACTTTCAGCATGGGCGTTCTATAATGAATGACAATATGGTAGTCAGCATATTAGAGAAGTTACATAAGACATGCGTGCAGTTTGTCGAACATACCTCTGCTCGATATTAAAAGCCGAAGCGGTGAAAACGATGATTCCAATTATAATAAAACACTGAGATAATGTCGGTCTAACCGATAAAGGACTGTTCGGAGGCATGGCTAAAATTTTGCAATATATATACACAGACTATAAGAAAAAACACAGAGTTAGACAAGATATATTATATTATTATATAACAATCTGTAGAGGTCTCGATAACAAACTTTCATTATCCATGCTCATAACCCACATATGCTCTCGTTAATTTCAGTATAGTATATAGCTCCATTTATTAAATGAGAAGAGCACCAGTGACATGTGAACGTCTTATGAAATTACATTGAATAATGTATTGTAATACATTCCACATATTGAAAACAATATTGAACGGTCAACAGGTTTTATCATTGAGATTTCATGTACAATCGTCAATCTGATTTTCTCTGAAAAATTACTCAAAACTGCTTCGATAACAGTGACCAGTTCCACAGACCATGTACAAGGAGTGCACTCTATCAATCTTGGGCAAAGATCAAGGCAAAGACCTAATCTCCAGGCTAGCTCATAACTACTTTTATCATTTTGCGAGTAGTTCATTAAATTATGTGAAATTCGTGGACTAGTCACGCATATTTGTTTTAGACATTTCCCGCTTCCTAGATAAACATTGCGCAGATACCTAATAAATACCTTAATTCTGCCCTTGAAATAACCGTGGGTACAACTAACCAATTACGTAAACATACCGATTTTGGATTTCTATAAAATAAATAACTCAACAACTCAACTCAACTGATCTCTGATTTCATAATCAGATTATATTCTCATGTCTCTCTCCACATTTAACGTAATGATCTCTCAATGACTTCCGAGACAGGAAAGCAATAGCATATACGATTACAAACCAATTCTATGACAATATCTGTGAAAACTTTTCATCCTATTCAAACGTGAAAGGCACCTTTCTTATTAGGTCTCTTATTTCTCTCCCTAATTTAAAACTGCAGGGGCGTCGTCGGCGTTTTCTCGTTTTCCAGTTCCCTTTTTACGGAATTTTTCTCGCTCGCTTGTCGCCACACAGTGGTATGATTTCACTCGTCGCTTACCCTTCATTCGTTATATGTTAAATATGCGCAGCGTAGGAGGAAATTATTCGAATAATAACGTCTGGCGTAATAATAAAGAACTTCAACAAGTCATGGCTCGTTTATTATATTGACTTATATATGACTCATTTGTCTGCAAAGACAAATTATCAGGCATCAGACTACTCCTCTGTTTAAACAAACCTATGACTAATAGGCATACAATAGTAACGTTTAATTCAGATTTATTTACTGTATAGTCTATGATCTAATATTATTTAAATACTATTTTGTTTAATCAATACGAATGAGCTAATGTTTTCCATGAGAAAATTAACAGGCAAGTGTTAAATAGACTACTTTTCGATGGTTGCCAATTTTTTGTTCAGAGAAACAATGCGAACAATTCTCACCGTATTTAAACGAACAAGAAGTAAAATTTGCATGCGTTTGAACTCTTATTTAATTTCAGTTAATTTTATGTATTGAACAGCTGTTTAGCATGGTTCCGTCACCTTTACTGTTATCCGATAGAGACTATGGTTATTGCGGAAAGTGGCGCGACTGTAAGCCTCATGTGCGACATCTACCGGAAAAACATTACTAGAATTCGGGAGAACTGCAAGTTTGCAATGCATTTGCCCGCCCCTAAACCAAAGGGGCTTGGGGAAAATAACAAGCGTCCGTAACGTTCTCGAACTGATAAACGATTGATTCTGCACTTATATTATCAAAAATACACCTTTTTCCTGCAGCACTCTATCGAAAGGTGTAAAAACAAACACTTCTTAAAGGAGTGTGAAATATACTCAATTGTTTCAGTAATAAAATCCCATAGCACTGAACATGTTATTCCAGTGAGATAAGTAAACAATCCAATCCATGAGTTGGATCCCACCTTATCGCGATATGTATGGTGTGATTGTCAAGTAAACAACCGTTGTGAATTCTGTATAAAGCTTTTTATTCATGATTACCTTTACAAAATGTAAATCAGTCTGCTAAATCCAATTGGAAATTAATGCAAAAACAGATCTCTATACAGCAAAAACACATCCCATTTAGAGCAACTGAGAAAACGATTACCGAAGTATGTAAAATATTCTTGGAAAAAATGAACATGAGGTCACTACACATGAAAACTCTTATCTTCATTTAGATATGAGAATACCAGACTTGCAGAAGTAAGTCCTTAGAAACAACTGTGAAGTTGAGTAAAAAGTTATAAACAAATCACTGCTACTATACTAGCGTAATACAAGTTCTGTAACGATACACGTTTCATTACATTTAACAACATTATCAACCTGAATCATATAACGTTTTTACATATTTGTATCAACATTGCAAATCGCAGCGGTTTGTTATTTGTATCAGTGACTAAGTCAGTGACTTTAGTCAGACAAGTCTACAAGGCTAGTCAATGCTCACAAAACAAGAGGAGGTAAACTTACAGAGAACATATAAATCCAGACAAACAAATCCATATATTACATGGTTAAGGCACTGATCAAGTGGATAGAGCACCACAGCAATTGTTGATTGAGTGAACTGCGAACAGTGGTGGAAGATATACAAGTTATTCATGAGTGCTAGTGATGAAAGGAAAAAACAGATTTGGAACACTTTGTAAATATTCAACCTGATTTCTACTGACATTGTTCTGTTTAAAACAAAATTAAGCAGAATATGACATTACGTAGTTATTATGTAAATTAACTTTGGGACATATGTGGAGTAATTGTCCACGTATTGTTTAATTTGACGATCTCTCAACAATTTTCAGTCATGGACCAGTTTCAGACTTATTTGGTATATGGTTCTACTTTTTCAATATCTGTATCTTGCAAACAAATTCACAACAGAACACATCTGATCAATATGCGTGAGAACAAACGAGATGGTTATAGGTGACTCCAATGTAACCTGTGGTGCAGAGAAATCTGATTTGTCAATGCAAATGCATGCTGCCAGTCATGGAATACATTTACCACCAGTTCATACATATAAAAAAAAAAACCAACCTTCAAAAAAATCTTCCTCATTATCACCTACCATTGTTATTTCAATATAAAGCCACACTGCACTAAGGCTGAAGTCACAATACCTGGAATATGCTTATAAAGGATTCTATACATGAACCCACAACTTGATCAAATCAGTTCAAACTTCTGGTAACATAAACGATTGCATAAAGACCTCACCAAGGTAAGTAGAAGATAAATATTGAATATGCAAGTTCTGCATACACATACAATAAAATCACATATCGATGCAGAAGGTAAAAGTTTTAAAGCAAGTCTATTCCCATCGGGCAAGATGTTAACAATGCAGACGAATTACAAATAAGGAAGCAGACACTGACTATCTCACATTATCCTTTGCACAATGAAATGAATAAAGTGCTGCAAAATGTGGAAATTAAAAGGTATTAATACTGTCACCCATCATGAATATTGTAATGTTTATTATTTATTGCTATTATTCGGCAATGAAGCCTCCATGAAGAGAATACAGCATTAAACTCTTGGAGTCGGCAGTCCTAGAAACACATTAGCAAGTAGTTTGTAGCTACTGGGCTTCCAGATAATCGGCAATTAGATCGGGAGAAAATTCAAATGATTTCACTTCTTTAAAAGCAAGCTGCTTCCATTGATCGATCGTGAGGTCTACGTCCTCAAATGACTGATCATAATGCTCAGCGACGGGTTCATCATCAGGGTCATGAAATTTTTCCAGGTATGGATGTTTTAATGCTTCTTCAGCGGTCAACCGCTCGTCTGTGTCAAGCACCAGCATTTTCTCTAGCAGGTCGACTGCTTTCGGGTTGGCGCCAACAAAAACGTCAATGAAATTTCGTTTGGGTAATTTTTGTAAAGACTGTATGAAGGTACGTGCCGACTGTGATGTTATTTTTTGTAGTAACAGGTCGTTTGGCGTGCCGCACAGATTCATGATTTTTCTAAGTTGATCAATGTGATCGCAGCCAGGAAAAAGAGCGACACTTGTCAGGAGCTCCGCCATGATACAACCAACAGACCATATATCAACTGTTTGGTTGTAATGCATCCAATTCAACATTATCTCGGGAGCACGATACCATCTGGTTGCAACATAACCTGTCATCTGGTCTTCTGTGTGCCGGGCCAGGCCGAAATCCAGTATTTTCAATTCGCAGTCTTCATTGACTGCAATATTGCTAGGCTTCAGGTCCCGATGAATGATGTCTGCGGAATGTATGTATTTCAAACCTCTCAATATTTGGTAAACAAGAAACTGGACATGATCATCGGACAACTTTTGCGATTTTATAATTTGATTCAGATCTGCACCCATGAGATGAGTTACAAAATACAAATCTTCGAAATCCTCTACGGTCTCGGTAGGGGTAAACACGTCGAGTAATCCGATCACGTTCTCGTGATGCATATGCTTTAACATATGCAATTCACGATACGTTCTTTTGGCATGGATGACAGATTGAAATGGCCTGGACAATTTTTTTACAGCCATTTTCAAGTTGTATTGAACGTTAAGAGAGGAGCAAACTGATCCGTAGGCACCAGTACCAATCGGACAAAGTTCTGTGTATTTTTCAGGTACCTCCCAATCAGTTTTATGTAACTCGATACGATAGAAACCTTCTGGGATTTTGCGCTCAGAGGATGATGCCATCATGACGGTGACAGCAACTTAACCAACTTAACAGTAGTACTATATTGGTACTATGATAAGCTGTAATGAAAATGAAAATTCAGGCTACACAAAAACGAGTAAAACTGCAGTAATATATGCAAAAACGTTTTAATTAAGAAACAGATATTTCTAAATATATATACAGCTATAGTTCAAAAGCTGGAAATTTAGAATCATCAAAATGGAGTAAGTCAGAAATAAAATATGCAGCTCCAGCTAATCCTTCAAATAGAGAAAACGGTCTATCAGGGGTCGAGACTCCAGCCCTGTCCTTATATCCAGCACACCACAAGCCAAACCTAGCTGCCCTGTACAAATACTTAACGTCATCGGTTATCCTATACATCGATAAGAAACTGTAACCATTCCCAGCAGCCCCGTGACATAACCCATAACCCTTTTTCAACAAGCCCCTTTTCCATATTGCATCAGATGCCAGACATGCACAGTATTTCTTATCGCTGTACATTTCATATGCCTTCATCATTGGATAGATGCATCCAGGTGCTCCATGACACCAATGCATAAGCTTGTCTTCACTTTTACCAAACGAAGAAGGAAAATTTCCTGATGCCAACTGTAATCCCAAAAGGAAGTCCACGCATGATTTTAATGCTGGAACAGTTGAATCCACTTCAAGTAAAGTGTATAAGATGCCGGCAAAACCATGTGCAGCACCAATATAAACTTTTGAATGCCAGGAAAACATTAGTGGCAATGGAGATGATGCACTTTTACCAGATTGTTTTTTTCCTGATTCAATTATACGGTTGTACACTTCTTTGATAAAATCATTTGGGATTGGCGTGTCTGTAATAAACTTATTTACAAACAACAAGGCATATAGGTATCCAGCACGTCCATACAGCATCTCATCGTAAATCGTATCTGCAGTGTGAAAGACCTGGTCTTTCATGGCGATTAAAGATTCAACCAAAGCTTTGACTTTGTTAGGTTTGCCACACAACTGATAAACAACGGCACCTACAGCAAGTGGGCCGGAATCTCCACAGAGGAAAGTTATTCTTCTTCCCTTTAAATGCTTCAAGCAGGAATGTACAATATCCTCTGCAAGATGTAAGTATCTGTCTTTTTTGTAAATTTTATAAAGATGAAGAAATAGAAGAACTAGCCCAGTCTTTCCGGTATAAACTGATACGTCATGCTCATTCATTAATGGGATTGCTTCTTCAACATCATTAATGAGATTTACTAAAGCTTCATTCAAGATAGATTGGATTCCATCCTTCAATTCCACTTGACCATTCACAACACTTATTACATCATCATAGGATGTGGCTTGCTCAAAATCATTTGGAAAACACCGATGAAATGCTTCAGCCATTAAATCATTCACCTTGTAAATACACAGATAAGGCTACATTCGATATACAACCATGAAATTAGCTAGAAGCTAATTCTTTACTCAAGTGATTTTACTCTGCTGGATTAAGGTTATAAAATACAACCCACACATGGTCTACATGAAAAAAAATTCCAACATTGAACTGCATCATGAGTTGAATGAAAATTAAACGTAAATTTAAGCAGGAGCCTAAAAAAACTCAGTAATCTCGGCCCGAAGCTTAATTTCAAAAGACCTATCCTCTCAGAATTACCTGTAGCAGTTTCCTGTTATTTCTCCACACGTCAATCCAAATTATTTAGTCAACTGCGCAGCGCAACTACGGATCAATAACCATAGCTAGAAAGCAAACATAACTATCACAATTAACTAACAAATTATTCCTAATAAAAATCATTAACTATGTTGGCAAATATTTGATTTAACAGAAATATCATTCCTAGAATTTTTTTCCAGAATGCAAACTCTATCTGATCTAGCTGTGCGTACATAGAGGGAGACAAAGTGCTAATTTCGACCCTTCTGTCAATCCATCACAGCAGAGTGACAAAAATGTAACGGTAAAACCATCTTATAAAAGAAATTATAACACATGTTAGCTCGTGACGTTTACTTCATGATTTACATATTACGATTCAAATACTGATGACGTCTCTCCATTGATCAATCCGCTTAGTGCGGCCGGCCTATAATTTACCAAAAAGTGGTAGCATAGTAGGGCACTGTGATATACGATACAGTACAAGCGAGCGTAGTTACTTGGCTTGAATTACGGAAATGAAAAGCTTGCTCAAAAATCCACATAAGTTATTCAAGATTCAAAACTATATTATTCGATCCAAGAAGTTATTATGCTACTATATGTTTTACGAAATTTGTGTAAAGTACTTTACCTTTTCCAGGCAACATTGTAAGTGACATCACTCGCACATGAGCGCGAGGCAGTATAATCGGAAGTGTATTTCACATTAAAGTTTCATTTTTATTATGTCCATATCACGGCTTTCTTTACTTTCAGAAGTCTGAAAAAACTCCATTGATACGACAGCTCATACAATAAACTGGTTTCATGTGTGACTAAGTTTTTAATAGCTGGTATCGGGAAGCCCGTTGCATAGACCACAGGCCGGTGATAACGACTATGACTCAGTTGTTTCCGGAGCTATACAAGCGTTAGATTAGTGCTGAGTGGGCTAATATCGACAACCAAATTACAGTTTTGAAATGGAAGTACATTGCACAGATGGTAAATACATTTATTCAGGAACTGGAGAACGGTTGGAGTCACTGTTAAAAATAACATCAGAACCAACTAAGAGCTATCACTTGTTCTGCAAAGTAAATACCAGATCAAGGAAAAAATAGGTGTTTCTATCAGAGTTATTTATAGTAACTCATTCTATCTTCATAAAAAAGAAAGTGGACTATTAAAAATCAATACATATGTATATATACAGTATATGCCTAGCCAGTAATCTGACTCGTATGGTATTGGTAGACATGGTTGTCGATATATGGGAATACTCTACGCGCTCTCTTGGCTGCAAAAGTTACATGGTTCAGTTTAAGCAAACCAATTTTAAATATAAACTGTAGTGAATAATGATCCTGAGGAATAGTTTGTCTTAAATCCCGTTATATATCATAAAGTGTATAAGCAAGCTCCATTCAGGCGGAGATGAGTCTTTTAAAACGGATGTTTCATTATTATTTTGGTTGATTCATTTACCTAGCTTGGAAAGATATTGCACATGCAGAAAATACATTATTACCGTTGTTGATAAGGACGTACGGATGGACTGATAGGTAATGATTAGTAGAAGGTGCGCAGAATGAGACCAGATATAGAGGGCAGATTTTTCCTGGAGATGATACAAGTGTCTCCTCCTTCAATACAATGGCCGTGAATCGTTTTAATATTGTGCATTTTTGCAACTAACAACCTTTGCAAGAACGTTTTCGCACTGACGTCATTTAAAACAATTCAGCGTAAATTACACACGCAAAAGAGAACACGGAAATGCGTACTCACGCTCAGCACACGCAATATTCAACCAGGAAGTTGATTGTGTAAAACGCCTTTTAGTACGACCAGTACAAACATATTTTTAAAATCTAGGTGCTTTGCCTTTATTTAATCCAGTAACCGTAAATAAACCATTTTCTCCATATATCTAGCTAAGATCTGGTTGCGTCATACTCATCTTCAGTAAACTCGCGTACCGTGTACGTCGTGAAGGCTAATCAATACATACATACTTAAGTAATCTACAGGACGCAATTAGAAATGGTTCCGAAACTTGGTATCATTATTATAAAATTATATTTCAGCATTTGTGTCATTGAAGTAAGTTCTATGTAGTGTGTATTGGGGTTCTAGATTACAATATGCTACGCTGTAAGCTGAGGTAGTAGAGGGAAAGGTGTGGCATTAGGCAAGTTAAAATCTCCAGGTCTGAGTGAATTAAAAAAAAAGTATTGAACATTTTAGGTAGTTGAATTCCAGCTCAACAGAAGTTTTTTCGCGAGATTATCTAATGAAACCTAATGTTCCAACGCTTGATGGGATGTTATTTTAATACTTCAAGAGATTTCTTATCTCGTGTCACATAAAAAGTAGTTTCACTATAGCAGATTGTCTCTGTAAACTTTTACATAATCTATACTGTATATACTTACCGTGGGAATGTAGACAAATAAAAATGTCTCTATATTGGTTTTACATTACAAATTGACTTAGCCTCAGACGAGTTATTTACGACAGGGCTTAGTTAGAAAGTAAGAGGGACCTTAATACTAACCTACATACACAGGTTAAACGGATTAATGGAAATAATTAACATTGTTATTTTATGTTGCCGTAGTAAGCTTTAAAAGAACTTGTAGGTTAACTTCATTCGGTGATTAATTAGATTACAGCAGCATTTGAGTTTCGTAGCAAAACTTTAGTTGAGATAACGTTACAGGTTCCGGGAACAAAATTTCGGATACACGAAATTCTGGGAGTGTGCAAGTATGATCAGTCTTTCAATGTATGGAGATCACAGACTGATCGAAAATATCCGTCATATATCTAAGTATAGCTGCGACTAAATACCATATACCATGCCAGTACCATGGACATCAACGTATCGAGAGAGTTGTATACTGACTAACGATATAATAGGTATTTGGCCTTTTATACTCATTGTTGAAGGAATTCGAATAATAGAGATGAATTCTAAAATTAGTAACAGCGGCCTTCATTTCCCGAAAACCTGATTTAATTACTTACATTGCGGTTGCCCAAAACAATTGTTAAATTGTTTCGCCTTTGTTTAATATATATTCAAAAGAATAACGACATATGTTATTTCACATACTGCATTTCCAATATTTCATCATGTATCTTATATTTTGCTAACGTCACTCAACGTATTTGAATTACCCTCTTTAATTTTATTTGCTTTCAATTGTATGCAACGTGAGTGTTACGTATGTGGAATGTTATAGGACACGACTCGATTTCTAAAGTCTCCATAAATATTCATGATCGAGTCGTAACACCTCGCTGAAATAGTGTTTCATTATGCTGTAGTATTATCATCATCAGAACAGAGTTCTGACATGAATAATAACGTTTTGATTGACGAACTGATCGACTGAAGATGGAAAATGCAGTTTGAATAAGATTTAACTGACAATATAGCCGTGCAAAAAGTACTATACTATTACATTTACGATTTCGTTCTGTTGGCGAAAGTGCTAATGTCAGCCGTTTTATTTGTATGGTACTGTGAAAGTCGAGAAACTAAGAGCAAAGGCACCATTCAAAATTGCATATATAAGCAATGTTGCTCCATGCAGTTCACGGATAACAAAGTAGTCAAGGAAGTATGGATTTAACTAGAACAGAAGAGCTTAGTTGGAAGTGTCGACATTGATGAATAATGAATGTTTGTTTATTCAAGGCTATAGTACTGTAGAACTGTTTCTGATAGATCACACCCGTCTCACAGGAAGAAAATACTGTATATACGAGTTCATAGTATAGTAGCTACTGTTTCCATATTACTTTTCATAATGGTCTACTAAAGGCAAACAACCGCAACTCCGTACACCACCAACCTCGTTATATTGTATTAATAAATGTCGACGTTATTAGCAAAGACACAAAAATTAAAATACTATCACGAATTGATTCAAGCTACTAAATAATGTAGAATTATACTGCTATACGTTAAATTACAAGGAAACAGAATACCAAGCAAACTGAAAGTTCGTTATCGATGAATGATATTTCCGCCTTTCCTGTACAGCACACATTGCATTGCGCAAGGTAACTTATATGTTTAGAACGCGAGGATGTAAGGATAACTCATATATCTTTTATGTTTACCGAGAAATATTGTTAATCATGCTATAGAATTAGTCATTCGGGTAGTTGATATACTCGTACATCCGCACCATATAATAACCTATACGTGACAAAACATTTGTGAAAATGATGATTGTTATATTCCAGGTCTTAGCACTAAAAATGCCATGATTAATAAGTAACTAGTTCGTGAACATCCTAAAAAATCGTCTACGAAGAAAATTCAATCAACTGAGCGAACAAGAAAAACAAAGAAGATGTGTCCTGCTTGGATATTCGAAATCCTAGTTCTGGTTTTAGTGGCGAATGCAGTGCGAGGTATCACTTTTCTGATCAGTTTCAAATTCCATTATGCTTTACAATATCAAACACTTTTTTTCTGTATTATTAGATCAGCTGTTTTTTGTCGTTCCAAATATATGATAACTGTTTAAATAGGAATAGTATATTGCAACGAAATTGAATCAAAAAGTGTTCTAAAAAGTTTTATATACTGAACTTCCGTTTGTAATATGGATATTATATTATGTTGCACAGGTACAAATACCACCAACATGACCACCGAAGGAGCAAGTAAGAGATTTGTCTTTATTTAAATTCTTATCTTGCAAAGTTTGCAGTGAATAAATCTAATTATAATTTCTATCGATTTCGAATGATTGTTAATCATTGAATAGTGATTGACGATTCTTAGATTTTTTTCAATGGAATTAAATTACTATTAGCTGAAATCACGCGAACATGCAAAAAAAAAACATGATCAGAAATAATATCATGTTTGCAGCCTTATTGGTGTTGTGATCGATTCAAGATTTACATTTCATAAATTCATTCGATTCATTGCGTTTCATTTTTGTGCCCATGATTGTGTTATAATCAGAACCGGAGTTATAGTATTCTAGTGGAATCGGATATTGGTCACTCCGTTGCACATTTCTCGTGGGAGGTTAACTGTACTAAGAGGGAAATGATTACGGGAAGTTTGTGTTATTCGTACTCTACTACACAATGGCGTTGCTTCAATGTTTTCGTATTGTTAAGTCAAATCCAATTCGAATATAGCTACAGCAACAACTGCAGAAACTAACACTACCAATACAGCTGAGTCCACCACCAACGACAACAACACCATCACGACAATGACTTCCATACCAGTAGTTATTGTAACAACCATGTCTTCTACATCTGAAACTAATGGAACACCGATGTCTTCTACATCTATACTTAATAATACCACCGCATCAGATACCACTGCAAATACAACAGCAAGCTCCATAACATCTGTAACTAACTGTAAGCAAATGAAAGCAATTAATTTACGGCCATCATATCAGAATTAAAAGCCTTAAGTGCTTATTTTCGAAAATCTAGCAAACACTTCTTCAGCTGCGAGCAATACTACTACAATGTCAACAACTATGGTTACAGCCAATGGTAAGGCCATATGAGCATTGCCTGTCAACTCACCAAGCATGCATCAGCACATTACTTACTAACAGAAAAAGTGTAAAGTTGAAAACTAATATAGCGCCGTGTAATAGCATGTTACAAGAGGTCGAACGTTCTTTGTAGTAGAGATAACACCTAACAAATATACTAACACATATTGACGCCATATTAGCGAACTGAGATATCCTGGGTTCTGCAAGGGTGAAGAATTACAGTTCTGAAATTACGTATTTGTAATCCGAAATGAATCCTATCAAACTAATACCAGCAAATTTCAAAATGTCTCTCTATGTATCATATTGCATGCATTTGTTGTATGCTTTTCGTTCTTTTCAAGAGAACAACTTTTTGTTTTTGCACGATAAAGCGAAGTTTTTTATTTCCCTCTACAAGTCAGTTACAATCTATTTCGTTGCGACAGGTACAACAATAGAAATGATGAAATTGATCTTTGTAAATAAAGTAAATAAATTCAAATTGAAGTAAAATGGAGAAAAGCGATAAAAAAGGTAAACGGTAATATGAGATAAATGATTCAAGACTGATGATATTTCTCGCTTCGGGACTCGAGTTGCCTACGAGCGCTATAGCAAAACAGTGCAAAGAGGGCCAACTTGGATCACAAGGTTGCATGTCATTTTTTATAACTACTATTAAAGGTTAATAGTCCAGTACTGTATAACTCTACCTCAAAATAAAATGTATGATTACCCGAGATAATCGCGAAAAGGAAAGTCTTGTGTTAACTAGAAATGAATTCAATGGTGAAATATTTTTCATACGATTATTTTAATTTTTAGCGTCAATAACTATATTGTCGACAACTGCAGCCGAAGAAACGTAAGGATTATTTTAATATTTTTTATTATATTTCTACTGAATGTTCGTCTGCTGAGGACCAACCTTATGTAAATCTAGACTTACCAGTCATCTCTTAGTACAAACAGTCAAAGTATTAACTGCGGAGCAGTCATAAATTTATTCAAAATCATGAAATTTTAATATATATTTCTAAACATAGTATCTTCTGTTATGGATGCCAAGAATCCCTTTAGTTATGAAAACTAAATTACTAGTCCAATAAATAATGTAGATTTACTTTCACGATTGCTAATCTACCATATATGCTATATCTTTCAAGAACAAACAATACTGATACTAGTGGGATGGACACAACACCTACCAGTACAGTAGTAACAACCACTGGTGAGAATAACTATATTTATTTTTATATAGTGAATGGGGAATCAAGTTGTGTAACCTTAACCTAAAATAACCCAATAATTACAGTAAATATTTTCTAAATCTTTTTTGGAAAGATAATGACACCACACCTATCAACGCTACAACACTTGCTACCCTGACTAATGGCACTACTAATAGTGTGACAACAATGACCACCAACGCAGCTACGACAGGTACAACATGAGAACAAAATGTTTTTATTCTAAATATCATATTTCTAGAAACCTCTACAGTTTATCATCTTCCAATTTTGCTTAAACAGCACTACAGAATACCACTACTGTTACAGCATCTACAACCGCTGCTAGTACCACAGTTTCAACTGCAGCACCAACACCCAGTCCAACAACTGCGGCACCTACATCCAGTCCAACAACTGCGGCACCTACATCCAGTCCGACAACTGCGGCACCCACAACGACAGCAATATCCACTACAGTCCCATCAACAGTTACCACAACCGAGAATCCTACTAATTATCAAACTATCTTGGCAGTGTGTTTGACTCTTCTTGCCATTGTGATCATTGTATTTGTAATTGTCTGCTACCTTTACCTGTAAGTAAACTCTATTTCTCTACCAGTTTCATTTTGTCATCTCATAGCAATGCAGCTGATAATATCTTCTGATTTACTCAGCACCGGTAAAAAAATGCCATGCATGGCTAACAAAGGATCAGGCTCTGAAATAATCCAAAATGAAATGCCTATGCATGCAACATCTACATCAAAGGTTTGTCATCTGCATATTTGGTAATGTATAACATACAATCTATGGCTAGTTCCAATGAAGGCTACATTCAAGACCATTCAAGTTGGTATACGAATTACTATCTGTTCATCTAAGACTTTTGTAACTGTTTATGGTTTGAAGCTTGAACGTACATCCAAAATAAATTATAAAATCTAATATATCAATGAAAATGTCTGAATGCTTGTTATTTTAGTTTGTAGCTGGACATATGTATATTGATGAAGAGGATTTTGAAACTCAACACAAAAAAAAAATAGCAGATGACGGGCGAGGCTACAGGGAAGAATTTAGGGTAAGAATTAGGTCTCTATAGAATTTGTAATGACAATGGAAATGAGATCTTATATTCTTACCTTATGAGCCACTTTTGCACAGGCAGTACAAACAGAATCAAGCAGTAGTACTTGCGCCCGGGATCCCAGCAATGTTCCTAAGAATCGATATGATAATGTTGTGCCCTGGGATTCGACCAGAGTCCTCCTCAATGTTCCACCTGATGGTGATCCAAAATCCGATTACATCAATGCAAATTACGTTCCTGTAAGTATGGAAAAAGAATATTCATCAATGCGTATTTGAAATTAACCTAATTTCTATTAGGTTTACAGCCAAACTGGTTATTCATATTCCATTTGGTTCAACAGGGCTATTTGCAGGAAAAGAAATTTATTGCTGCTCAAGGCCCGAAAGAGGAGACTTGCGGAGACTTCTGGAAAATGATATGGGAACAGAAATGTGCTACCATAGTCATGGTAAACATATTCAGGAGTCAATAAAAACTTGTATTGAAACTATGATATCAAGACTGATATTTTAACAGGTTACCAATCTGGTAGAAGCCAAAAAACTCAAATGTAATCAGTATTGGCCTGGTGGCGACAGTGCAGCTGAAGGTGCGACTGGGAAGTTTGGGAACTTCGTTGTCACTGTTACTGATGTGAAGACAAGGAACTTTTTTGTTACTAGGACTCTGAAACTTCAGCTGGTATGAAATTAACAAGAGAATTAATTTAAATGTTGAAATTATATTTCTTTTGTATCCTATGGCAATGAAAATAATATATAAAATATACCTTTCAATTACTGGATGGCATCCAGCATTACCTGAAATGCTATTTCTTTATATTCTGTAAAATTAAGAGCACGGGCAAATAACCTTCATAGATCAAACAGCAGGTGAACCAGAGCAGGCAAAAATTATTCTCAAGAGTCTACTTTGATAATTTACAGTTCGATTATCCACCAAGAATAGTCCTTCAGCTCCACTACACCGCTTGGCCGGATTTTGGAGTTCCCGCAAATCCAGCTGAACTTCTTTTATTCAGACGCAGAGTGCTTGCAGTAAATCCGCCTCATTCTGGTAGGTTTTGCATATAAATCAGTTGAGCTGATCAGTTAGGTTGTGCGGAAACTGTTAAATGGAATTTATCAACCAAAAAGTATGTATAAAAGGACTGCTACAGAACACAGTGTGTGATTTTTACCGGTCTTTGGTAATAATAAATGCTGTTGCATTTTCAGGTCCTATAGTGGTTCACTGCAGTGCAGGTGTAGGTCGCACAGGAACCTTTATTTTGCTCGACGCTGCGATGGAACAATTGCAGGCAGAGGGGAAAGTTGATTTGTTTTCCTTTCTAACTAAAATGAGGAAATACAGAATGATGCTGGTTCAGACTGATGTATGTTATGAATGCATGAGTATATAAAATATTCAGTATGATACGATAAGATATATATCTATATAACTGTATAAAAAATTACTCCTTCACAGTATAAAAATGTATCTGATCGTACTTTGAATTGCATTCCCTTTATTATCTGTAATGCTGGTAGGTTTTCAGCCTTCGGTAACATCGTTCATTTAATTTTTAATGCGGCAGGCTCAATATACCTTTGCTCATTCCTGTATCTTGGAACATGTGAAATACGGTGAAACGGAAGTGTCAGTGAAAAAGTTCAGGTCACAAGTGCAAATACTGAGGTTAACTACTGTTACCTATCCACCTTCAAAACTAATTGCTTTCGGCTAAGAATACAAATTTTCACAACATTAAGGGAGCCAAGTAATGATGGTGAAGATAATATGCTGGAAAGGCAATTTTCGACTCTTTTGAAGATCCAGCTGGCAAAAGACAACATGAAGCATGGACGAGGCAGTATTAAGAAAAACAGGGTCCTGCAAATCATACCATGTAAAAACATGATATTCCCAACCATAAACTAAATTACCATCCGAATAAACTAAACTATTTTTATTTAGATGACAAGAATCGTGTAACACTGCCAGTCAAACCAGGGCAGGAGAAATCAGATTATATTAATGCGTCATTCATCGATGTACGCTAAACTATTCTCTTTAGATTGAAGTTACCTTTATTTTTAGAATTTGTAGCGATTTTGACAAATTTTATATCATCACCACTCAGATTGATTGTTAAAGTAATCCATATATTTGCAGTTTTGCTTCCTCGCTTATTTATTAATTATTAAGCCATAATTCGAAATTTAAAAAATTGATTCTGTTCCATGAACACAGGGATTCAAAGACAAAAATGCATACATTGCCACTCAGGGTCCATTAGATGAAACCGTTTCAGACTTTTGGATAATGATATGGCTCTACCAAGTTCAAAATATTGTCATGCTTACTGAACTACTTGAAAAAGGTATTTAAATGGATGATTGTGATATTGGTTTGTGAATTTATAATAACACTCTTGTTTTCCACTGAATAGGTCACCCAATGTGTGCTCAGTACTGGCCCAAGGAGTTGAATGGAGAAGTGACCCACGGAGATATTACGATAAAGTTTATCAGTCAAGATGACGACGATGTGGTGGACTATACAGTTCGAGAATTTCTCATTAGCAATAGTAATGTAAGTTCTCTAGATTAAACTAAAGCAGGATATTACATAGAAACAGCAGGTGTATGTCTAGATATTTAAAAAAATGTAAAACTTGCAGTAAATAAACCAAAAAAAGGTAATGAAAGATGTAAATTTGAATCAGATGTGACATCCGACATCTGACATTATTTTTCTACTTCTATCGGTTATAAATATTGCTTTCCAGGCCCTTAAAAATGCATCAATGTAGTGACATCTGATGAATTTGAAAAATCTAGCATTGACAGTTGGAAAATTCAAAATTTCTACCTTTATTAGGTTCCTGATGAAGAACGTAAAATACGTCAGTTCCACTACAATGGATGGCCTGAAGTTGGTCTGCCTTCGGACGCACACGGCATGATCGAGATTGCGAACAGGCTGACCACAAAGGATAAAGACGGTTATCCACGGCCTTCTGTTGTTCACTGCAGCAGTGGAGGTGGCCGCACAGGTCTGTTGAGTAGTGTCAATAATACTTTTTCATTCCTGTAACTTAGAAGCACAGTTTATCCATCTGGAATGTAAACACGAAATGCTATACCCACACTAAGAAATCTATTTGCCGCAGTATGGTAGCATCGAATTTTGTTTTATTTTCACAGGTGTATTTATAAGTCTCAACATTCTTATGGAACAAGCAGACAATGAAGGATTGGTGGACGTTTTTCAAACAGTAAAAAGCCTTAGACAGCAACGTCCTCATATCATTCAGACTCAAGATCAGTTTTATTTCTGCTACATAGCACTCCTACAGTATGTAGAAACTAATCAGGTGAATAGTTATAAGTTATTTACATCACTTGCTATTATGGTATTGTAAAATTGGAAATGCTTGTACTTGCAGTATATATTTGATTGATGGTAAATTGTAGCTTCTCCCTAAATTCTCTTTGATACATAAGTAAGGCAAATATGATTCTATATTAACATTAGTCAGAAAGCTTATGCCAATAACATAATCATCAAAACCAGGAGGCATGATTAAAAAGACTATTTCATGTATTCCATAGTAGTGGATCTACTGTTCTGCAACTTGGCTAGCCTAACTCATCCACAATTCTGTAACATACTAGGCCAAAATTTGAATGAAATATTTTTATCTCAGATGGCAGACAGCACAACACTGACCAGCAACCTTGGCACAACTTCATCAGTGGGTAACCACACACCATCTGTGACACAATCAAATGGAGCTCTCCCAATATCTCCATCTTTGATTGGAACAGAAAAAAATAACATGGGGTCAATGAATAACAAACTTGACTGCAACAGTATTCAGGACGAAACCTTGGTAAAAGTGCAAGAATCTCCAGCAGAGCCCACGACTCAGACATCAGAAACGCAGAGCGGCATTTCAGTCAATCAGGCATTACCAAAAGAAGCTATCAATGTTGATGAAGGAGGCCAGACTAATGGCGACACTTCGACGAGCTCCAACAGCGAATTCGAGGTGGTTGATGAGACCAGCCCTGGCACAACAGTGAAAGTGTAAATCAAAGCACTATTCATAATTTTTTATATACTGTTGTCATTATTATTACTACTCAAAGAAAGTGAAAAAGATTCTGTAACATTGTGCTGGTTACTTTTTTATCAATGTTTATTCATTATATCAGTCTTGATTCAGCATGAAATGAAATGAACAACTTACATTCTGATGATTTCTATGTTACTTCAATTTCAAAAACGCATGAGACCAAACAAACAAAATCATACGCGAGTAGGCACACAAAAGACTGGAAATCATACGTGAATAGTTTTGCAATTTTGGTCTTTGTATTTATGCACATTTAGTATTGCTATTTAAGTTAATTGTATTTTCTACTTCGCCCACATTTTTCTAAACACAAATTGTTCCTTCTATTTAACTTCAGGACAAAATAATCATACAATTTCACCATCTCACTAAAAAAAATGGCTAGAATAATTATTATATTCTGTTGCAAATGCATAAAATTCTGCGGTAGAATAAAAACATATGCGTTGAACTTACTTTATCAATTAAAATATATTTGATTGAATGACCTAAGTCCTAAAATACAATGTTACTGGCATCACAAGGCATATGACAATCCTGTCTTTATGAAGTTCTATCCACTGTGCTTTAAATAAACTGTGTTAACTATGTTCGTGTTTGCATAAATAATTTTCTGTGGGATTGCTCTAAAAGTAAGTATTCCAGCATTCGTATTTTTACTATGCAATCTGTTAATATTTTCACTGAATCAGTATTAGGGCTATTTTGACTCACACAAAACAGAAATACAGTAGATTTGCATCTTCCACAGATTATAACAGTGCATGATTATTCAGTACACATTCATAGGGGTGAAACAACATCTCGGGAAATTTTTGGAATTCCAATGAAAATTTTCATGTTTAAACATTCTAGGTAAATGTAGTGCAATGTCACAGGAGAAAAGTTTTCAAGGGACTGTATTGTATAAATACAAAGGTTTATCCATTAAATTGCTTCCGGACATCCTTATAAAATATGCATGTAGTAAACTGCAGTAAGTGCTATTGAAAAGTAAACAATATGAAATACAATTAATTATATATGATTTTAATACCATACATAACATAACAAATTTTATATCTGTCATGCAATTCTACTGTATAGAATTTTTATGTTCTTTCAAAGTCATGGAGGCAATTATCAATGGATTTCTTTCTTCCATACATCAATTCTGTAACATTCTAATAATCAATTGCAAGTAGTCCAATTACCATGCTCTTTTTTTCATTATTTTATCCAGGATACTGAATTTCTGTATAATTTTTATACAGCTGTTTCATTCTTTATTGTAAATTAGCTCTTTAAATTAAATTATTGTTCTATAAATTCAATGAAACTTCAGTGATCTTAGTCCGATTCTTTCCAAGTCACTTGCGGCTCTATGTAAATTTATCTCTCAATTATATATAAACAAGTTGAATAAAATTAATTTTAATTAACTTGTAGTATGTATGTATGGCATAAACAGATTGAGTAAAACTAAAAGTATGAGCACTCTTAGGTTTATTTTCGGAAATAGGGTTAGAGGTCATGTAACTCAAGAAATTTGGTAGATGTCTTTCAATACAAGTCTGGAAATATTACACATACCGAAATAGGACCAGGCAAACTATGCACAATTGGTTCATTCGTTATTATACCAACATATGGATGTATACTCTTGCAATATCAGTATTGTGCAACCAGAAATATAGAGCTATGTTATTAATAGTCTCTAAAGTTGTGCAATACATCATTTTCTTGTTTAACATGCTAGAACAAGACTGATAATCATGAAACACAACTGCAATGTTTATATAAAAGTAAGTCCCATTCATGTATTAGGATAAGACATGTAGACATAAGATATTAGCTTAATTGAAAATAGCTTGCCATTTCTGGTAAATGAATGCTGGGAATTCTGAAATGTGTCACTGACTCAAGTTTCAATTCTGGTTATTCCCCAACAATGAAAGTTAGGCTCCACTACATGAATTAGATACTGTTAATAAATATATTGAGCACTACACCAACAACAACAACTGATAATATCATGTCATACTAAATAACACAATCAAAGGAATGATGTAAAACATTTCATTCTTCCATAATTATACATCCAGAACCCTATAAAAGTCAAGTTAACCAATGCTCACAAATTCAGTTTTTATGAAAGAATTTCAAAGTAAAAAGAGCTGCTTGCCTACCTTTAGCAGTTATCATATCATGAACTGCTGCATGATGAAAGCACTTTGTCTGATGATATTAATCAGTCTCAAATATGAAACCGCAGAGTCAATAGATTTTACTACTAACAGTGAGTGAATGTGTATGAATATACTTAACTGTTTTTCATGGTGATACTGCTTTTAAATCTTGGTAATCAAAACTTTAGGAACTTATCTAAATCTAATTGATTTCTTCTGTCTTGAATGAAGTATTTTTACTATGCTACAAACTTAAAATTTCATTTGAATTCTCTCAGGGCCTAAGACTACTAATCCTACTACGGTCACTGCTACAGAGGAATGCTGCATTTTACTGCATTCCCAAGTTAATGAACTGATAACAGAGGTAAACTACTATTGTTTATATGCACCACGAAAATATATATCGGAATTGGGATTTGCTCAAAGTCAAAATTTATTTTACCTCACTCTTTACATAAATTCTGTTAAATGCCAACATTTCCTGTAGGTTGCAAACCTGCAAGTCTCTGTTGTTGCCCTGGAAGATGAAATGGAAGTCGTTGAAGAAGTGCTGAATCTCGGCAGTGGTAAGAAATCAGAAGAGAAATAAATATAACTAGATAAACTCTCTAATATCCTCACCATTTTTTAAATAATGAAGTGAAAAGTTCTTGCGATGAATACAAAGAAATCGGAGAGGTGTCAGGAATTTATACAATTGATCCCGATGGCTCAGCAGGCAACATGCAATCATTTGAAGTGTACTGTGATATGGATTCTGATCCAGAAGGGGCCATCACTAAAATGGGGTAACAATCTTCCACATAATATTTAACATAACTACATATTATTTCATTACACTGCTTACGTACAGTTCGTGTGGAAGTTTAGTGATATTCTTTTCACAGTTGACGAGAAATAAGACACAAGATTATCTTGTAATTAGAGAATAGAAATTAATGTGCTTCCATCTGCATGAGTTCTATATGGCAAAGATTTGGACAGCTTTTAACTAATTTCAAATTCCTAGCCATGACTCGGAAGATCCTACTCTAGTGAGTGGATGCCAGGATCCTGGATGCTATTCACATGACATAACTTATAACTTAACAGCAGATCAAATTGCCACAGTGATGATGTACTCACAAACTTGTAGACAGTATCTATCTGTAAGTATATCGATATATTTAAATCATTATAAATGTCAACTCACCAAGGATATCATCCATATACACGGTAGTATGAATGCCGAGGCTCAATGCTATTTGGAAACGGTGATTACGCTTGGTGGATTTCAAGAGATAACGTTCCACAGTATTACTGGCCCGGTGCTGCACCAGGTAAAAAATGAACCAAAGGAATAAAAAGGTTTTCATTGCGTACCAAATACTTTACAATGATATACTTTGAAATTTAAGACAGTAGAATGTGTGCATGTGGTGCCAATGGAACCTGTGAAGGAGATTCAGTCACTTGCAACTGTGACAATAATGATGCTATTTGGAGAAAAGATGATGGGTAAAATTTTTTTTTATTTCAATTATTTGTTACAAACTGTAAGTTTTAATAATACTTTCTTGAATCAAGGTTAGTAAGCTGTGTTAGTTCAATTTTACTTCTTTGACATTCCCAGGCCAATTTCAATTCAAAACACATTACTCCGCAATATTCTTTTACCATATAATGACTTGACTTTGTTGGCTAATATGCCAGGTTTACATTCGCTTCGGGGGACAAATATTTCATAGCATTGGAATATAGCTTACATGTACTAAGAGAATGGAATATTGGGTTGTAATGAAATTTAAATATTTCGATGTATTTTAATATTCAAGTTTTATTATCATCAACTTTTGGAACTCGGTTGAACGAAATTTGAGATGCTCTTATGTATCTAGATATCTCATAGTAAAGAATACTTTACCAGTTATTCAGCTCAATTTTGGAGATGTTTTGGCAATTCAAGAGAAAGGATATTTTACTCTTGGAAAATTGGAATGCAAAGGTCAAGGTACAAATTGAGTGCTGACAAAAAAAAAATAGATCACAATTGTCCTAGTTAATTTCTTCCATTCCCTTTAGTAAGCATTCAAGATTGTGCAGGTCTAAAACAAAGTGGACAGCCATCAGGATATTATGAAATTCAACCCGATGTAGGTGTAGATTCCTTTACTGTTGAATGTGACATGGACTCATATCCTGGAACAGGTGAGAGTCACTCATCTTCATTTGATCAAAATCAGGCAAATGACAGAAAAGCAAGATTTAAATATTTACATATTAAAACTTTTCAGGGATAACAATATTACACCATGATAAAGAAAGTAAAACGCAGATAAGTGCATACGATAACTATGGGACTGATGTTGACATTCAGTACAACAACGCAACCATGGATCAAATAACTACCCTCATCAACAGCTCTCAGAATTGTGAGCAATACATTGAGGTAATATTTTTCATTATACAGCTGAGACACCATCAATTTTGAATTCATGAAGATAAATTTCCTTGTCTCAGTGGCAATGCTATCAAACAGGAATGCTCTATGGTGGTTATAACTGGTGGTATGATCGTAATGGAAATAAGAAAACATACTGGGGAGGAGCACGGCCTGATCATGATGGATATTGTGCTTGTGGAGAAACAGGTTAAGATATGGCCTAGGAAGTTATTTTATTTATGCGAATATAAAAACAGATGTTTTTTCACGTCTACAATAATTTATATTTTCTATCTCAACGAACAGGATCTTGTGAACCTAATGGCAATTACAACTATAAATGCAACTGCGACTATACTGACAGCACTACCAGAGTTGATGGTGGATACCTCTATGATAAAAATGCTCTACCTGTAACTGCAATGCATTTTGGTTTTTACTATACGTATACATCTTATTATGGTTACTACACTCTTGGTCCTCTGAGGTGTTATTGAATATGCAAGTAATGCACGAAATGCAAATAATGTAATTAATTTAGGAGTAAATACTCCGTTAATTAAGGGAAACTGGCGTAATTAATAAAATGGCAATGCAAACAATGTATTCAGGTTTATCTCAAGTTATCCAGGTATCCAGAGACTAGGAAAAGAGTAGTGAATAAACCACACTTTTACAAGAATAGTGTGACGGGATAGAAAATTCAATTATGAATACCCAGCCATGAGTCAGCATAGTCTTATTCTAGTTATTTGATACCCGAATCGTTGTTTTTACGATTCCCTTCCACCATGCGTCTTGTAATGCAGAATTACCCAAGCAAATTATTGTATCTCCAGTTGAAAGTAAATTCATCCCTTCATTAAAGTGCAAAGAAAGAAAGAAATAGATGTGACTCACTATATTTAGAAGAGGAAGGCATGTCACATAGGCAAGTTTTAAGAGATATAAAATGTATACACAAGATAAGAACCCTACCTAAAATAATTCTTGTAACCTAATTGACGCATTTGTAGTGGGAAAATTGCAACATGACTCTTGACACAAACACTTCCGATAGCTGAAGCATTTACTTGAACTAAAAACAACTGTGGATACCAACATAAAGAAATTTACGCATATATATTTTTCTACTACGTATCATAAATATATATTTCAATGTAAATACTGCCTCAAAAATCCTATAAAACAACTGAAATGGCTTGAAGAATTGCTACTATTCAAGAGATGATCGACGTATTTGCTAGTGATTTGAAACTGAAGTACCATAATGCTTGCCTTGCGGAAGATGAAGTTACTGTATCTAATGACATTTATCAGTATTGAATGCTGTGCTGCTCAATTTTATTATACAACACAATTTCAAGGCTGGCCGACCAAAGCAGATACCACAGCAGCAGAAGCAGCAGAAGAATTTACCACTGTAGTTTCAACTACACAACAACCAAAGGATGGGTGCTGTCCTTCAATGCAAGCTCAAGTAAATGAACTGCTTACAAAGGTAAATCAGAAATTTCCAGTGGTAGGAAATTCATACTTTACTGATAATATATAGTTATATTTTGAGCTGCAAATCTATTCGGATCAATATACTGCAATAAGTTATAGATTTACCTAAGGTATGATATACAATGACAGGTGAATTACCTAGAAGAGTCTGTTGCAGTACTGCAGGATCAAATGTCAGTCATAGAAGGCACACTCAATTATACAGATGGTAAGATTTAAATGTACTTGACAACACATTGATTAGATGAAATATTAGTATCATATGTTTCAAGCAAGGAGCTCATGTGATGACTATAGAGCTCTTGGAATGGAATCAGGAATTTACGAAATCGATCCAGATGGAACTGACCAAGGTTTGGCTGCATTCGATGTATACTGTGACATGGATTCTGACGCGGAAGAAGCGATTACAAAACTTGGGTGAAGTGTTTGATTGTTCTTTATTGCCACTAGCTAATCATAACGCGATATCACCTCAGTATATGAACTCAACCTCCTAAGAAATCTCACAAATAGTCCATGTTAGCCATTATTGCAGTTTTAGCAGTGTATATGATTCGATAGCAACAACAGTTCGAAAAATACACTGAAAACGGAGTCGGATATCTTTGCTAGTATAATTTTCAATATATGTAGTAAATAATTTTATACTTTCTATTTAGGCACGACTCAGAAGAACAAACTCTCGTTAATGGCTGTCAAGACCCAGGCTGCTTTTCACGCAATATCAGTTACCAGCTGACCAAAAGTCAAATTGAACTTGTCATTAGAACTTCACAGACATGCAAGCAGTATTTATCAGTGAATGACTGAATACTTTTTTATATCCCTTTTGGAAGCTTTTATAAAACAATTTTTTTTCTGGCTTACAGTATGAATGCCTAAACTCTATGTTATTCTATTACAACGACTACGCTTGGTGGGTTTCTAAAGATGGTGTACCACAATATTATTGGCCTGGTGCAGAACCAGGTATAAATTCAACTAATATGTATTATTTTAAAACTGACTGCAAATAAAGCCAACATAAGTGTACATGTATTATGGCAGACAGTAGAATGTGTGCTTGTGGTGCTAATGGAACTTGTGAAGGTAAATCAACAACTTGTAACTGTGATAACAATGACATGGTATGGAGACAAGATGATGGGTAAGTCTTATTTTCCGTCCTTTTTTACGGGATATAACTGTTGCCCGTTCCAAAAATTTATGGAATCTTGAGGTGGAGCGAGAAGGATAAGAGGAAATTGTGTAACTAGGACTTCAGGGGCCAGTGATAGCTCTTCCCAGATGAAGTCCCCAAAGAAGTCCATCTAAAGAACCAAGCAATATTGATTGATTAGGAACCTTGTATTTCACTTAGAAAATCACCAAGCATATACTAAGCCATATTCTACTGACTTAAACCATAAGTAATATTAAATTATTATTCTACAAACGTTGATAGAGCATCCTCCGAACGATGTCGATTTATTTTCTATTCCACATGTAATTTACTTTTATTTTGTTCTAATAATGACTTATTTAACTTGGTAGTCTGACAGGATTTATTTGGAATGATGACATTTAAAACACACACTTGTAGTATAATTAAGCTGCATTTTAACAGGTATTTAACAAACAAAACTGACCTTCCTGTCATTCAACTAAACTTTGGAGATGTTCTGGGACTTGAAGAACGAGGATATTTTACGCTGGGCAAACTGGAATGCAAAGGAAAAGGTATTCATATTTAAAAATCTTGAAGCAGTTACCAGTATTATATATAGATCACTTTTTTGAGAATGATGACTTAATGAAGGTTATGCAAATTTATGCCAATTGTTTTTTAGTGAATACCCAGAGCTGTGTTAGTCTAAAGCAAAGTGGACAACCATCAGGATATTATGAGATTCAGCCAGATTCTAGTTTGGAGGGATTTACTGTAGAATGTGACATGGACTCGTACCCTGGAACAGGTATGTCTTGATTCTCATTCTGAGTGATCCCAGTTGTATTTATCTGAACCATTGAACTAAATAGGAACAACAATAATACACCATGATCGAGAAAGTAAAACGCGTATCAGTGCCTATTATAACTATGGGACTGATGTTGACATTCAGTACACTAATGCAACCATCGATCAAATAACCTCACTTATAAATAACTCTCAGGATTGTGAGCAATACATCGAGGTAATATCGTTATACAGCTGTGAAGCACCATAAATTGTGAATTCATGATTATGTATTTACTTATCTCAGTGGCAATGCACTAGAACAGGCATGCTCTATAGTGGTTACACCTGGTGGCATGATCGTAATGGAGATAAAAAAACGTACTGGGGAGGAGCGCAACCTGATCACGATGGATATTGTGCTTGTGGAGAAACAGGTGAAGAGATGGCTTAGAAAGTTATATTAAATATGTAGATATGCATGAAAATGTTTTTTTCATCTGCAATAAGTCCTTTTTTTCATTTCAACAAACAGGATCTTGCGAACCTGATGGCAGTTACAGCTATAGATGCAACTGCGATTATTATTCTGACAGTACTACCAGAGTTGATGGTGGATACCTCTATGATAAAAATGCTCTACCAGTTACTACGATGCATTTTGGTTTTGCCTATTATACATCATCATCATATTATGGTTACTACACTCTTGGTCCTCTAAGGTGTTATTGATCATGAAAAACTATGGCAAAAAATTATTTAAATTGGTAATAATCACTACTCTATTCATAGAGAAACTGGTGGAATTAATAAAATGACATTGAGACTCCAGACACTACATTCAAATGCCTTCAGTTTCACCTTAACTTTTAAATGAAGTTATCGAGGCGTAAGAGACCTGGAAAGTGGGTGAGGATAAGGCATATTTTTACAAAAATAATGTAGTTAAGGACATGATGACAATACGAGGTAGAAAATTCAAATATGAAGTTCCTAGCCATTATCTAGCAAAGTGGGCAACCATCAGGATGAAGAGCCTCGCCATAATGGTTTCTATGCTTGTGGGGAACAAAGTAGAAAAGGGATCCTGCAACATGTAGAATTTTTAGACTCTTCTGCAGCATATAGATACGATTGGAAGTTGCATTCTAGAGAAAAGGGGAATAGAGAAATTTGGAGAGTCTAGTGATTCTTGAGGTCTTATATCAAATTCAGCAATTTAGCATTCAATATCTACGTACTACTTGATATTTTAAACTGTACATTTGTGCGATTGAATAGTATCTTTTTCTAATATAATTCATAACAAGTATTATTAAAAGATAACCTCTAGATAAAATATTAAACATTGTACAATTGATGAGGAAATACTGTTGCGTTCGATTATAGATTATGGGTATGAATCAAAGTTAATGTCATGTCCTTTAATATACACATGTAAGAACGAATATAACACACAATATAGTGCTCTTTAAACCCCATCTTACACTGACTATGGAGTGACAAGCACTGGTTATGTTGATAGTAATAAATGTCTAACTGCAGTTGGGTTTCAACCATAAATTGACTTTCCATAATTAACTACCAAGTTGAAAAAGAAGTCGTTAAGAAGAGTTATACAGATTTGAAGTGTAGACTGCACAGGTGCATGAGCAGGCAAGGAATAATAATAGCTCATTATCTAATGGAGATTATGCAATACCAATAATATGTAAGGTGCCTCATTACAATGAACAAGCACGCATACAACCACAGAACACCAATGTAACTTACTCCGCAAAAAATATCTGACATATGTAGGGCTACCATATTTTCATAACCAAAAACCGGGACGCTTTTCAAGTTTGGTTTAAATTCAAAAGTATATATCTATTAATTAGATGCATTTTGGGCAGTACAAAACTAATATGCAAAATGAAAATATCACCAAGAATAAACGAAATAAAAATAGCGTATTCAATTATAATTAACTCTTCGACATATCATACTTTTCTGTACATAGCACTACCTTAAAAACGGGACAATCCCGTTTAAAATGGGACGTATGGTAGCCCTAGACATATGACATGTCTTAAAGGCAACCCAAGTATTCATGTAATCATCTTTTTCAATAACGTATAGATTATTATTACTGGTAATATTTACACAATCATTCTTATCTTTTTCATAACCTGATTGTAGATAACTTTGCAATCTAACAATCTACGTCATCTATAAAACTCACTGAAATAGACATATATCAACAAATGATAAGTGTACTCTTGGGAAAATTGCCATATGCCCAGCTGATGTACTTGTTTCACCTCTTACATTACAGAAATTACATAAGAGACATTGACAAAGGTTATAGAGACATATTTCTGTTAGGAGTGCATCACAAGTGTGGTAACCAAGATGAAGGGGATGCTTGAATTCGCGACTTCAGGGGCCAGTGATAGCTCTTCCCAGATGAAGTCCCCAAAGAAGTCCATCTAAAGAACCAAGCAATATTGATTGATTAGGAACCTTGTATTTCACTTAGAAAATCACCAAGCATATACTAAGCCATATTCTACTGACTTAAACCATAAGTAATATTAAATTATTATTCTACAAACGTTGATAGAGCATCCTCCGAACGATGTCGATTTATTTTCTATTCCACATGTAATTTACTTTTATTTTGTTCTAATAATGACTTATTTAACTTGGTAGTCTGACAGGATTTATTTGGAATGATGACATTTAAAACACACACTTGTAGTATAATTAAGCTGCATTTTAACAGGTATTTAACAAACAAAACTGACCTTCCTGTCATTCAACTAAACTTTGGAGATGTTCTGGGACTTGAAGAACGAGGATATTTTACGCTGGGCAAACTGGAATGCAAAGGAAAAGGTATTCATATTTAAAAATCTTGAAGCAGTTACCAGTATTATATATAGATCACTTTTTTGAGAATGATGACTTAATGAAGGTTATGCAAATTTATGCCAATTGTTTTTTAGTGAATACCCAGAGCTGTGTTAGTCTAAAGCAAAGTGGACAACCATCAGGATATTATGAGATTCAGCCAGATTCTAGTTTGGAGGGATTTACTGTAGAATGTGACATGGACTCGTACCCTGGAACAGGTATGTCTTGATTCTCATTCTGAGTGATCCCAGTTGTATTTATCTGAACCATTGAACTAAATAGGAACAACAATAATACACCATGATCGAGAAAGTAAAACGCGTATCAGTGCCTATTATAACTATGGGACTGATGTTGACATTCAGTACACTAATGCAACCATCGATCAAATAACCTCACTTATAAATAACTCTCAGGATTGTGAGCAATACATCGAGGTAATATCGTTATACAGCTGTGAAGCACCATAAATTGTGAATTCATGATTATGTATTTACTTATCTCAGTGGCAATGCACTAGAACAGGCATGCTCTATAGTGGTTACACCTGGTGGCATGATCGTAATGGAGATAAAAAAACGTACTGGGGAGGAGCGCAACCTGATCACGATGGATATTGTGCTTGTGGAGAAACAGGTGAAGAGATGGCTTAGAAAGTTATATTAAATATGTAGATATGCATGAAAATGTTTTTTTCATCTGCAATAAGTCCTTTTTTTCATTTCAACAAACAGGATCTTGCGAAC
>QRAM01000378.1:0-22450 GCA_013436055.1 Halocynthia roretzi
GCGATCGGGAAGGTTAATTTAGACATTCGTCTATCAAATAAGCTTTTCCCAGTTTTTATTATTATGATGTTTGAATCTTGTAAAAACTAAGGTCTTTTAATAACGGGCTATTCAAATAACAGTTGGGAAAATAGAGGATTGGAATATTCGAGTGCTGACTGTGATAATGAAAATTCTAATATAGCTGATAATAAAATATATATGAGCAGTGTCACAAGTCTTATCTACATGCAATGATATTTAAACGAGGCCCAGTTCAAACTGGGATAATTAAAGTTTATCACAGAGTTGTCAAATCGTAAATCGGTTCGGTGTGAAAGCAATCTCTCAGCGGCGTAACAAATTTAATATAAAATGTGTCGAGTTAAACTCAGTTCAACTCTAGAACTGACCTTGTCATTGCCAAGCCGATAGATATATAATTGTAGGTCGTATTTGGTGGAATTTCCGGCTTCAATCCGAACCATCCGAATCTTAAAAAAATATTTCATTATAGAAACATATGGACGATGTATCAAAAACTCGTACAAGAACCTGCTAGTTTAAGGAAATACAAACTTTTCCAAGCACTAATAGACTGCAGTACTCCTTTTTATCGAAAGTGCAGTGATATTACACAAGATGCTGAGTCACACTTGTCATGCATATGATGTCACATGAGTCATATACTAACTTCCCGTTTAACGAGGATTCATAATTGTTCAAAATTATTCGTATTTTGCTTCTTAATCCCATTGACATTAGCATCAAATGAATCAGAAATTGAAACTCATGGGCCTTGACATAAGCCCAGAGAAGTGTTTTGATACAGACCAAGAATACTTACTGAATAAATTGTATTGCATAGGCAATCGAAAGTACACCAGTCATCAATACATATGATGTCACACGAGTGAAATCATATAGAGGAGTCATCTTTATCATAGTAAACTCAGAATACTGCAAAAGTACAGTGTAACATAAGGTTAGGCCTCGCTATATTCCCCATTCAAGTAGTTTATTCAAATTAATTCACATTTTACAATTTCACACTATGTATAGATTGATTTATGATCTATGAAATAATGGATTTATGGAATGCAAAAGACTGGCCTGCAGAAGAGTTTAAAATTATCACATATCTTACTGACCTTCCACTTGCCCAGCCAGAGAGAAGATTGAAAGAGCCCCAGATAAGAATACCAAGACCTAAGCCAATAGTCTTGATAATTGGAACCACGCAGATGTTGCCTGTTGACCACAGGAAACCTGGAAGGCAAAGCGAACTAGGAGTAACATACAATGACCTTGCAAATAAGCTCATTAGTATTGTCATTCAACTTGGTTGGATTCAACTGGTTCACACCGGTTACTAAAATTATACAAGTTCACAGAACCAGTTCCTGAAATGATTTTTAATTGAAGTATTACATTATCCAACGCATTATCAGCTGCAATTTTTTCTTTATTAATTTCATGAAAGGATAAAAAGAAGAAAACCTAGAATAATATGTAAAGTAAGAACCTGTGTACAAGAATTTAGTCTAAAATATATTCAACGGAAAGAATTGTGATGTTTACTAACCTCCCATCATTGCAAGTCCATAGAACTGTGGAAAATTTTGAATAGCATTCACGATCAATCCTGTCATCCAGACGCCGACACAAAGAACCCATTGAAAAAACATTCCTGCAATATCAAAGGAAATTATCAGTATGGGCAAAACTATAAAAAAACTGCTGTACATGCTTTACCAATTGACTACATGCTTTACCAAATTGCAATTAAATGTACAAGTTATATTAACCAATATTTACCATCTCCTGTGTCAAATTTCTTCACAGGAACAAAGTTGCTCCCAAAAAATATGACAGCAACAGTGGCACCGACATAACCAATCCATGTTTGGCTGTTGCTATCGTCTAAAATTTGGAAAGAAAATTATTAATGGCTTTTGGTTATTACTTATCAATATGACTAGTAATTTTATGATGCCTTCTAATCATATTTCACAGTATATCGTACAAGATATGAAGGGAAAATTAAGAAAAATACGAATGCACCGTTCATGCTTCCACCGTTCACTTGTGAGAAAAAAATCACAAATCTGACTTCAGATAAGTTAATGTCTCAATAAACAGTTTCAGATATTGCGCAGTCAAGAAATATTTTGCTTATGTAGACACAGATTAGTTTACCATTATTCCCGCGTATTTTTGGTCTACTTCTGTGATAATAAACAATGATGAATGACTTAATAGCAAGTACTGGACCTGCAGGTCTTCATGATAACAGTGATGGTGTACCTGACCAGCTGGTTATGTCAGATTAGGTTAGGGAAATCTATACCTAACCTTACTTGGATTAGGTCACACTTGGACAAAGGATCACACTTCTCAAATTGAAATATTTAATTGAAATATCCAAATGCAGAGCTTCAAGATAGATTTATATAAAAGTAGACAATATTTTTTTATTTACTTGAATGTTGCGCTGTTGTGTTTTCCACAGTTGGAGTAGTTACTGATGAAGGGACAGAGCTCAATGATAATGTTTGTGATCTATCAACCAGAGTCTCATCTGTAGAAGCTGAAATGCAAATACATTCATATTATTACGATTCACAATCCCGAACCTTCAAGGCCAGACACATCTCAGAATTCAGAATGGTAGCTGTATATTATAATATCCTCTATTATAAGTCTGTCCCAGGGATAGACAATCTTCAAATCGGAAAACTGTGAGTTGCGTTTGGTCTTGTATGGTGAAAAATGCATGGAGTGGTCTGACTGTGGGTTCATATCTAGTGGCAAATGTGAGCTTTGTGATGGGCTCCATCTCCATAAAAATACATATTGTACAAAGAGTTTCTAGGTGAAGGTTTTGCTATGCAATTCCTAAAATTTTAGGGTAAGGATGGAGTTAGGTCGGAATCCCTGATAACAACGGGATTACACAAGTTTGCTGTATATTTATTCTCTTACACAGAGTAAATATTTCAATTAGGCCATTAAAATAACTGCCTTTCCCGATAGTGTATGTTTATTCAAGTGCACACTGCCGAAATTAGGGTAAAAATTCATTTGAGTTCAGGTGATAGTTAGTGTTAGCATATATATTAATTATCTATCATAAAAATCTTTCACTCGCATATGACAGCACTGACAGCTCGATAAGTTGTTACAGTAATGAACGAAAAAATCACTTACCGATGTCAAATTGAATGCTAAAAATGCTAATCCATAGCAAAACAAATAGACTTGGATAAAATATCACTAATTTCATTATATTCTTTGTCAATAAACCGCCCTTTTAACCATAAAACTTATCACTGCAAAGAAGGAGCAACCTTGCACCAAATTATCTTTGTTAAGATTTACTCAAACATTCTATTTACGAGGTCACGCTTGAGTGATGAACATCTGCATGCATACAAATCAATAAAATGAGTTTCAAGGTTTGGAAAAAATTTAAAGAGATTAAATCAAGCAAAAGGGGAAAAGTCATCTCTTCATACTGCAAGTCCTTAAAATTTCAATATGCGTTTATTAATCTTTGAACAGCGATCAGTTCCCTTACCAGATACCTTGCTGTAAATAATGGCTTTTGGCACCAAAATTACACCTGATGTTCGGTTGCTTTTTCATTCAAGTAAGTCGAAAAACTGGACGGACTGTAAATAAAAATTACGCAGTTGGTTCATAATAGTTTGTGCAACAGTTGATGAATTGAATTATATGTGGAGGCGCCAAATTCAAGCTATGCACTGGGCGTAATCAAGGCTTGCTACGGCTCTGGTGTGTGAAGTGTTTTGTCATCTATATTCACAATAAAACACCGCATGGAGTGAAGCCTGAAGTATTGCATCAAGGTAGATTTATGAAGGCTAACAATATTTTTCTATCTTCCCGAAACTGCTGGTTGTGTAACAGTTGTAGTAGATACTGAAGGTGGAGTGAGGCCTGAAGTATTGCGTCGTAATCATGTCGATTAAAATCGATCTCATGTCTAGCGGCAATATTAAAGAATTGCGAAGTAAGAAAAAGGTTCGCTGTTTGCAAGACGATAAAATAGAACGGGAAAGAAGAGCGAGGAGAGTTAATTCAAACTTATCAGTTAGCGATTCGGAGTCGTCAAGCCTATAGTTACTCTACGACGGTCGCCCATTGAAGTCGTCGAATTAGAAGTATCTTTGACGAGCGACTATTTTATATCCTCCTATTTCGCAACTGGATATCGATAGCTGCGAATTGATAACGGATCAGATAGCGATAAATGTGTTAGAATTGAATAGAAAAAATCGTGTGTAGTCTTATACGGTTTAGAAATAGCGCGTAGAAGTGTCATTGAAATAAGAAGTGGTGCCTTTGTATTGGCGTAGAGCAGTAGAACCATCAGTCGGTTAGAATAGCTGCTATAAGTAGGTTACACCAAGTAGAAACTCAGTTGTACTAGAATAACTAGATTGAATCAGCTCTATAAAATGTGAAGTGAGAAAGTGAGTGGGAGTAACTGGTAAATTTGGCAATTTTATTAGATCAAGATGGTTTTAATGGTGAATAAACATCGGGTAGCCTGCGTAGGCGTACAATGTATTATTCGTTGGCGGCATAAGCATTATTCATTCGTTAGGAGATTAGCAAACTATATCTAGGGCCGAGCGAGAAATGGTAGTTAAGAATAGCATCGTTACGATTAAATTCAATTCAAGTCTATAAGAATTAACAGTATAGCCACCAATGTATTATATCTGATAGAAATCCTCCCTACTAATCCTTACACAAAATCAGCCTCCTTTCAAAGATCTCCGGTATCACCTTATTCTTATGAAGCAATGTAACTTTCACGAATATGGGAAGACAGAATGAGGCTTTTTTCAGGGTCTATGTTTAAGCTTATTCAGGGTATGTCATAAAGCGTGTAGCTCTGGTGTATAAATCGTTGGTATAAACAGGCGTAGAACGTGGTAAGCTACTCGGTATTATACTACCTAATGAAATACTGTTTTGGGACGAATTACAGGCCCGTAAGAAGCTTACTGGACTCCGTAATCGGTTTCATCACGAATGATCTGATATTGCTTGTATATAGCAACTGTGAGATATTTTATGAATTAATATATTTAGAAATTACTGGAATTTAGTCCAGTGCAACGATTTTATAATGCTGATAGTGATATATAGCTTATTCAGTACAGTCCTCGTTCGTTTTCTGTACATGCAAAATATCCCGGGGTAACCGGGAAAGGATCAAAGCACTAAAATCTGTTAATTAAGATACACAATTTGTAGCTTTTAAACTCCAGGAGAATTATACAGTGTATATATATCTTATTTTTATCCCTGTCACTGATGTGGACTCCTAATATAAGTTTACCGGATTTTTATCCGTTTAAGTGCAAATATTTCCTCACGTGTCGCAGTTTCATATATATTGTTAATATCCTAGTTCCGGATTGCTATTCCCAGTTTTCACCATATTTTTTATGAGTATGTATCTTCGTTTTTACTCCCCCTAATAAACTAGTAGTTTATTTATTTTCATCCGGGTTCCTATTCCCAGTTATTACCATGTATATTACGATAATTGGGATTTGTATTACGAAAGAGTAATACGGTAAGAAGCTTAATTTGTGTGATGATAGTATTCGATTCCATATATATATAAACGTATATAATAATTTATATAAGGCTAGAAGTGGAAATGGGAGGTGTACAACACTGAACGATAGTGTATACCCTCCTTCCCTCGCAATTTCAGATCCAGCGACCCATTTCTACCGATGTACATGAGTCTTATGACCTTGCAGATGTAAATCGCGAAATTATTATAAGCAACCATCATAATTTGCCTATTCTTTGTCATAGTAGGATATTATGAGACCCGATTCTGTGTTCTAAGATTTTATTTTTGATATTATCTTATTCAATTTCATATATATAACAGTAATACTACACATATGACGAGACCATCGTAATATGACCAGCCTTCCGCCTAGTACACCGATTAAATGGCTATGGTCTTCTCGTTATATTCAACCTTCTAAAGAAATCGCCCGTAATTTTAAACACCATATGTGCATTTGCTCTCAACGATAGTCTCCAAATCACTTATTCCGTAATTTTTTAAACAACGAGAAAAATCGATCCGTCTGCTGTTGCTACTACTATGGCAGAAAGAAGCAACGTCGGCTCTTAGAGACCTCGGTGTATTGATTGAGAATTGAGCGTAACCGAGACGCGTTTCTAGTTTGAACTTTACCGTACGCCTGTGGAGTTGCCAGAGCTAAATTGCAGAAAGTTGCGAGTTGCTGAAGCACTGGAATCAGCGAATTTGTAAAAGAAGTAGCCGAACAGAGGAGGGATTATGAGATAAATCAGAAATAGTTATATTTATGTGTCATCAAAAGGTTTATATTGTAAATGCTTGAGGGTAATGCAAAAGGTATTGATAAATCTAATGAATCATTTCTTCTCATTAACAAGCTAGTTTATAGCTGGTATTGATCGGTTAATAGTACTACTACTACTACGTAACTGATACTACGTAGGAATAAACTCACTCAGACTTGCTTGTGACCAAGGAATACCCAGTTGTAAAACAATAAAAAGTCGATCAGTTAGTCCGGCTCGTGACATAGCAATAGCTAAGTGTTTACTGTAAGAGGTAATACAATAAAGTTAGTCCAGGATAGAGCTGAAATTGATTGCACTCCACATACTGATAACAATACAAGAGAGTTATATATGAATAAACTTAGCCCCGACTTACTGTGCTTTATGATCTAGTATTTGGTATTGAAATACAGCCGTAACCTCAACTCAGTGCAGGATTTATCTACTCAAATTCAAATTCATAGCAGTGTTTTTATGTTTCGATATTTTCTCTCTCTAGATTCTGGTAGGTATTTGATCCTCATCTGATTCAGTATTGATAAGTTATTATTGATACGGTATTTCGAACAAACTTTTGCGTTTATGATATATTTCTTTTATTTACCGGTTCCATGGGGTCTTTACACAATTAGATTTAAAATAAAAGCGTTCAACTTACGAAATATAACTATAAAATTACTAATTGCATTATAGAGAATAGCATTAGGAGGGTTTCATGTCTCGTATTGCATGTAGTGGAGTAATTTGAAATATATTTATTCAGTTTAGAATGATGCTAGTGATTATTGATACCGATGAACACTGTCATGTCATTGTGGTAGTTAGCTCCATGCAATAAAAACCTTTATCTTACATTGTTCCACATACTTAGATAGAGCTGGTGATTATCTATTGAACTTAATATGCCCGCAATCGTTTATTATATGCTAATATAGCAATGCAGTATTAGTTTCAATAACCACACTAAAGGATAAAAGTATGACGTATGAATGTGATAGTCTAGCTGTGAAATTTTGCAGCACTTTCATATTCTGATGACTTACTGCACACAAAGTAACACTTGGTTCTACTATAACTATATCGGGGTAAGGATTAGGGTAAGGGCAGTGTCGGATTTACCAACAGGCCGTTGGACAAGGGCCCATCAGTATCTGCCCCCAGGGCCCCATTGAAACTGATTTATCGTAATGATTTGATTTTACATTGTTGAAATTCAAATTCTTATTTTTATTTCTTGCATTATAATATTATGTAATATTTGATGATAATTGGCTGTTGCAAAATATATTGATTTTCAAAGCGTGCAAACATTTCTATGAGTTTGGGGACCCACTGATGAGTTTTACTTGGGACCACAAGTAGGTAAATCCGACACTAAGATTACCCTTTCCCATTACCTAAAGGATAAGGTATATTTTAAACTGTAATTTGTGATTTTTTTCTAAAAAATGAAAATTAGCATATCAGCGTATTCGTGGAGTTAAATCGCCAACGAGCGAACGTCACAATTGGCGCTATATCCCGTGTTAAGGAAATGAATTTAATTGCGAATGAACTGAGACATCAAAGCCAGAAGCCGCAGTGACAGATTAAGTGTGATATTTCGCGGATTATTGGGACCATAGTGACGCAACAAAGCTTGTATTATTATTTAAATTTTGGAAGTGGGCCGGCAACGCTGTAAGTTGAAAAACATGTCAAGGAGATACTAGTACAAAAGCTGTGTGTACTTTCGAAAGTACTTGTGTTACATCACAAACGCATAACCATTGTTCGATATCTCATTGGTAATCCGTTTCATGACATCATCAGTAGAAGGCGATCTTTGTTTTCTTTTGAAAATCAATTGTTACGATGTTGGTTTAATGATTCATTCAATTGGATAAGTTCGTGTCTATCCTTTGATGAGTCACTTGCTCATGTCCAGTCTTAAGGATATAGTATTAGTCTAGAATCTAGATCAGTGATCCTTAATGTGGGGGAATTGCCCAACTGTGTGCGCTGTGAAGGGGGAAAATAGAGATCAGGAGACGCTATGGGGGGCACTAGATGCTTACATTTACATAAATATCCCTATCTTTGGCAAGAAATAAAATTACTGCTGTTAGCTTATCAATCTCTATACTTGGTCGAGAAATGATTCAGCGTAGTAAAAAATCTGCTAACCAAGGGCGAAGTAGATTACAGATATGTGATAGAGGAGACTCGAGGTTCTGTTTGTGAAATATTAAAACTGATATTTTTAACTTAGCAAAATCTCACGAAGGTCAGTATAGCATAGGCTTAGCACACGACAGCCCAAGCAAATATTAGAATAAAGGGCACTGAGAGAAAAGTTAAAAACGACTGGTCTGGATATACATAGATATATACGTCTTATTGTAGATTGGTTAGACATTTCAAGCAAGCAATAACAGATATATAGTACGAACGCAAAGATTCCATAATTTTCTATGTTACTTAAGTACAGCCAAAGGCAAGTATCGTATAAAATGTAACACAACCTGTATCCATATCCTTTCCAGGTGTTGATTTAATGGCTGCTATGTAGTCTTAAGGAATGGCCGATATCTCCAAAAATACAAATACGACAGGGCGCAGATTTTTGCGGCCTCCATCTGCGGTTTTAGTCGGTCGAAAAAGCCAGAGTTTTAATTCTGCCGACAGGAACAAGATCCAGAAAGAGCCAGAAGCTAAATCAAAAATGCCTTCGACGATATCGCAGCCATCCGCACTTCGCGCCCCTGCGACGTCTTCTCTGTCTTCGGTGCAGTCAGAATGGAGAAGCAAATCTCTGAACGCCAAGCACAGTTTCACGACACGGGGGATATCGAATTCAACCGCTCCTTCAAAATTAGTGAAAAATTCAAATTCAACCATAGAAAACAAATTCAAAATACGAACTTCAAATTCGCCGACACATTTGGTCAAAGTAGAATCTTCTTCCAAGGCTACAGAGTCAAGTGGGAAGCAAAGACTTATTAAAATGAAAACCTCCTCCAAGAGTAAAGAGACAACATCTTCCCTTCCCTCATCCTCTCTGAGTAAGAGTCGATCAACGAGATCCGAAAGTTCAATGTCAAAGACAAAGGCGACTGAATCCTCATCAAAACTTCAACTGCCCTCCAAAACAAGACCAAAAACAAGTGGCCTGGTTCCCCCGAAATCTTCCGTATCAAGATCAGCATCCAATTCCTCCAGAAGCTCTTCCGTTACTGCTCCAAGCCCCGATAAAAAACTAAAAAGTAAAGTGAAAACGGGATCCAAAACTGGATCTAAATTATCACACACCACTACCAGCAAATCATCAACATCTGTATTAGGGAGACTGAGGAAATTAGGGAGCCCACCCACAACTATCCCTATCGACTCCAATAACGGAGTGACCCTTAAACAAGCGCTGCCTGTTAAATCTCCTAAAGAAGAAGAGAGACCGTTTATAACGTCGACCGAACAAAAATCTAACCTCACGCATCCATCCAAGCTCGCTAGAGGCAAAACAACAGCGAAATCTCTGGCCCAACCTAGCAATATCGGAACCAAATCTTCTTCCGGCATCAAATCCACTTTTCAGAGAGCATTTGGAGGTGCTAAGGAAGAGAAAAAGGTCCCTGTCAAGATGAGGCAAGAAACGGGAGAAAAGTCGCAAATCTCGCAAGCAAACAGTCATAGTAAGACGCGAGCAGTCGCCGAGGAGGAGACAGAAATCATTGCAATAACAAACTCCGAGCTTTCGAAACGATATTCCGGCGAGGAAAGCATTTACAGAAGAGATAAAATAGATGTAAAAGATCTGAAACACCTTCTTGTGAGACCCTACGACAACGCAAGGTTTAAAAAAGAAGAAACGAGGATCTCGAGCTCGATCATACTTACTGACGAAGAGTCGAATTTTTCAGACGACATCTCCCAAACCTCTTGTGACGTGGCGGTTAAAGAATTCAACAGGTTCACCAATGAAGGTCAACAGAGGATGGAGGTAGAGAATACCAACGTCCAGATGTCTCCTAGGCCAAATTATGAGAGTGGAGTAAGGAACATTCAACTTCCCACAAGCTCTGACGAAAGAAAACCACATAAAACTGCTACCGTGGCTCCCTTCCGGCGCCAAGTGATGGCAAACGGGAGGATACGAGTCGACCCTGGCCAGAATACTACTGAAAATCAACAAAATGAGGACAGTGAGGAAAAAACGAGGCCACCTAGTGGATCGGAAGTCGATGAGAAAACCTCGATTAAATCAGGTGAAAAGATTTTGTCTCCAATATCCGTGAACACAAATGTATCAATGGAAGTCAGGAGAAGAACAGCGAAGGGAATCGCTGATTTGCGACAGAACCTGGAAGAAACTATGTGCTCCCTTCGAAACTCTCAGTTAAAAAACAGGATGTCTGATGAATTTGAAAGAAGAATCTCGGCCCAGCTGGATGCAGAGATAGATGACATCGGTCTTCCCGTAGTCCCTCCACCATTATCCTCCAACAGTTCCTACAGATCGACCAGCAGTATATCGGGAATGCATACGATCTCTCTCGGCACAAGAAGTCCAAAACTCCATGCAGGGGAATGTTACGCAACAGGTAGCTTCACCAGCCCCCGACCGACGAAGTATTCCTCCCTCAGGCGACCCCTATCCGGACATACCCGTGTCGCATGGAGCGACACCCCTATTATACAACCTCTTGAAATCATGGATATAAAACACGAGGATAAGCAAGCAAATCTGGACGATATAAGCAGTGTAAGCAGCGAAGATATAAGCGAATACATTGCTGGAGTTAGCACAGATGATATAAGTCTTTCTTCGACGAACGACTCGCCGTATCGCTGCCTAAAGTCTTTGCCTGCAACGAGCAATAAGCAATTTTCACATCCTAACCCAACTGCTGCTAACATATCAACAGAATCTCTGGAAAAATCTTCATCTGAGAGCAACAGGTTTGTAGCTTATTATTATCATTATTGATACAGGTAGGGCTAACATACGTTCCATTTTCAACGGGATTGTCCTGTTTTAAAGGCCGTGTGCTCTATACAGAGAAGTATGATATGTCGAAAAGTAAATTATAATTCGATGCGATATTTTCATTTCGTTTATTTTTGATGATATTTTTATTCTACGTATTAGTTTCTGCCCAAAATGCATCTAATTAATAGCTATATACTTCTAAATATGAACCAAACTTAAAATGCCGTTTTTTTCAAAGCGTCCCGGTTTTTAGTTATGAAAATCTAGTAGCCCTAGATATAGGCCAGAAATATTTGAAAAAATTCACTTTTATATTATACTGCAAACCCACAGCAGCTAGATTACTGCTAAAAGCACCATTAATCCTTGGCGTAAAAGTTAACAGATGTCGTGAAGAAATTCGTTTTAGCTAGCACATTGGATTGATTACACATTCATTTCCTTAGAGAATAGTATCTGTCATAGCAGTCTGTAACAATGTTTGTATTGTTGCTGAATAATAAATAATTGATTCCCTACTGACCTTTCGAACTTTGAACTTCAAGGTCACTTTCATCATGGAAAAAGAGCAAAAACAGCCTCAATTCGTCCGATAAAGAGTCAAAATCTAAGAAGAAATCTGACAAGAAAAAAAATAGTGCAACTGATAAGTCAGGTGAGAGCTCTAGCAACAAAATGATGTTTTTATTCGTAATGGTGAATATTCTGGTCTAGCGGTCGGGAGTGTAAGGTTGTGGATAGACTTTGTGGATAGACACCAGTGAGTTATAAGGATTTATATGGGCCCCCTGTCAGAGGGCCCCACTGACGAAGGTCTTCCTTTATAAAAAATGTAATTTAAAGGAATAAATGCATCACTACACTCCTACCGTATCTGATCACCAGTAATTTATATCACTATGACCTATATTAAAAACTGAAAATTCTAGTCAAAGTTATTCTCACCGTCAATAAAACTAAGAAAAATAAAATCAAAAGTCTTCTTCGCAACCTAACTTATATTTTTTCGTAGAAATGCGGTTTTTCATTCACTTTAATTCATTTAGTTATTTTTTATGTAAGTAAATTCTTATGTTGAGGGGCCCCGAACCCCAAATGCTCTTCGTGAGCCTATGAGCCTAATACACTGACAATTGGGTAGGTTCAAAATGTGTTGTATTATCTATCGTACGACATTAAATACGTAAAACCTCCATATCTCTTAGCACAATGCTCCAGCAGCATTTAGTATTATACAACGGTATTTAGTATTTAGCTGGTACTGTTGGTACTTCGGGATTTAGTATTGTTCTCCCAGACTACTATTTTTGATTAATTTTGCCCTCTGTGCTTATAAGCTTAAGTGGAGACGAGGTATGTTCAAAATGTGATGTATATTGTATTATCTACTCTCCGTAGGTTCCAATGCAGTTGGAAATAGACTGGCTACTACCGAGCGTTCCGAAAGCCCAACACCAGTCAGGCGTAAGGAATTTGCATGCCGAGATACATTTGCCTATAGAAGTTTGCCGCGACCAAACAAAAGCAAAATGGTCAGCAATGATGACGGGAGTATTTCAGATTACGAACAGTCGAAACCTCCGAAAGAAAAGGGAGACAGCTTCGTCCGGTCTCCGTCGCTCAAGATTCTGCTCAGAGCAAAAAGAGACAAAGCTAAAGCCAAACCGAGCTTGTGTGATATTCCGGATGGCGTTACCGTGACAACTTCGAGTCTCCTGGTCCCACCCGGTGACGCACCGTTGTCATCCACTCCGAAATACGGCCCGAACGACGCAATCGGGAGCCAGTCGGGCAGTCATCTTGGCAGCAGGTTAAATTATTACGACTTGGAGAAGAAATACTCAACCGGAAGACCAAATGGATTCGGAGTGTCGTCGACGCAGAGCTTGCCGAGACGATTTGCTAAAAAAGGAGCAAGCACGACATGGTCAACGCCAAGGTCAAAGCCAAACGCTGCCTACAGTGTCCCTGTGACCCCAGATAACGTTTACGATCCCTGTGGATCTTATTTAGATAACGCAATGCCTTATAGCGACAGCACAAATTCGTTTTCAAATTTAACAGTGCCAGACTACAGCAGTTTTCCGGACGCAATGACCAGATCATTCCATGATCGCCATAAGATATCGGACTGGCCGTTGTCAGGGTTACAGCCATCGTCAATTGTCGCTGCATCGAGCCCGAACGTGGCGAGAGCAGCTTTCGGCGATCGTAATTATAGTTACAGAACCATATCATCAACGCATGACCTACGACATGGAAGTTCAATGTCACTTGGTGGAAGCTTAAACCCTTCCAACGACGAGTCTTCAATCGCAATGGCCGAATCTTTTCTCTATCTCATGGCTCAAAATAAAGCTGCACAGCAAGCGCAAATGGTTACTGAATTCGAGAAGACACTGTCTCACTTGACGACGCGTCTCAGAGAGTTGACTCTGACGGCAGAAGATAAGGATTCTGAGTTGCAGGAGCTCAGAAACACGATAGAGCAGTTGAAAAAACAGTCGACAAAATCAGACGACTGGCAATGTGCGGGCGGGAAATTGAAGAAGAAGCCATCGTGTGGTTCTTTGTCCAGTATGAGTTCTCAAACAAGCATTTCCAGTGCGGGAAGTGTCGAGGAAGGAACGAAGAATTCGTCGGGAAAGAAAAAACGACACTGGTTAAGAAATTCTTTCAAAACTGCGTTCGGAAGAAACAAATCCCGAACCAACCTATCCACGACCAATGGAGATGACGCGGATTCTAGAACATCCTCACCCCAGAAGAATTTCGGGGGGCAGGATGCGATTTCAAATTGCAGCTTCGAAGATGAATCTTGTGATCCGGACATGGTCCGTAAACTCAAGGAGGAGCTCAGACAAAAGGAGAGGAAGCTGACGGACATCCGACTGCAGGCTCTCACCTCTCGGCACCAACTGCAACATCTTCAGGATGTGATGACCAGGATGAAAAATGAAATGGAATCGTTGAGGAAAGAAAACGAACAACTTCATCAGCTGGGATTGTCCTCCTACTCCTTAACATCTTCCTCCACCTTCTTGCATTCAAAATTAAACTGCGTTAACGACAATCTCGTGAAGTCATCAACCGATGAAATCAAAGTAAGAATTGTGATCGAGATTTCCCAGCATTCGACAATTACTAATTCAAAGTCCTTGCCAGAATACATAGCCATAAGTGCTTGTACCCTCCCAAAGACTCTAAACTGGATCCAGCTTGACCAGAAGATCACTAAAATCTTCCTCGCGTATTGCCAAACCGTTGATCCATCCAACTGCATGAAGCTCACCAAAAACAGCATCGATGTGTACTCTATCGGGGACAGTCATCGAGAAATGGGGTCTAAAACCCCCGATTTATTACCCTGTGGGTATTTAGTGGGTGATATCGACACTGTCGTAGTGAAATTGAGAGACAGCAAGCAACAATCTGTTGATTTGTTGTCCTTCGAACTTCTTATCGATAGAAATATCGTGGACAAATATGTTGAGCTTGTGTTGGAGAGGAAAAAAATAATCATATGTGGACCCACTGGCACTGGAAAAAGTCTATTAGCCAACAGGCTTGCTGGCTACATTGCCAAAAGCCTAAGCGAGACTGACACGGGTACTGTGATACATCTGGACGCGAAGCAAAAGGCCCAGTCGGAGCTACAAGATTTCTTACTGAATATTGCTGAGCACACAAGCAACAAAAGTGAGGAAGCAACTGTGATTGTCTTGGACAACCTCAATCACTGTAAATCGCCGGAAAAACTTCTGGAACCTTTCGGTGTTGGAACATCCATAAAAAGCCTTTATTTGATCTGCGTAACGAACGTGAAAAGTACTTCGGAATTACAAGATTTCTGCTGGATAGTTTGCAACAATAATTCTCCTCCTGTTCAATCGTACCTCGCGAGGAAATTGAGAAGATCTTATTTGGAACACCAGATATCTCAGTCACAAAAACCTGATGACGTTCTTTCTCTCGTTATTACATGGCTTCCTAAATGTTGGCAGCACATCAATACTTTTTTGGAGTCGTACAACGGACCTGACGTCACCATCGGCCCGAGAATGTTTTCCTCCTGTCCAATGGACGCAGCCTCTGCTCGAGTTTGGTTCACAGACCTCTGGAATTTCAGCGTGGTCCCGTACGTAATTTCGGCCGTGAAAAGGTGCCTGAATCGTAAGAGCTCTTCCATTACGTGGTCCGATCCAACCCAATGGGTCATGGAAACCATGCCATGGAGGGACAACGCTCCCAACCTCCTCCACATCAACGCGGACGATGTTAAAACTTCACCGACCGAAAGCGATTACTCGACAACATCTCTTCTTATGTCACAATCGTCAGGTTTGGCATCACAATCGTCCAATGCAACGTCGTCATCAGATCCTCTATTCAACATGTTGATGAGGTTGCAGGAAGCAGCTAATTACGACAGCGATACTAACTCGAGTCACGATGACGGCTTTGAGCTTTCAATCGACAAAGCTCTAAGCGAATTGGGCTCCTGATAAAACAGCAAGTACTTTTTGGTATTATTTCTTTATTGCAGTTGTTTGAGCACTCCTTGTTCAAAATTTAAATTAATTTCTCCACCGAGCGGAATAAAAATATAATTTTAATACCTGCAGCCAGGGCCAGAGCGCCCCCCAGACTTAGGATTCCTTCATAAAATTTTAATTTAAAGAAATGCACCACAACACTTATCTGATCACCAGTACTTTTTATCAATATGGCCTATATTACAAACTGAAAATTGTAGTCAAAGTTATTCTTACAGTCAATAAAATTAGAAAAAAATAAAATCAGACGACTTTTTTGAAACCTAAATTTTATTTTTTCGAAGAAACATGGTTTATCATTTATTTCAGTATATTTATTCAATTGTGATGTAATTTAATTTCTAAGTGGGGGGCCCCTGAACCTGGAGTGCACCGGGTCCCCAAGGTTCAAATCTGGCCCTGATACCAGCATAGGTTTTGATTGGGGACTCTGAATTATTTTACTTTAAATCTTTACTATTATCAATAGTAAATCACTGACTTCATTAATTAGAATCACAGTAGGATCGAGTATTAGATCTAGAATAATGAAAATAATTCAACATTGCATATTTATTTTCTTACGTTGTTTTGCTTCGCCATATTTTTGGAAACGAACTTTGGTATGACCAAATAATTTCGGAAGTAAATTTAAATTTTCCAAATATATGACGTCACTGGCGTTAGAAATTTTGAACAAGGATCGCTCAAAATGTAGTTTTACCATTATCCTATTTTATTCATTTTTGCAAACAATATGAGTTTCAAATGATTTAGCTAGTTATTCGCTTCAATTTTTAATATATCTCGCTTGATCTGCTGGCCAGGTTGTTATATCACTCGTTTAAATTATCCTTAGAGTGTTAATCGGTGCCACACTCGTGATTTTTAAGATATTTCAACCATTGATATTCAATTTCTTAGAATTTTTCTTGTTGGCACAGCCTTTTTAGTCTTCCATATGTGTATTGTTATGCTTCAATTAAATATCAATAATCCTGTGACAGTATCGAACTGATTACTTGATGTAGATGTCTAGACAGGTACTGTAATGTTATAGCAAGTTATCTTATCAGCCATTAGCCAAAACAAATACTATGGACATTGCAGGCAGTGGTAGGAATTAACTGGTTCAAATCGGTTACTTAAATTACAAAAGTTACTGAATTATTTTAAAATTTATTTATTTTTATCCAACGCATTATCAGCTGCTCTTTATTCTTTATCAAATCAATAGACATAATAATTTAGGGGTGTGAGGTATGGGAGAGAAGGTCCCTGAATTATTTGAATCTCACCATAATTACAGAGCTAATGAGGCGCTTTTGAGAGCTATGTAATAGTCATAATTCGGAGAAGTAGCAATGGATAAAACAACACCAGATGTGGGAAATCTGAAGGATCTGTACTAGCCAATTTATTTACAAGTCGACCCAGCCGTATAAATAGGTCTCCGACAACGTCAGGGTCACTGTAGCGATGATGAAAATAATATTATTTACACTTCGAAGCCCCCAACCGTTATTTAGTGGTCGAGCATTGTACTATGAGTTGTAGTGGTTTCACGTTTTTAATGTCGCACATCATGACCTCCACCGTGGTTATTGTAATCTCTTTCTTGGGTCCATCATCATCCCGTCAGTGACTGTAGATAATACCATCTGACAAACTCCCGAATATCCCGAAAATCCCGCTATTCCTGATCAATGCAATTTTACTACACTGCCCCTATTGCTATATAGAGGCGTTGAATAATACTATTGTGTTAAGGTATCATATATGTTTACCCAGCAGTTGAATCGTTAGTGAAATGCCCGTGATGGTGAGTGCAATGCTTTGTTAACTTATCATCACAACGGCAAGTGCTCACTCCAAATAGTTTACTTTTGTGAATGGTTGTTTGCATTTTTCAAGCGTCCAATTGGTTACCAATGTTGTGAATGTTCATTTGTTATAACACAACTATCTGACAATGACAACACGCGCTCGATGACTCATAATAATAATTATATTTTCTCTGCAACATCACAATTAAAAGTTCTTAATTTGAATCAAAACAACTTGCGACAACAGCAGTAATTTTCTGTTTTTGACCTTAAAAACTTAATTACTGTGATAATGAATTAATGTCTTTTTATAATTATAAACTTGAAATTATGAAGAGTGAGTTTTATCTCTTGAAATCTTCTAAGAACATTCATTTAATTTAACATGATCGCGATAGTCGATAAAACAAAAAAATTAATGAAAACTCTAAGGAGATACATGCTCGACGAGACAGGAGAAGAGTCAGGTTTTAATTATTCATTGGACTGCATGCTTGTGTTTCATTGGAAAATTTCGGGGAATTTTTATGCAAGAAATCGTTATTTTACAACTAAGAAAGAGTAAGCTTGTTATTATGATTGATATATGCTCATGGTCGGAGTAACATAGTAGCGAGAATTGCAACTATAATGAGCTCACGGGTTTCACTGGAAAATTTCGGGGAATTTTTGCAGGAAGTCATTATTTACAACTAAGAAAGCTTTTCTATTATTATGCCTTTATCAACATAGACGAAGTACCATAACAGCGACAGGGGCAAATGCAATGACCTCGTTGGTTATACGCTTCAGTCTGTCTATAATAATATCATATTCCATTACCATAGTGCTTTGGTGGAAATATTTTTTATTTCATTTTTTTTTTAATTTTTGGGGAAATCTTGGGTGAAAGGCGAAAGTTTCATTCGATGTGAAAAAGAAAAATCCCTTAGTGGAAAATTTAGGAGATCACGATTTGGAATTTCAAACCTGAATAATTTCCAGAAGATTATTCACAGTAGCTCGTTGAATTCATGTAATTTCCGCTCGATTTTATCCACATCGGTCACATAAATTATTCACTTCACATGTTTATTTACATAAACTTATGGTTTTCAAATTCATATTTTATCAAACACAGGCCTCCCACTTGCATCCCTTGTTTCTGAAATAAGGAAAGTCATAACCTCAGCGTTCCCATTTTTAAAAGAGATTATTTTAACTAACGGGAACACTATTGATGTCACAATTGATCTTAACGGTATGACAATGCAATGAGTGACACATAATGCGTTATGACATATAGAATAGACGACAATTAATCATAATTGAATCTCAGTAATCACTATTATGTGTTAACAATACTCAGTGGAATTGAAATGAAATAAATGAATTAAATCTAAATTAATATTGATATTAGTGAATTGTGATTGGTATCATATTTAGAGCCTTTTAGCCTTTACAGACTTTAATACAGATGACTGCAAGGAATTTCACAAATCGCACTGATTGATGGAATAGACTAGTAAATAGGAAGCTTTTGCATTTATACAACTTACTTATGTTTCACTTTCACAGTTATCTAGTAATAATTATTGTGGTATGTTTCGCATGTAATGCTGGGCCTTTAATTATTACTGAAGAGAGGATATAGGCCATCGTAATAAAAGTACGCCGACCTCTGCATTAACCTATTCTGTTATATAGTACACGCTTGGGTATTGAAATTATTTACCAATGTATAGAAGCAATGTATTTGTAATGACTTTAGCAATATGAAAATACAGCATACACTCGTTATTACGGACTAAACAGAAGGCAAGGAAGTCCATTATAACTGATAGTCTACAATAACATGGTGATATGTATATAGCGCATCCCATTAAAAAAAACCTACAAGACGCCTTGTAATACACAATATATAAGAAGGTGAATGAAAAATCATTCATATCCTGTATTGTATCTATATTTGTCCAGTATACAGAACAAAGTAAACATCCAATAAACACGTGACTGTTATTATTAATACACCAGATGTTAGCGAGTGTCACGTATGCACTAACACCTTCCCTCATGTTATTGTTAACCCTAAAAACACATGTACTCTACTATTTCAGTAGCATTTGAATATACGTTCCCACATTCATATTTTCAGCAATATAGCTGATACTGTTATGTATCGGTCGGTGCCATGAAAGCATAATTGATATTTTTCACACATTTTCAGATCAGCAAAACCTTTGTTTACGGAAATATGAACGCTGGTAATACGTCCTGAAATGTGTTCCCATATATACGAGTGTATTGCTCCTTGTACAGGATGTATAGGATGTAATTTAATGAGTCAGGTATTACGTACATTAACCCCTTGCGTCGCCAAGTAGTGTTTTAAATACAAGATTGACGTGCATTAACCCCTGTGTCTCCAAAGGCGTTTTATCTACAAGATTGGCAGATCTCTTTATCTAGGATTTGGGATTGGTTTGTATATCCAAGATTCATAAATGGATGGTTGTATAAACATGTGCTCAATGACTACTACAATACCCGCTATATATTTCTATATACAGCGTACTATAATAAGCCTGCATACAGTAACCCTCACCTATCGCGGTTAATGCGTTCCAGAGCCTTCCGCGATAGATGAAAATCCGCGAAGTAGAAACCACATATTTATTTAACAATTTGAATTTATTTAAACGTATTCTAAACCATTATATATCATTCACACACTTTGTCAGATGTTTGAATAGGGGGCACAAGTTCAGTGCTTGCTGTTGGAGCTATTTCTGTAGATACATTGTCTGAATGTGCAATGTTTGTTTTAACGCAATTGCTCTTGAATTCAATATAACACATTAACTGTTAAAGCCGTTTTCCCAATTACTGAAGCGAATTCTTTGTATTTCATTCGACCGAAGAATTGGGACCGTATGTGTGACTATTCTGGTTTAGCGCAATGAACTTTTTCAATGAACAATTTTGCCTGTGTTTCATCAGTTTTGCTAATAATTTTGGATAAAATTTATCCCTCTTATCATATTTTTTGATTGAAATTTTTCCGCGATAACGTTTTGTTACATTGTACTGTGAGGCATCATTTCTTGAGCTGTGGATAAAACAATATAACAACTACATCATCATATCTACATCTACAAACATCAACATTCTGCACCGTGTGTTTAACTAAGTAGCAGCTTCAACAAGCTTGAACAACCAACAGCTTGAAAAACTGGATTGATTACCGTTCGGTTAAGAAGCGTTATAACGTAACGACGTTAAACGAAACGGCGCTAATTGAAGACCTACTTTGAATTGATTTGCCCAGAATCAGTTTCAGTGGTGCGCAATCCACGTAAAGCCTACGGCATATGCCACATCTGCCATATCGAAGATACGTCACTACATCTATTATTTCCGTCAGTTAATTATAGAGATAGACAGACCGCGACCAAGATAATGTTAATTACACCATAAGGAAGATGTATTTAATCTTACAGAGCTTAATCTTCTCAATCTTAATTGACAAGAAAGTCAATGGGTGAAAGATTTCACTGAAGGCGCAATCCTTATGACGTTTCCCTTACTGAAATCAGTGATAAGAGAGAACTCGTTTATATGTTATGTAGTACAATAGGTCCCCACTTAACGCTGTACATAGGTTCTTAGAAAGTGCAACTACGACTCGATATAGTAAATATTGTATTACTTGGGCTCTATTGAAAAAATTACCAAATCCGACCAAAATTAATCATGAAATGAACCCTGAAGCCCCAATGATGACCCCTGACGATGGGTTCATGACAATTCCGTACCCGGAAACAAACCCCCATGCAAATTTTCAAAGCGCTAGGTCAAGAAACCAAGGAGATATGTGCGCACAAACATACATACATACATACAGTCTTATTTATGAGATACAAGACTGAAATAATTAAGATTTAATTTTTTTTTAATATTAAAAACATGCAATGAAAATTTAAACTTTAAAATTAGTGAAAAATGTGCATATTATTTGTCCCATCGAAGCTGGAGCCCTCACAGTTGCGAACTTACCATATTTATAAGTATCAACTGTTCTCAGCTGATATTAAAAGAGAGGACTTGCAGTCCCTCCATTCTTTTTTACGCGAACAACCGCAAATACTGTACAAACGAATTAAGAAGACATGAAATGCTTTTTACGGCTTGAAATGCCAATTGATATTGAAGTGCTATTCATTAAAATAAGTCTGCTGTAGGAGTGCCGCTTGTAACCATTGTGAAATTATTTGAATCTCGCTAACGATGTGATAGTTAAATACTTTAGTGTACTGTGTGACTGACGTAGCAATTCTGAAAGAAAGCAGACACATGCTGAGATTAATAATCAAACTTTGTTAAAGCGTTAGAAGTGCTTGTTCGTGCTACTTCCTAAGGATTACCGGAACCACAAACAGATAGTGTTCCCATATAATTGAAATATTAGCTAATCACGCCAGTGGGAACACGAAAATAGGGAACCGGTGGCATGACTATTTAAAAACTAGTTCACGTGACCTACATAAACTTTTAATTTAGCAGCAATTTGCCGCCAGAATGCAACGTGTTATTATTTGAAATTTCATACTGCTGCACTTTGCCAGACAGCTTTATTAGATCACAGTAACGTAATAATGATATTGTGCTTGAACAATGGTTCGGTTAATTCCGATGGGAATGGTTAAGAAGGCGCCTGACGTGCATTCCATGAATGTTTATCACGAAACAATGCATCTGGGGGTTGT
>QRAM01000378.1:22496-49542 GCA_013436055.1 Halocynthia roretzi
ATGTTTGTTTTAACGCAATTGCTCTTGAATTCAATATAACACATTAACTGTTAAAGCCGTTTTCCCAATTACTGAAGCGAATTCTTTGTATTTCATTCGACCGAAGAATTGGGACCGTATGTGTGACTATTCTGGTTTAGCGCAATGAACTTTTTCAATGAACAATTTTGCCTGTGTTTCATCAGTTTTGCTAATAATTTTGGATAAAATTTATCCCTCTTATCATATTTTTTGATTGAAATTTTTCCGCGATAACGTTTTGTTACATTGTACTGTGAGGCATCATTTCTTGAGCTGTGGATAAAACAATATAACAACTACATCATCATATCTACATCTACAAACATCAACATTCTGCACCGTGTGTTTAACTAAGTAGCAGCTTCAACAAGCTTGAACAACCAACAGCTTGAAAAACTGGATTGATTACCGTTCGGTTAAGAAGCGTTATAACGTAACGACGTTAAACGAAACGGCGCTAATTGAAGACCTACTTTGAATTGATTTGCCCAGAATCAGTTTCAGTGGTGCGCAATCCACGTAAAGCCTACGGCATATGCCACATCTGCCATATCGAAGATACGTCACTACATCTATTATTTCCGTCAGTTAATTATAGAGATAGACAGACCGCGACCAAGATAATGTTAATTACACCATAAGGAAGATGTATTTAATCTTACAGAGCTTAATCTTCTCAATCTTAATTGACAAGAAAGTCAATGGGTGAAAGATTTCACTGAAGGCGCAATCCTTATGACGTTTCCCTTACTGAAATCAGTGATAAGAGAGAACTCGTTTATATGTTATGTAGTACAATAGGTCCCTACTTAACGCTGTACATAGGTTCTTAGAAAGTGCAACAACGACTCGATATAGTAAATATTGTATTACTTGGGCTATATTGGGATAATTACCAAATTAGATAAAAATTAATCATGAAATGAACCCAAACATACATACATACAGTCTTATTTATGAGATACAAGACTGAAATAATTAAAATTTAATTTTTTTTTAATATTAAAAACATGCAATGAAAATTTAAACTTTAAAATTAGTGAAAAATGTGCATATTATTTGTCCCATCGAAGCTGGAGCCCTCACAGTTGCGAACTTTACCATATTTTTAAGTATCAACTGTTCTCAGCGGATATTAAAAGAGAGGACTTGCAGTCCCTCCATTCTTTTTTACGCGAACAACCGCAAATACTGTACAAACGAATTAAGAAGACATGAAATGCTTTTTACGGCTTGAAATGCCAATTGATATTGAAGTGCTATTCATTAAAATAAGTCTGCTGTAGGAGTGCCACTTGTAACCATTGTGAAATTATTTGAATCTCGCTAACGATGTGATAGTTAAATACTTTAGTGTACTGTGTGACTGACGTAGCAATTCTGAAAGAAAGCAGACACATGCTGAGATTAATAATCAAACTTTGTTAAAGCGTTAGAAGTGCTTGTTCGTGCTACTTCCTAAGGATTACCGGAACCACAAACAGATAGTGTTCCCATATAATTGAAATATTAGCTAATCACGCCAGTGGGAACACGAAAATAGGGAACCGGTGGCATGACTATTTAAAAACTAGTTCACGTAACCTACATAAACTTTTAATTTAGCAGCAATTTGCCGCCAGAATGCAACGTGTTATTATTTGAAATTTCATACTGCTGCACTTTGCCAGACAGCTTTATTAGATCACAGTAACGTAATAATGATATTGTGCTTGAACAATGGTTCGGTTAATTCCGATGGGAATGGTTAAGAAGGCGCCTGACGTGCATTCCATGAATGTTTATCACGAAACAATGCATCTGGGGGTTGTTAGGAAATGATGAATTGGCTCTGTGCAGAAAGATGGAATGATATAAATGAATTATTGCTAAGTGTTAACCTGCCCGAATATTAGAGTGAATTTCTCGTGAATAAGCCCGTTAAGGAAACGCCCGTGGGCGTATATAAAGGTAAGTTTCCGTTTAAATGCCCATGGCGCGGAATGATTCAGCTGATTACATTGTGAACTACAAAAATATCACTATTGGAAAAAATACATTGCAAACATTTGCTGTTCGAGCTATTTCCCGTTTATAAGCCCGTGGGCGTTCATTTGTAAAATAAATTTCCCATACCCTATTTATCGAATTATCGCCCAGGGCTTATTTACGGAAAACTCATCTGCCCGAATTATAGTGTCATATCAGGTATAATAATGTCGTACAACCTTCTTCTTTTATTCGTGGGATAAAGAAAATGCGTATTTCAAATGCAAATTACCATTGTTGTTTCACAATGTCAGGATTGTCGATCCTCCGAGTATATCCTACGTATTTCTTACTATCTCGATGGCTTCTGTCGCGTCATAATCCGATCGATAGATAGATTATAGTTTCGTCACAGAAAGCAATAACAGCGTTCGTATGTGGTATTCCCCCACGAAGTAATTGTGTGCGTCATAATAATTTCATATATTTGAGAAACGCCGCGGGAAATCTATGTTCATTAAAATAACGAGACGTTTTTATTTAGTTTTAAATTTTCTATATCTAATTGATTCGATATAGCTGTCTCTTTTAACCCATTAATAATCATACCCGTCTACTTTATACAATGGAATTGTTAAATTAGGAACTCGTGGGCGATGAATGGGTTAAAAATTACAATTGAAACACAGTAGGAGTAGTTAAACTTCACGCTGCGATATTTGACCTCCAGAATTGAACTAATAACATTTCATTGTCCTGTTGTTATGAAACAATGAACCAAAAACAAAGGGTATATTTATGATATAATAATTACAACAGAACTTCGCTGTTTGACTAGCGAGAGTTCTAATTAGAAGAATATCTTGGAAATAAGAAGTCAAGATGCATATCAGATTAACTATATTATGATGCTGTCAACCAAATCCATATTGCTGTATAGGTACTCCTCCCTTAACGACCACCTCGTTGTTTAACGACCGACCACACGTATAACCGTTTCTGCCAGGGCCGGAATCACTTACTTGTAGGCCCCAGGACAAATTCATCAGTGGGCCACCAAATTTTCAATAATCAATATATATATATTACTGTAATTATTTTGCAACATCCAAATGTCATCAAATATTACATATTATAATGTAAGAAATAAGAATTTCAATACAATGTAACACATCCTTACGACAAATTAGTTTAAGTGGGCCCTAAGCCAATAGCCTACTTTGCCCACTTGGTCTGATGGTGAATTCACCCTTGTTATCACGAACAGTCCTAACACTTAGAGCCGTTATCGATACTGTTCACTCCTAGACACTCTTAGCTCACGAAAAAATTAAAGTCGTTAGAATAGAAGATGGTCGTTACTATTCACCATATTACTGTTTTATTACTTCCTGTGCTAGGCCACTGACACCAGACAAACTCCAATCGATATTTACAGTAATGGTGTATCACTGTCTTTCTGTTGATGAAGATTGAAAAGTTGACATTATTGGGAAAAAGTTCTGTAATGATGGATTCTCCCGGGGATTACCAGGTATACGCTAGGTATCTCTATCGACCAGATTACAATGACCATCAGGGGAGTGATGAGAAACCTTTTTGTGACTACAGACCGTAATTCTTTCTAGAAATCTAAGGAACCTTTTGTGAATACCTTTTTCTAGAAATTTCTGTGAACCATTGGTAACCGTAATTAGTACTTAAAAAAGGCAAAATGTGTATATGCATTCAATTTCAGGAGTTATTTATGTCAATTTATGCCTTAAAATGCTATTTTTTGGCCCAAAAATTCATTTTCTCCCTTTCGGCAATGGCAACTCAGTTGCGCTGTCAAACTCGAATTTTGTCAGAATTTTTCTAAGAATGAATATAATATATCATGTAGCGCGGTTTAGATTCGCTTTCACATTGGCATAATGACACATTGTAGTAATAAGCATATGGTTATTTTAGTATTGGAAAATGATTAACTGCAGTTGGGTTTTGGCCATAAATTGGCTTTCAATGATAAACTACTAAATTCAAGATGGAGTGTAATTACTCATACAGATGTCAAGTCAAACTGCTCCAGCAAGGAGCAAAAAAGTAATTATTTTGCAATGGTCAAATGTCATCAAATATTACATAATATTATAATGTAAGAAATAAGAATTCTAACACAATGTAACACATCATTACGACAAATTAGTTTCAGTTGACCGTGGGCCCTACTTGGCCTTATTTCTTGTACCATAACAAGCTATGAACTGGTTCTCAGAAGGTGTGCTTTACATATTTGAATTCGTAGGAAAATGTTGACCTAGTGACGTAACAGTTACGTGATAAATTGAATAATTTGTTAATGGTAGGCGTTGGCACTTCCAGTTAATCTGTTTTATTACACTGACATTCCAGGTGAACTATTATACAAAAGAATACACGATCGAATCACACGTACGCCCGTGAATATAAAAAGTCACACCCATTTAATATTGTATGTTTTATATTCTTACAATTGAGAAAATATTTTCAGTAAGAAACAACGAATCAACTAAAGCAGTGGTTCTGAAACTGGGCTCTGCGGTCCTCGAGAGATCCATGCCGAACGTACGATATTTGTTAACTGTTAGCGCCAAATCAAGCAACAGTGAGCTGCATTTGCTGAACTCAGTCCTGTGTTTACATTGTTCGAAGGTGGTTTAATATGTCGTGCTTGCTTTGAATACTTTAATTACCCTCTGGTAGTGACAATGGAAAGTAGAGTGAACTCACTGAAGTATTTTCAAGTATCAACTGTTTCCAGCAGGAAATAAATGGAAAGAAAGGGTTGGCCCATTCAATTTTTGGGCAGACTTTACTGACCCTTCACCTAACACGAAACAGTCATATCGTAAATTGGCGCCTCTTGCTAATGTCTGTATTGTTCTAGGTGATGTTACGTAATAAGAAATGACGACATGTCTGCCGTATAGTGCCGTAACAATGTACATATTGTTTACATTTATGATAACGTTGTTTCACAGACCCTACTAGATCAATATAGTTGGACAATTAGGCTAATTGGGAGAAAAGAGTCCAGCCCGTGGCGCTTGTGATAATATATAATACCCATGACGTATGACGTCCAGATAGCTGAAAAAGCTTTTTACCCATGTATAATACGCACCCCAACTATGACGTCCAGAAAGCTGAAAAAGCTCTATACCCATGTATAATACGCACCCCAACTATGAGTAAGAAATCAAGTATTTAAAGATAGTCCATAACTTGTCTTAATAGTTAGTAAATGTGCGATACGGTGAATAATATTCCGGTCCACGTATGTTCAATGTTATTTTCAGGAAACAACTGATTATCATTGGATATTTTGAATTTGAAACAGCCAATAGGAAAGGTAGAATTATAATCTCATTATGACTCGACAAGCCTGCAATTTCACTGCTCTTGAACTCGTTCTAGTGCGCACTTGAGATTTCATATTCACAAAACCGGCGATTTGGAGAGCTGTTTAAATAAAGCATTGTATGTGTGCCTGTCTGCACCACCTCTTTGCCCTAGCATCACTGTATGAACTGATATTTACATTTAATTTAATAGGTTCTTGGAAATAATGACATCTCAATCGGGTTCATGCCTTCGTTGTACATATGGTAATTATATTAAATGTTTAGTTTAATCGTGATTATTTAATTTTTCGAATTTAATACTATGACATCCAGATAGCCGAAAAAGCTCTATATCCATGTATAATACACACCCTAACTATGACAGACATCCAGATAATAGCTGGCTGATATATCCATCTATAATACACACCCCAACTGTGACATTCAGATAGCTGAAAAAGCTCTATATCCATGTATAATACACACCCCAACTATGACATTCAGATAGCTGAAAAAGCTCTATATCCATGTATAATACACACCCCAACTTTAAGTTAGAACTCGAGTCTTGAATTTCGAATCAATTCACAAATGGGCGTGGTTCCACTACATAACGTTTTTGAAGGAAATCTCATCAAAGCGTGATCAAAATCACTTCAGAACGATAGAACTATTAAATTTTATGGTTGATGCGAGGAATTGTTTGACTAGTCACCCTAGATATGAACTATGTCAGCATGACGTAATAACCTAATAATACATGCGCTATGCAAACTCACTCGTTAATCAGTAACTACTAGCGCGAGTGAGATCGCCGGCTGCTTCAATATACAGATCCCCACTTAACGTCGTGAATAGGGTTTTGGAAAATGCACTTAAAGTGAAACGAAATCAATTTTAACATAAGCCCGATGATATAAACAGTGCAAGGCTAAGCCCGATGATATAAACAGTGCAAGGCAAGTCAATAGTAAATGCTAATCCAAACGATAACAAACATGGCGCGCAAGCAGTGGCACTGCCACTTCTATTTTTGCCTTATCCAATAATGGGAGATACAAGAGTTAAATGTCGTACAACAATACATCAAGTCATGGTTTATTTGGACCTTGTGGGGCTCAGGTTACGGCGGGTTAGGGGGCCCCTACCAGAGAGACAATGAAAACGTTTCGATAACGATAAACTTCTTTACAAGTACGGGTACTGGTTCATTTCTCAATAATCCTTGACCTAATTATAATGATTGTTTTGTCACACGCCGTTTGCCGCCTAATAAATTACTTGAACATATCGTGAGAAAGGATCATAATAAAATAGCGTTGGAACACGTTGGACAAATAACAATCAGATGTGGTTGTCAATACATAAAGTGGTTTCACGATATTTGTCATTAACCCTCTGTTACTTTGGTTCAGTTATAAATCCGTTTACACTGCTAGTGGAGCGTTCAATTCAATATCCTGCGAATGGATCAAAGTACATACCATGTTATTTCCTATACACATGTAACAACGGATATAATACGTCGCGTAGCGCTGTTTACGCTGACTATGTAGCAATAAGCACTGGTTACCCCCCTAGTAGAAAATGTTTAACTGCAGTTGGGATTCAGGGCAATGAATTAGCTTTCAACTACCAAATTCAAGTTAAGACTTATCAGTTATACAAATCTGAAGTCAGACTGCACAAGAGCATACAAGGCAAAGAACTGTACAGGGATTATGGACTACTAATAATACACATGATGCACTTCAGGATTATCTCATTACCCAACGGTTTCCTACGATATCGTTTATTTTTCTACGTTTGTATGATGCATTTTTAATTTACATTTTTCTCTCATCAACGTTACAACGAAACGACTTTGAGGTCCTGCTATACTGGTGTCAGATTTTTTCAATCACGTCACGTTTTTAATTTACCAACCTGCATGTATTTACCATGCAAATTTACAACATTTACCATGTGTCAAATACATATGATGGAAATATGAAAAAGTTGTCCACGTGGAAACATTTCCAGTGAACGATAGTCAATAAAAGAGTTTTCAATGTGACGTCATGAGTAATGAATGGTGTCTTATAATACGTATATATATCTGGATCAATTTTTTGGTAGTGACTATAAATATTTATTGCGTCACAATTAAGTACTTGTATTCTGCATTTAATTACACATTATGACACGATAAACGCATGTTTTCTGCATTCCATTCATGTTTTACATTATAAAGCTACATTCCAATTGAGTACCGGCCGGTGAATAAATAGACATTATAATTAGCGACATGGGTAGAGCGAAAAATGAACATGGGAATTTACCAATCTCTATTGTCCATGTGTTCTAGTCTATGATTATCACAGTGTTCCAGCAAGTGGATGGCCCACCACAAGATTACAAGAATGACCATATCATTATAGCAGTCAGTTCATGCCATTGTGGTCTAACTGCAGACAAGGTTAGTTCTAGCCGTTGGAGGGCCCGGGTTCAGGTTCGGGGGCCCCTCAACATAGAAATTGAATTACAGGAAAAATTTACTAAAATGAATGAAGAACAACATATATTGGAAAAAATATTAATCAAGTTCCGAAGAAGCCATCTGATTTAATTTCAATGGAAATACAATTGTAGATTTCAATATAATCAAGAAGATTAACACTTGTGTGGTTCAATTCATACCTTACCTACGAGCACGCACTATTCCAGTCAACGCAACCCTAAACAAAGTTTCAGATATACGGAGTATCCTCCCTTTTAATCAGGACTGTATATATAAAGGTGACACCGCAAAAGACGACACAATAATCTATACACGAAACTAATAACCAAAAACTATTCCCAATAGCATTGCGGTTGCTGGCTCACATGAAACCCGACACTACGGTTAAACCTGGCTATATGTGAAATGTATAGTTTACATTTCCTTTCACAAAAACATTCTCGTGTGAATTCGACCGGACGGTGTTGGGAATATTTACAAACAACTATTAAAATCTGTTTCGCGTTATGATTGTTCGTACGATAGGAAACGAGAACAAAATCGGTCACTTTGATAACGTGAGTAGCGGTTTAAATAAAAATATGAATGAATAATATGATCGCTTATCTGTGTATTAAGATTTATTTGATAATTTTGAGAATCAAATTCTTTTTTTTGTGTTTAGCATCAAGTTTATTATGTTGAAATACGGAAAATATCTGATTATTCGGGACATTTTTATCTTTTTTATATTATGTAATCACAATTCATTGATCCACTGAGATATATCAAGTACAAAGGCATAAAATAGACACTGCTTAACACTACAACACTATTTCGCGGCTTCTAGAATCAATTCATGACGTAGTATTCCCATAACGTAAATGACTACTGTGGGAAATCATGGATACACAATTGTATATGGAGATGATGAATAACACAATTTCCTGTATATTCTATTCGATACAGCGTGTCATACTGTCGGGGTAGTTATAATATGGCAAGAATAGCAAATCGAGGCGTTAAGAAAAGTAATGTTTCATTCACCATTTAACCCGAATTGTTCAGGATTGTAAAGATAATGTAAGAAATGTTCGTAGTAAGAACCTGTCTCTGAGAACAAATTATTACATATTCGTTTCATGCGTATAATCCCGTAATGGATCAAAGGTGAGATTTAATGGTTTCCGGATAATCTCCGGATTAGGAAAATTGCAATTCGAAGAATAAAATTAATTATTTCAACGTAAATGCGATGTTCACTGAGAGACATTTCCGGCTCAAGTGACCTACAACAGATAACGGAAATCTGCTAGTACAGGGGTCGACAAACATTTTTCGTGAAAGGTCAAATGGTGAGCATTATAGGCTTTACAGACCATGAGGCCATAGCCATATGTACTACACCAAACCACGGAGCTCCGAATTATCTTCCAAACTCCAGGACATGCTCCGAAACACTTGGTGTCGTTCCATAGCCGTCGTTTTATTTCGTAACAATCGAAGCGATCATAATATGATTTAATTCGTCCCAACACCGGCAAATGCACTAACGTGTTCGGTCAAGCGTCATATCACGTGTATACGAACGTGTTTTCGTTTCCTGGACAGATATGTTTATGCCAACTAAAAACGCCGTTGCCCTCTAGGGAATATGTCTAGTCTGCGAGAAAGTGGTAAAAATAGGGTTAAAGGTCAAACCTATTTTCCCCAAGGGAGCGCAATTTTTATCAATGCAGTGATTTAACTCCATTATGATAGACAATCGGTGAGATAATTTCAGCAGCGCACTGCTGCAACAATAGCTGGTATACCACGGATGGCTTGACAATACTATTAGCGACGCTGTCCATATGTTGGTACGGTTCGCTTCAGTACCACGCTACCACATACAACCTAGCTGTAGCTCATACCCATGGACAACCTAGCCGTTTAATTCTTCAAATAAATTGGCTTTCAGCCGTTTATGACATCACATGAGTCACAATGAATCGTACTTATAGTATAGCGGCAAACTTCAAACGTTGCTCGGCGTTAATTGGCGGGAACTTCACACAATTGTTTGGCTTTGAATCAAAGTCATAATGAAACTTCAGAACTCCTTTATATTTGCAAGCATCTAAATGGTGATTAACAATGAAATTTCATTCTCGCTGTGAAACTGCTGCTTGGTATTCGGGAGGTGAAGAAAGTTTATATTTTATGGGAAATCTATATCAAAACAAAAGTATGGATGAAATAATAAATATAACCAGGAAGCCAGTTCGTACTTATTTCTTAGATTTGGGATTATTTTGAAGAACACTGTGCATGAAAATATTTTTGTATCCAGGCAGATACTAGCCCTGAATATAACCCATATACGAAAATAATCTGCTCCGGAGTCTCGGTCGTTAACAAATTGAAATCGCATATAAATGGGGGTAATCTGTTTCAAGCCCCACCCGTTCATATATGGGTACCAATACTGTATCATCAATAACTTCGACTCATAATCCCTAATTTTCAGTTACATATTCCATGTTCGTCATTGATTATCCGTAATGAAAGGAACTAATTTGCAGAAAACTACGAGAGTTCTGCATATTTGTAGCACAATTTTAGATACTCTTGTTACTTTGTTAATCCTTTGCTGCCTATGTCAAGCAGATATTCACGTGGGTGTATTCTCTTCCATTAATTTCTTGAAGTAATTTAGCAATCTATGGGAATAATACGAGTTAATACTTTGGCAGCAGAAATCAATGAACTAGCGCTAAAAGAAACAATTCCCTCTAGATTTCTGATTCATTATTTAATGAATGATTCGATCCTGAAATATGTTACCATGATTTTCAATCCGTCATCGAATGGCCAATTATGACATCACATTTCGTCCCTTGAGATAATGGTAAACGGGAAACGGAAATTTTCGGCAAACCGAATTGGGTTTCAGGTTTCGTGAGAAGGAGGCGAATAATTCAAGTAATTTAGGGCAATGCTGTTCCGAATCACTATTTATTTACAAAACAATTTATTGGTGACCTCACTTCGACCCTCAGATCGGACAATTGGATAATTTTAGTCAGCAAGCTTTGATTATGCCTGAGGCAGATCCTAAAGTTCAGGGGCGTCTCAATATAGAAATTGAATTACATTACAAATGAAATAAAATGAATGATAAATCGCATTTCTTCGAAAAAAATATAAGTTAGATTACGAAGAAGACGCCTGATTTTTTTCTCTCAATTTTATTGACTGTAAGAATATCTACTACAATTTTCAGTTTGTAATATGAGTCATAGCGAAATAATCTGGTAACCATGAGAGCAGGAACTGACTCAAACCTGCCAACTAGCGGAATATTATATTTGATTTCGATATGTCGACCGCTGACGTATTTCTCCAAAAATAACTTCAGAGTCCTATGCAAGTACTATACAACAATACATCTATATAACTGATTAGACTTCATCTTGAATTCAGTAGTTCATTATAGGAAGTCAATAAAATGCCTAAATCCAACTGCTATTAAGTATTTCTACTACTAAAATAACCAGTGCTTATTGCTACATAGTCAGTGTAAGAAGGGATCTAAGCAGCGACATATTATATAAGTTGTTACATGTGTATAGGAAATGACATGATATGTACTTTGATTCATTCCCATGATCTAGAATTGAACAATACAATCCAAATGCAAATGATATAAAACTTAAATTACAACTGTATTAAATTTACTATACTGGTGAATCAATGGGTGACAACGAAGGTAGCGCCACTTAACTCGAAGCTAAACAATTACTAACATGACGAGATAGTGTAGCATTCATTTTATGCGAATGAATCAAAGTGCATATCACGTCATTTCCTATGCACATACAATAACGGATATATATATCGCCTAGCACTGTTCATGCCGCTCTCACAATGACTATGAAGCAACAGGTTGGTAATAAATCGACTTCTATAACTTCAAAACCGCTGTAGGTAAGAGGCGCTAAAGAGCTACATTGTCGAAGTTTACCATTGAAACGAAAGTGAGCTGAGACCTCTACGGTAACAAAAGAACGATACCGCTGTGTCACATTCAGTAAAAGAACAGTAGACTCGATTTAAGCCAAATATTTAAACTGTGGGTGGTGGATTATGAACACAGGTGTGTGGAAGTTGTTATTCGATTATAAGTGATTTGCTGGACTTGCTGGAGTAGATCAAAAGCATAAATCAAGATATCGAAGAATAAATTATTAGTAAAAAAAACTTAGATTAATGAAAAAAATTAAAGTAAAAAACTAAAATTTAGCAACAGATATAGGCAGCGGTGGAAATGGGTTTTAGGAAGTAAAGGAAAGCTGAGGATGTTAGGATATTTCAGGCTCTGTGCAAAGTATACTATGACACATCTGTTTTCCAATGCTAGTCATTTCATTTTTTCATTTTTTTTCGGACAAATCCTCAATAAACTTTATTGATGAATTATTCTGTACTGTACGAGATAACGAGTTTGTGTCGTATATACTGGACCCTCCATTTAGATATATTTAGATTGAGCTAAAAGTAACCAGCTGTTGAAACAGTAAAAGTAGTAAATTTGTAGCAAAAGATTGCAGGAAATTTCAATCCTTTCTTATCATTATCCCGGGTTACTTTTAGCAACATTCAAACTTTGGTGCCGACATTCAAAAGTAGCTACTTGTAGCTTAATCTGGTAACACTAAATGGTTAGTCAGTCAGCGTTAAATGGCCTCTGTTGTAATGCCGGACGTTAGGAAAGCGCACGGCGCATTGAACGACCCGACCACAGTAATGACAACCGACTTCAGTGAGGTACCACATACAAGACATGATCTAAACCCCTTCAAGAGCTATATAAACGATGTTATCGAACTTATAGAAGATGGTCTTCTGTCACATGAACACATATGCCGGATATTGAAACAGCTTATAGCGACGAGCGACTTTTCTCAAGTACAATTACTGTGGACCGCCCTCCAACCTATCCTTCATCGTGACGTCATGTTTACGTCACAAAACAGAGATGACGACACGATTATAGCACCAATCAGCACAGCGCTCAGTCGAGGCATAAGAACGCACCTGACCGAGACGCGTAACATAACCAGGTACCACAGAGTTCAAAGTGCCTATCTGACCAATGAGGAAGAAGTATTAAGGCAAAATAGGTTACCGCCCATAACGACAGGGAGAGGTAACCAGTTGAGTGACAGGCCTGGGGTTTCAATAGTGAAAAAGAAAACACATTTTCCGACCCTAAAAAAGAGTATTTCCGACAACAGGAGGCGACAGAGGGTTCAGGCAAATCAGAAAACTCAACAAAATGACAAGCAAAGTCACAGAAGAGCGATGAAAATACAGTTACTGGGAGAGCGTAAGACATTTGAAATTAACCAGAAACTTGACAACTTGTTCACGTGGTACGAAAAATGGACCAATCCGGAGCGAGCTACATTTTTTCAAAAGATTTTGCCAAGAATTGAAACAAAACAACTTTATTTTTTGTCTACATATCTCTCTGTAAGACGTCATTGCGATATTATATCAAAACTACCGAAGAATCTCTCACTTAAAATCCTATCTTTCCTGTCCGCTAAAGATCTTGCCGTTGCATCCACGGTCTCCAGAAAATGGAACAGGAGAAGCTTGTCCAACGAACTGTGGGAGGAGAAATGTGACGAAGTTAGGAGCGAAATAGCGACGCCTAGTGTTTCTTCGCGTGTGGGAGACTATTATGACGTGTACAGAACGAATCACATACGACGTAGGAACTGGTCTAGAGCTCGATGTTCGCATGTACATCTTTGCGGGCACGAAAGCAAGGTTTTGGCGGTCACTTTCAATAGCAAGATCGTAGTGAGCGGCGGGGCCGACGCGACCGTTCGAGTATGGAATCTGCGTTCGGAAAATTTAGCTCAAGTTTTAACTGGTCACACAAAAGGAGTTTGGAGCGTGGCTATCTTCACTGATGTACTGGTGCTTAGCGGTTCATACGACCATACGATAAAAGTATGGAATATTCAAGGCGGAGAATGCCTCCGTACGCTGTTCGGACACTCGGGGGCGATATGGAGCCTGGCTTGCAAGCGACACCTGGTGGCGACAGGATCCCACGACAAACTCATTAAAGTTTGGGATATGCGACACTGCGTTTTACAACACACATTCAAGGGTCACGGTTCTGCGATTTTTACGGTTGACCTCTCTGATGACCTTTCAACCCTTTTCTCGGGGTCGGCTGATCACAGTGTTCGTATCTGGGATATTTTCGGCAGGAAGTGTTTAAAAGTTATTTGGGCTTCAAACTCTTCTCCCGTTATGAGCGTCAACTACCACAACGGTTACCTTGCCTACGCCGCCCATAACGTCATAACCGTTTATGACGTTGACCAATCAGAACCTCTGAAATCGTACCGACGTCACAAATGCAGAGTAGAAACAGTTAAAATTAACGTCAAGGTCAAGCACGGAGAGCGAATCGTCTCTGTGTTGAGCGCGGGAAGGGACGGAATGGTTAAACATTGGAAACTTGGCGAAAGAAAGGAAAATACAAAAACAATGGTCGTGCACAGAGATTGTCAAGTCAATTGCATTGCATTTGATAAGAAACGACTTGTTGCGGCCATGTATGACAATAATATTTGCCTATGTGATTTCAGTATTATTGATCAAGTGCCCGATACGCAATAAGCAAAATGTGTATAATGAAGTTGTCACAATTCATAAATAATCAATATTGTTTGTTTATAGGTATGCGATTCATATAGGGAATGAAATGATGTGAACTTTGAACCGTTCGCATGATCTAGAACAGTGGTTTCCAACCTTTTCGGTACCGTGACCCATTATACCAACCCAATATAACCTAACGACCCTCTTCAAATTTTTTTTTGAAGCATATCCAAAACAATTATAACTAAAGACTTCTTTATTTGAATCTTTCATTCACTACAAAGCAGTGGCTGTGAGATGGCTGGTGCTGCATCTTAAGGACAAGCTTGTCTATGCGTGGAACCATTGTTGATATCATAGAACTGGCTCTACGACCCTCAGAAAATTCGCGACCACCTATGTTGGAACCCAGTGATCTAGAATGTGTGGGACCAAATGCTACTCAGGGTCGCCCCAACGTACCAAAATCAATATTTCAAGTGTAGGATCACGCTTATGCATCGATCGCTTATATTTTCGAAATTCTACTTATTCATCTATTATTTATTATATGTTTCAGGTATTTTTTAGCGTCGAAATATGGTTTCTCTTATTTTTAGTTTCTTCCTGAACCGATATTATGACTTGTGAATTTTACTACGTTTTTTGTTGCTTCATACGGTAAAATAAATTCTCAAGGACATGAAAATCATTTGTTAGACACAATGTATGTAACGTAACAATATCTCCCACAACGACATAAACAACTTGTAACAAAGGAAACACTGTTTACCAAACAATTCATTCCGAATACAGACGTTTGGGATAAAATGTTTTAGGAAGAATAAATAACTCGAACTCAAACTTCCGATGCTATTTAAAGTATGCTATACAGTACTACCTCGTACTACGGCCAATTTTTGACGTAAGGTGGGCATAATGCTGTATAAGTATGACGACAAACCCCTAATAATTAGCGAAAGATTATCCTAAACAGCACATGGAAGAATTAACCTCAAAAGTTATTAAAGATTTCAAGGGTCATTTTTAGATATTTTAGTCGCCGAATAAAGTCGGCACTTTGTTTCACACCAGCAGTTGTGATTCTGCAAGACTTAATGCAAACTATTTTCATCAAACCCAATTATGCCATGACTTATTATACTTAGCTCATGTCATCCATTTATAAGTTACAATGAATTTGCGGAAAAAGGGATTTCGTGAACCAGCGTGGACAACACATGGATTACAAGGCACTAGGCAGAAGTATAATCACCAAAAAAAGATCGACAAAAAAGTGACATTATTATTTAATAGTCAATTAAACGGTAATTCAAACACGTATAAGTCACGAAGTAACGCAAGCTCTATCAGTAGCATGGAAAGTAATGAAATGTGGGCAAGGCCCCTATTGGTTCAATTAGTCTGCAGGACTTTAGAACTTGCTTGCAGTCATTGCATTGTACGAGTCAATGGGACCTGCTTGCAGTCCTAGCATTTTCAATGCTTTATTATATGATCAAATTATACTCTACAAATTTTATCGCTAATAAACGTACAAGATTACAGAGCCCATAGTACATGGAAACATTTAAAGTTATTATTAGTTACTTAAGTTATTAAAGTGTTCCCAAAAAAGATATACAATTAATGTTAGTATTGATTAAATGACTGGAAATACCAATGGGGCCATACTAGTGTTCCTTAAAGTCGATACACAATATATATGAGTATTGAATGGTGACTTAAAATAACAAAAGGGAACCCTACTTCCCATTGTTCGTATTTCAAAAGCCTTCGAGTGCTTGTTACGCGACACTTCATTCATTCAGTAAGATCAATTGAAAGGGGCGGAACAAGAGTCATTTAAACAGGTTTTATGCTTGATTACAAGAGATGAGAACACGCTGTAAGATATCAAGTGTCCAGGAAAAAGACATTCGTAGCGAAACAACAAGTAGAGACGACATAGGGATGAAATTTCAGTTGTAGTCGAAATTCTGAGCTCCTTAGCATTTTCTAGCTGATAAAAATTTAATAAGAATGCAGGCGCCAGGTTGCAATAGAGAGCATGCGGTCTTGGGCATCGTATACCGGATCAAATTTGATGTATAGAATTATCGTGAGATGTCAGTAATGAGAGACTCTTTAGCATATTCTCGCGGTTAAGAACAGCTATATATAGTTTTCGCTAGATGGTCAAAACAGCAAAAGCTCTTGAGCATAATCTAGCGGTAATATTTTTCAGAAATGTATCGTCGCTACAGGTTGTTATCAAGCTAGTTATTAGCAGCTTAAAATACTAACAATGGGATATGGGGAAAGGCAACAATAGAGGCCAATGATTAGTATACAAACACGGTAAATAAATAGTAGTTTGAAGTTTATTATTTACGGAGACTATGTACGTGAGTCTATGACAGCTCAAGAATGCTTGTTTTCGATTGCAATCGCTGTAGAAGCGATTTTTAAAGTGCTTTATTACGTCACATGGAAGCAGCAGACAATCGATTAAATTTAAATGGAAACAAATTGCTACGAATTGGATTAGAATCGATTTTGCCTGCAATTAGACGGACTTATTCATGACGTCAATCGACAGAAAAGTTTAATATAAATATTAAATGAAGTAATTTAAGTAATATCGAACACCTTGAAGAACCTTCACAGAAATTAAAACATACGTCTTAGAATCAAGGTGGTCTTATGAATATTTTAGCAGATGCTAAGTTACATTAAGACACAAATCCCACATGATACCTTCGTCGTAATGCGGGTCGGATTTTAAAGGGAGAAAATCGGGCAAATTGGCTTCCCTACACACCTGTGAGAAGGCCCCACCAGACAACGGTACTTCTTTATATAAAAAGGGAATTTTAAAGGTTCATACCTTAATAAACTAGAGTGACCACAACTTTCATACCTTATATGATCACCAGTAATTTATATTTAATATATATAGTTATTCTTACAGGCAATAAAACTAAGAAAAATAAAATTAATGCGGTTTATCCTTCATTTTAGTTAAATTATTTTGTCATGTTATTCAATTTCTATATCGAGTTGCCCCAAAAACTGGAATGCCCCGTGCACTATTCCGCACCCTATTGACACCGCCTAAAAAGCTTCCCGCGTGCTGCATCAGGACCGCGGGCTGCAGGTTGCACAGGTTGATTTTTTAAAAGCTTTTCCCCCCTGTAAGTCCTACACGCCCCCCAGTGAACCACTGGTCTGAGTCAGGGCTTCCCAAATTGGGGGTCGCGACCTAGAAAAGAGTACACCAATTTCACACAAAGTACTACATCTATATAAATTGTACTTTTTCTGACTTTCGATACGCAAGTATTAAAACTAGTGCAAAACATAAATCTTAACTGAGTTGTAGACTCTACGTAAACACCACTACAGTGCGACTTTGTTATATAGTTAAACGCGTATCAGTAACTGCATTGAGACCAGAATTGACGAATATTGAGCAACGGTTGGACTTGCTATGCAACAAAAAGCAGTCGTACCCATCATACTTAACACAATTCAGTGTTAATCTGAATAAATGTTTGTTTGTCATTTGTTCTAGAGTACTAGCAGTTAAGATCTGTTTCAATGAAATATATAAAAAGTACATTTTGAACTGTCACTGTCAAACATGAAGGGTCGCGGAAAATTTTATTAAATTGAAAGGGGTCGCTAGCAAAAAAGTTTGGGCAGCCTTGCTCTATACCAATGTACATGCTCCAAAGTTTGAGAACCCCTGGTCTAAGTAATCGACTCGGTCGTAATAATCAGAGTACAATTTCTATCATCGATATTAAATCGTTATTGTAAAAACTGTGGTTACTTTGAAAGAATTCATTGCCTGTTTTACGACGGTAGTTAAACCTTTTATGTTCCTAGCACAGCTTGGTTAAGCCAGCTGCTAGCAACAACAACACATCAACCAAGCCCAAGAATCAGATTTCAAACAGATTCGAAACAAAAGCTTCAAAATTTGCGTCTGGATATTTTCTCTTAATTGAACTTGACATAAATTGATGACGAAACTAAGAAAGAAATGAATGAATGAAGGGAAAATATGCGCGGGAACTGACACGAGAAAGTGATTGTACAAATCAAATAGGAGAAATGGTAAGAGAGCACATTATGTCAATATTGGAAATAGATCAAAAGATGTTTTGCGGAATTTATTCGTTGTTCAGTTGTTCACTTCGCTCTGATAATAGTGGCCAGTATTGTCAGACTTAGGCGGTACGTTTAAAGCAGAATGTAGGGTATGTTTTAAGAATATTTTAGCAAGATTTAACCTTTACCTTTATACAAGTGCACCTGCAACAGAATGCCAACAAACCAACAGCTCACTATTATTGCTGCTCACAACTTTATTCAGTAACTGTTATTACGTATGCTTATCTGAAGAATATAATCAGTGCAGGTTAGGATAGGTTGGGTGCTGTGTAGAGCATACAGTACGAGTCACTTTTGAAAAATATCAACTTGTTTTTCAATGCTAGCCAATTTATTTGAGTAAAAGTAGAATTAGTACGTAGGAGTAGCTGAGTGTGTAGGAGTAGCTAACGGAGACCGCGAATAGAATCGAAATATTGGGTAATATGGACGAATGGTGTAATGTAGGCTAATCTACAAGCAGTGTTGTACTGAATCAGCAAGTAGAAAAGAGCTATATGGATAGGGATATCATATAAATTATGAGGACGTTTTAACATAGCAATAGCGAAAGAAATTATCATTTTCACTTCGTTACCTGCTAAAACTGACTTTGAATTAGCTATATATAGTTATTGATAATCAAATAGATAATATTTGTAATAATGGCGCGAAATTGACTAGCATCAGGACCATTTGAACTTTCCCTACAAAGTGATATGATATATTTTACTATATAATTGTTTAAAAGTTTGAAATATAAATTTCAATAGTGAGAATAACTTATCAACGCACGCAGCTGACATTCAAATATCAGTAAGTCTAATGGACCCTTATGACGTCATAAGGGATCGATGACAAAAAAGAATTCGCTTGAAGCTAAGATTACATGCGGTGGAGCAGCGAAAATGAANATTTGACGCTCAAGAGCAAGGTGGCTGGCGAGCAAGCAAGTAGTGAGATTGCAAGAGATGATGATGATGGAAGGATTATTTCGAGCAGAGAGGAGTAGACAGTGCTGGATATTGGCATACGCTGAACAAGCTACCCAGCAGGGCCTCAAGAAATTCCCTTATTTAATTTTATACTTATTTTTAGATAATGGAGAAACAGAAATGCAATCACAGGAAGAATTGCTATATGCTATTGAATTATTGAAAGGCTTAATATATGTTTCGAAGACCATCTGGTTTAATTGTTTAATATGAGCTCAAAGGCTTTATGAAGCATAGAATCTCACCGAGTCTAAATCCAGCGAAATCAGAGTGATATTATGACTGATAATCAGGAATTTGGTGACAGCAATTTTTCACCATTTACGATATATGCCGAAGTCGAGTCTTAGAACATAAAAATCCCTTGAAAACTAGGGATCGACAAAAACGCCAAGCATAAAATTGTCGATATATGGCAGAAACGAAGACCATGACATAACCAGCAGGCTTACATCCATACAGTAGTGTACTAATTCTATCAAGTTAATTTTGTACCACAACTTGTATGAAAGAAATACAAGTTTTATATACTACTTGCATGCTAAGCTGCTGGTTAACACATATAAATTCTTGATAGTTAGTTGGAAGTGATGCTGTCGTATTTTAGGGATCGACTTACAGTTTCGGTGCTCCTGGTATTCTGACTGCTAGGGGGCATTGGAGTAGTCTCGAGTCGCGCCCTTGCGTCAGGAAATTATAGGCTGATTGTTTTGCATCCTGTAGATATACTACTTGCATGCTGCTACTTAACACAAGTACAAATCTTGGGGTCGATTTTTTCGGTTAAAAGCCAAAAGACATCTCAGAAGTTCTTATACTATTTAAAGGTCAAAATACATGGTAACTGTTTGCAGTTTTGGAAATATGTTATTAATTATTTTATATATTTAAAACGCATTTACTGGTATTCATTTGATCTAAATTTGCGTTTAAGGGGGAAGCGTAATATATTATCTTGTATATTATATCAAAGTCTAATTAGTGACATCATTGATAGCAGATAAGATAATGAAAGATATAGCTCATGAATGGCAAGCCAGCAATTCGATTAATTTCTATGATTCATTATTGATGAGAAGCAAAATATGTAACATATATATCTTATAAGGACAAGTCATAGCCTTTCACCATAAGCTGTGCTATATCAAAAAGTCCTATATTATTAAGCCATGGATTAATATCTATCAAAACACAGACAATTGTCTAACAATAAGAAGGTTATGCACTTAAAATACCAGACATTCAAGATTTATACACGTGATGACGTAAGCGTTGATGACGTAATTTACTGGTTACCAAAAAATGATAAAAAACCAGCACGTTTAGGTATTGTAGCAACTAATTTCTGTTCAGTGCTTACATTTTTACTAGCTTGCGCTTATCACCACTAATTCCACTTTGTATTTATATACAACATTTGTGACACCATACTACATTCATATCGAGATGTTTAAAACTTTGAGGAATTGTCCCTTGTTTCGGTGTACCTGGTATTCTGACCGCTAGGGGGCATTGGAGTAGTCTCGAGTCGCGCCCTTGCGTCAGGAAATTATTTTTAGATAAAATCGCCAGTAGACCTGATATTCTGACCGCTAGGGAGCATAAGAGCATTCCTGCTCCGGGACACCGTAAGTTACCACACCTAATTTGGTTCAAATCGGTTTAGTTTCTATATCGGACAAACACACAATATGACTCATATATATAGAGAGAGACCCATTTGAACTTTTTGTAGAAATTTATCCCTTTAAGGTGCTTTATTGAGTTCCAGAAAAGGTATTAAGACTGGTGCTTACAGACTAACTAAATAGAGACAGCAAAACTTACTAAATTCTATTCCCACGGCTTTACTTAATATAAATACGAGTTATACAAAGTCTCCATATCCTTAAGTCCCATATCCATAAGTATGGCTCTCGGAGACGGAACCAGCTTTGGTCAGTCAAGACTGTCAATTAATATTTCAGATATCCAGATAGTGAGATAAAGGAATATTTAGCATTTCTGAATATTTCTCCATTTCTCACTTGTCAAATTCTTGTTATGTCATAATGTAATTAATGCTCCATATCTATGAGTCAGCGGAGAAAATATATTTTAATGAATATTTTGTTGAGTCATCAATGACGTAGTAGGTTTGGGAATAGAACCGATGAGAGAAATTGCATTTATGAATTCTATATAATGTAATTGCAATGTAAAATTATAACGAAGTTTAGTGACAGAGATCCCAGAGGGAGCTAAAGTCACTACTCTGTCATTTGTGTTAGTGAATTATTGAGTAAATGGAAAATATATACCAGGACTGCCAGATCTTGTTTATTTCTAAGATTTGTGCTTATTCTGTGTCTTAGAACAAATAGTATTGTGCTTATTTCTAAGAACTTGCTTATTTTTGCTTAGTTTGTCTCATCAGGCGTAGAAATTTATGAGATGAGACTGCAGAAGGAGATCATTTCTGATGAAAAATAGTATACTGTATATATAGTATCTCCAATAATTTTATTAGCATCTGTAGATACAGTGAAATCAGTGGATCAGACAAACTACTCGAGCTAACTGGAGTTCGAGATATCCGAATATTTATCAAATCAAATCAAATTTAATCGGAGTTTTTAGCTATCTGACGTGAAGGTAGCGATCTTACAATGTATATATATTGAAGTAGTATATGATGCTATAGAGTCATGTATATTAGTTCAAGTTAACCGGAATTTTGAGCTGTATGTACTTTCATTTTAATAAGGATTTTACCGAGGCCGATCAAATCAGTTAGAGCGACACGGAATTTTGAGCTATCTGATGTCGAAAAGCTTGCATTGTACTTGCAACTCCAATAATTGAATCTACAAAGGCAGAGAATCGTATTTAACCTCTTTTTGGATAAAAATCTGCGAACTTTTGAACCGTCAACGTAAGAAAATTCCTTCTTTAAGAAGAAAGCCACTTTCCCGACTTATCTTGCATCACTCCAGTGTTAGTATCCGAACCCGATATCGTTTGTTTCAGCGTCTTCTAATCAGTTTAGGCTTTCAAGCTAATTTGGGATCACGTTGCAGCATCGCGTTGAGACCCAGTCTAGTCTAGTCTAAGTTTGTAAAGAAGAGCTAATTGTAAATTAGTTTAGAAAACACAGTAGTTGGTAAACTCAGCCGTAAGTAAAAGAAGCAGAATTCTTGGCCCAGCTGTGAAATTTGATTTCAGTTTTTCAACTCCATTTCAGGTCAATCGGACTAACTTCTGCAAGGGAGGTTAATGTTACAACAACAGCGGTTTCAGTACTGCGCCATTTTATTCACTGATTTGTGCTGGGAAATAGTTAGGCCCAGAGTTAGCTTCTTTTGCAGTCAGTTAATAAAAATAATTTTATTGTTGATTAACCACGTAACGTGTATTCATTTATATATTTTTCCCTATTAACGTTATAACTAAATAACTGCAGGCGTAGAACTTTGAAATAACGGAAGGAAAGGGAAATTGTATTATAAGTTGCGCGCTAATTATCTTAGTCAGTAAATTCACGCAATATACAGTAGGTCCTCGCTATATCGCGGTTCACTTATCGCGGATTCACTACATCGCGGATTTTATAAAATATTGTATTTCATTGTATTTTATTTCATGATAAATGCCGTGGGGGGGGGTACTAGTATGTTTAAGCGCTAAAAGTTGAAAAAACTTGAATAACAGGTCAAATGATTATGGGAAAGGTTAATAAGGTAAATAAGAGGGGGGGGGTGATTTATAATGGTTTAAAATACGTTTAAATATATTCAAATAATTAAATTAATATGTGGTTTCTACTTCGCGGATTTTCACCTATCGCGGGAGGCTCTAGAACGTAATACCCGCGATAGGTGAGGAATTACTGTATTGCGATCTATTGCACGTCTGCGTGTACTTGTGCAATTTATGTAAGGAGAACGTTATGACCGTTTTTGTTTGCCGATAACCCAGAAGATTATAAATATATGAACGTGTAGTCCGAAAGAGCACGAGATCAGGACGAGTTTATGTTTGTTTTAGTTTTATTTCAGTCATTTTTACAGGTGAGCAAACTAATCTGCAAGTTTTACGAAATCGACTTGGGAAACCATCACTATATTCTGTAGCAAATATGATAGACTAGTACCTCGTATTTTGCACAGCCTTAACTTTGTACGTTCTAGACTTCGAATGCTAAATTTAGGAGAAGTCCGATTCGGAGTTCGACCTATGTTTCAACGTTCGAACTGCGCGCGTAATTAAAAAGTTATTCTCTGCGTAAAGTACGTTTATTCTCTGCATGTTATAATTGCAGTGAACGACCAAATTTGACACTTGACAATATTGACACTCTGTTTAACATTTTTAAGCTCGTCTTGATACTTTGGTAACAGTGGAAATAAGTATAAAAGCTTATAATGCACGGCAGTAAGTTTGTGATTTACCGCGAATTCGACCGCGTTAACATCAGCATGAATTTTTGAGTCTGGAAACGAATTAATTCACTTATAATTATTTCGAATACGGATAACTGATTCAGAGTTCGAACAGCCTCTTGGAACAGATTAAGAACGAAGTACGGGACACCACTGTATATGAATTCAATTAACATCAATCATTGCGAGTAATATTTGAATAAATTTGTCTTTGACAGAATTAATTCAAGCTAAGTAAGATGTAATGTTTTCTCATTTATAATTCATTGACTTATTTCAATTACATGTGATTTTATTTCCAGCGAGCGTAGAGGAATCGATTTTTATTGTAGTTTAAAATTAGGATAGTAGCATTGTTATTTGAATTATTGCGGAATAATGGAAACAGGAAAGCTCTTTGTTTTCATACTGCTTGTATTCTGCGTTCGACAATCAACATCGAAAACAAAACGAAGCAAAAAGGGTGAGTTAATAATAAATGTCTATTACGTAATAACTTTAGTGAGGTACTTTTTATTACATCATAATTATTGATTATACCTTCTTAAATGTCCCATGGGAGGATGACCTAATGTTGTTTATTCTTCTATTTGACTTCGGCTTTCCTATTACAGTACACCCTCGATAATCCGAACATCGTTTATTCCGGATTCAACCAAATTCAAACATTATAATAATAAAAATACTGTGAAAAGTTCATTCATAAACAAAAGTCGAACTTTAACTTTTATGACGGATAATCCGTTGCACAATAGCACTTTCATATTCCCATTATATTCAAATATATATAAATTTTGGAATGATATTGACATAAAAATGATTTTGAATGATTTGTAACAGTACTGAAGTTCATAACTCATTTCATTACGGTAAAAACGCGATTATCCAAACATGTGTTGGTCCCGACAATTCCGGATAAAATATATTGACTGTACCTTTCCATATACATATACTCGCATGCATCATTATCTCTTTACCATCGGTCAACTCGGTCGAGTCGGCTTAAACGTACAACCTTCAGACAATTTCAACAAGGGTGAACTGTACTTGGGCCCAAGAACGCCAAAGAGCTTGAATGGGGCCGCCAAAAATTATCGGGAACACGGAGAAAATAGTCCTGTCGACGTGGATTGAGATCAGACAGACAGATAGTTTTTGAGACGGACTTAAAGGCTTATCCGGGCAAGTCTGGGTCTTTCATTCTTTGTCATATACAGTATCAAACGCTTGTTTGGGATTGGGTTGAGGCCAAGGAGTTACAGTTTCTGTACTATTTAATGCTTACGAACTTATTGAGATTTAGAAGCAAAATAATCGTAATTTCGTTAAGCGAATCATCGTAGATCGAGGTGTAAGAGCTATTTCATCCAAGTTAGTATTGTATACCTATAGAAGCGAGTCAAATGAATGGAATGTGTTTTCCGTGTTGCTTAGGTATTGATGATTATCATACCTTTGATGATTTAATTTGTAAATATCAAGTATATTGACATAAGAGTTTTCCACAATCCCTTGTGGCATATTGTATTACGGTAACTATAGATCTACACGCGCCATTACAAAATTTAAACCTCATTTATCTTAAGTCATTATGACACTTAGTAAAACATTTAACGCTGGGGTCCTCAGTAAACGATTTATTAGTCTCCGGCAATTTTCGTGACCTTTACGACAGGTCAGTCACCTTGTGACATCACAAACGATTATGTAAATCGTAACAAAGGCGATCGTAGTTTGAAGGGATCGAATGCAAATACTTTTTTTTTTTTAAATTATTTTCTGTAGTCTCCAAGGAATCGGCTTAACCTCATTTGTTCATTTCTATTTTGTGCGATTATTACCGCATAACAAACTGCACACAACGTTCTATTATTGACTTACAATACGTGGGGGCATCTTATTCAAATAGCGTCTTCAAAAAACTTGTGTTATTGACGCATCGCAAATATAGGAATAGCGTGGGAGAATAAAGCCCTGGTGATATTAACCCATTGTTGCTCTAGCTCGAACCTCGAGAATTTCATTAGAATCCTAAGTACATCAGCATTCGAAGTGATGCCTCGTACTTCGTAATTTATCCGTCACTCGAGGCTGTTCGGAGTTTGAATTATACCAAAAGCAATTTCCCCAATAGGACCCATTGTGCCAGATTGAGGTTCGAGAATTTCATTGACATCGTAAGTACAGCAGGAAACTGTTTTTTCAACCTATTATGGCCGACAATTATCCTCATTAGAAATATTGGAAAGTTAATTAACACGTTCCCACACACCCTAATCCAAACCCATTCAATTTTTGTCCATTTTTTAACACCTGACAGTGGCAATATATTCATTTGCCTTCCCTGAAAAAGCAGTACCTGACTACGTTCAAATTACTTTATGAAATTTGCGTTAAAGCCCTGGTATATTTACCCAATTTTGGTTCCATCCTAACAAATGTTCAGCAAATTTAATTGAATATCAAAATCTATTCCCCCGGGCTACGTCATAAAACTTCCCTCATTTCGATCTGTGTCGTAATAAATTAATAAATCCACAGGCGAAACATTGCCAATACGTTGCTAGGATACGGATACACGGGTCTATTTATGAGTCACATAAAGACTATTGTTACGAAAAATGGTCAAAGATCAACCTGTCACCATAATCCCCCGGAATTTGATTTCGAAGACAACATTTTGCATCTCTATACGACACCGTCAACGAAACACAAATATCACAGTTAGTTAGACCGTAGCTGCTATGCTATATCTATAGATATAAGTATAATATTTCTCTATTCATGTGATACAGTCACAGAGACTTAACTGATACTGCGCAATAATTCCCAAAGTAGGCATTAGCGGTTTGAGTTGCTGAATATTATTCTGATATACCATGTTGCATTGCATTCCAATTTCAATATAACTTTGTTACTATTGCCATACAACACTGCACAGATATATTTTATTACATTGAACTATCCATCACAATATAACTTATCCCT
>QRAM01000378.1:54761-75177 GCA_013436055.1 Halocynthia roretzi
ACAATATAACTTATCCCTTTGTTACTACTAATTATAAGGGAAACGCAGTAACGTAGGTCCCAACTTAACGTTTTATTCTTGGAAAATGTGACTCTAAGTCAAACTACGTTCAACGAAACTAATTACTATTATTATTTTACGGATTTGTCTCATCAATGTTATAACAAGACCGACTGTATATACTGTATGTTACTAAGCATATGAATAATATACTTAACGCTTCGTTTCGACATTCCAAATGTATTTTCGAAGCCTAGATGTGGATATATTGTACTTCTGAGTCTGAGCGTCCTTCAAGGAAATCAGGACTTGATTGTCCAATGGACCGTGAAATTTGACCCCTTTACTTAACCTTTGGCCCAACTGTCTTCGTCTGTCGCGTGAGGGTTAACATTAAGTGGCTATATTGTTACTTTGTTGCTATTTTCCCGTGTCGATGAAACACAAACAAACGGATGGAAGCAAAACTAAAACTGAAACCGAAATAATGATAAATGGGGAGTGGCCGAAAGAGGAACGAGGAGGGGGACAGACTCATTGTTTCGTCACGCATCGTCACAAAACGGAAAACAGTATTTTTTAAATATAAACAAACAGTGTCGCTCGCTTTTGTTTTGTAGCAACAGACAAGCGGGATCGAAAAAAATTAAAAATTAACGAGTTGAATGCACGTGAGTGTACTCAGGGCGAATTTAGTAAAAATGTGGAGACGGCGGGAAGTCAATGAGTTAATTTACAAACGATATTGTTGCGACATAATTAAAATAAGATTGATAGAAGAGAATTTTTATCCCGTTGTCGGGATACGACTTTTAATGACATGTTCCCATCGATGGAAGTGTTTAACAACCGGTTTGATATTTACCGGCAACAAGGCTTTCACGAAACGATATTTTTGTTTTATTAATCTCACTAAATTGAACATGAAAGTCAATACATTTAGTTTCGGATACTTGGAACAGAAAAATTGACCTTGGTTAAGTGAAGGTTGAGATCAGACTAGGCGAAATAGATTTCGATTTTATTTTGAGTTTTATCATTTAAAATATTTATAATGTAATTTTTCGATCATATTTCATACTAACAGACCCCATTTTGTAAGTTTCGTTTTTATTTCTAAAGATAAAATATTATTTTACGGTTTAATATATATTTTTTGAGCTACATATATGTAGATATATAGGGGTATAATAATCTATTCAATACCTCTATTACTAGTGGTTCTCTCTTTAGGGGGACTGACAGAGATCAGGTACGCTATGTGAGGCACTAGGTGTTAAAATATCCCTATCTTTGGCAAGATATAAAGTTGGCTTATCAATCTCTATACTTGGTCGAGAAATTATTCAGCATAGTTAAAAAAAACGTAGAGTGGATCACAGATATGTGATAGAGGAGTTTGCCAAATATTGAGATTAGTATTTTAAATATTCAAACAAAAACTCAGTAAGGTCAGTATAGAATAGGCTTAGTGATGGAATAGGAATTGCCCCATTGTCGGTGGGAGGAGAGAGCTGAACATCACTACGTGACATATTACATCCGCTACTACATGTGTATAGGAAATGACATATCTACTTCGATCCATTCGCATGATATAGTTCTGAGCGCTGATCTTTTGTTAATTTACTCGCCTATCCCTTCCCGTATTCGTATCGCTATAGCGAATTGGGAGGATCAGAGGACCTTATGTAAATAAACAATCTGTCAAAAGTGAGATTACTAATGATTATGTGATGTCTGTAACAAAAAGTAAGTGTCAGTGGCGCTCAGGGCACATGCCTTGCCTGCCACACCTTAGATATGCCACTGCCACTGCATCCACTTAAGCAGAGACAATAGCGCGCCTAACCAGACTATGAAGCACCATAACATTCAGTTATATCCGTTCTTTCTCTATCAAATCCAGTTAATAATTATAATTTGATGTAAGAAGGAATCATTATTTAGTCATTTTAGTTCATGTCGAATTGGGCTCGTTAAAAATCTTACAGACATTAATTTTGCCCTCATTAGAAAAAGAAAATGCCCAACTCATGGCAAGCTATCTCTGTCATTCAGTGTCCCCGGCCCAGAACAAATGTGATGATCCATGCAATAAGTTTTTCTCTCTAGGCAGTAAGCTGTAATGATTTGAGAACTTTGCTAATCTCGCTTCTACTTCATGGCAATATAGCGTGAATTTTGTTTTGACAAAGTTCGGTAAACAATAATTGTCAAATAGCTTCGAAAAATCATCGAAAACAGTTATATAGAATCGAATTAGAGTGAACGGAAGATGCTGGAATTGCCTTGTCACAATGTGAATGCTATTTTTGAAACGAGAATGAGGTTGAGTATAGTAACATGGGATTATAGATTACCAGTACATAAAAAAGAGGCCGAATATTACTAAAGCATGACATCGGGACCCAGATAATTTCTCACGGACAAATTCTTAGAGCGATATTTTTTTTTTTGATCAAAATCTTACGGTATGTGATGAAATTCTTATTTCTTATACCATAATGTAATATTTTATAACATTGGGATATTGCAAAACAATTACGGTACGACTTCAGTTAAGACTTGGCTAAGTCGGAATGTCTCACAAATCCTGAAGTCGTTACGTCAGATTCGACTTCACGCTACTTTTCTAGAGTATTCTCAGACACGAACGCTGAACGCTGAATATCATTGGGCCTATGAGATAAAATAACTATTTTTTCTTCTCTGAAACCAATTATTAACGTAACGTGAGATATGACTCTATATGTATGCCATGTTTTTCATTGTTTGGTTTAGAGTTGAGTGTAATTTTTGCCTTGCAAATTTTATTACATGATTTATCCCTGTTAAAATAAGCGCTAAACGTCACTGGGCCTGCCTCTGGTGAAATTGGTTTCGTTTTTCGTCGTTTCACTTGAAGGCGCATTTTTCAAAAACCTATCCACGACGTTAGATTTATCTCTGTTGCAATAAGCGCTGAATGTGCACTGTTTATATCATTGGGCCGATGGTAGAATTGGTTTCGTTTTTATTCGAAAATTGCAGTGCGTGTTAGCTTCTCATTAAGGGCGACAGGTTGTGTTTGTACACGTGTTATGCTCTCATGGTATTTGCCATGTGTGTATTGTTGAAGATATCTGAACCAAATATAAGACATCGCGAGCAATGTTTCGCATGAAATGTAGAGTATTTTAACCCCGAGGAAAACTCAGAGCTCCGTAAAATGTTGCTAGTTGTATGACATTTATTACAATTAATCTCAAGTTGTTGACGACTCGCGTGACATTCTATTTTCAAAGAAAAATCAAAGTTTGTTTGACAGTAATATAATCAGCTTCAAAATTGAAGAATGCTGGGTAGATATTATGCCCTAAATCTATCCCATTTTTTGAAAGTGATATTGAGACACCGCAAAAATGCGCGGAATTTGAAATCGAAAGCGAGAGGGAGGAGGAGGAGCGAAGAGAAATATTTCTAAAATTCCAAGTTGGTCCCAACTTACCGTCGTTAATAGGTTCTAGGTAATAGGTAAATTTGAGTAAAAGGACGCTAAACGAAACCATATAATTTTATTATATCACTCGCACTCCTCATTTAACGGCCAGGCCACGTTACAACGACCTGATCCTAAAATATATTTAGATATTTCTTAATCAAGTCCTTGACATTATGAAAAGTTAATAAGTATAGGTTTTATGTGAATTATCTGAATAATGAAATTCATATAGGTCTCATGGAAACTCTACAGTCAATCGGTCGTTAAACGAGATGGCTGTAAGGGAGTGCGTATATTATATTTAAATGTGAATGTAACGACTTACAGACCATACTTCTATCATCCTTAAAACGTAATATTAAAAAAATCCGATTTATACAATTTTATTATATATATATCAGTAATTCGAAGCCATTTCTCGCTCAACGGCCCCCTTTGGCGCATCATTGGGCCCCCTTCTAGTAAATTATACTTGGAAAATAACTCAATACGCAATTATGCAGTAAGCTAACCACAGAACGATATACTCCAGCATCAGCACCATGATTGTGATATATAACATTACTCTTCCTGTGCGTTATTAACGTCAGTACAACTCTCTGATCTAACCGACTACCAGATAGAGTTTTAGTTTTTTATAGAACTTTCTTGCTATAGTTTTTTATAGAACTTTCTGGCTATTTAAAGACTTCATTTTAAACTAGTTATTTGTGTGTGTATAGGTCAACGGAAATCTTTATTTAACAATCTGGGTATTATTAAGAAGCGATGAATGAAATATTTGGATGAAATTGAGAGTTTTAATCGAACGAGGATTGTTAATTACGAATTATCGGGTTAGTTCTAAAATGGTTACCATTGCAACCCAGTTATTATAGAAAATCACTGATTTGGTCTACATCCGCTTAGCTAACTGCCATTAAAATATTTTCTCAGTAAAATTAAACGCAGGCGAGTCGAGTGAGTCGAGTGAGTCGAGTGAGTCGAGTCACTTGGAAAGTGTAAATCGAGTGAAGTCGAGTCTATAACGAAAATTGAATACTATAGTGAACACTTGATTGTCCGAACCATTTTTATCCGGAACCTCGATGAAAACTCTGTGAAAAGTTCATTCGATAAACAAATGCCTAATCTTAAGCTTCCCGACCACGGTAGCCAGTGTTGGTTTGCAACGGATAATCCGTTGCACAAATCGCGGAACCCGATTAGTCATGATAAAAGGAAGCACAATAAAAATTATGTAATGCTGAAATGATATATGTTGAGATAAAAATGATTTTGAGTGCGTTTGTTGACCTAAAAATACTCTTACTGGGCATTAAGCGAAATCAAGTTCAGAAATATTGTCTTTGTCGTTAGGATAACACGATTTTCAAACCAATCCGACTCGGACTATTTTTTATGGGCAATTTGTTAGTTACGAAAGAACTTTACTAAATCCGACTTGAAATAATAAACAATTAATGATACCGATACATACATATCAACAAACGTAACACAGAAATGTTGAACTGAATATATTCTGCTGAGAAAAATATAAATACAAAATAAAAATATTTCAGGCTCCCGAGCTCTCGAGATAATTCTTAACCAAGTCAAGTCTGAGTCGAGTAAAATGATAGTTTCTGAGCGCGGAGATATAATAAGACGAAATCTGTTAGTTGTAACGCAAGTGACGAAGGGCTGGTTATGTGTAATCCTGATCCAAGGAAACAATTTCTTTCATATATGACAGGGTCAACATCAAACAGAAACGTTTAACAGATTAATATCAAATCATTACTGACCAGTGTTCCCCTCAGGAATAGTGGAAAAAGTATAGAAGTATTCCCTGCTGTTTTGTGATTGCAATCCTTTTTAACATGGATACATGCTCGCTAGATTTTCATTAGGTGTAAAAGCAGTTTGTTCAAGCAGTGATGGGTTCAGGTCATGATAGGAATATAGGCTTAAGCATCCTTAACCTACTACTGTTTGTACAGGGGCTTATTTTAAGGGCCCTAGGAGCTATTTACCGTTGATACGCCCAGGATCTCTGAGATTTGATTCACCAGAGAGTAAAAAGTATTTAAAATAAATTTGCGAATAGCTGGTAAGTAATTTGCTTGTCCCCCAACTTCGAGCTAACGAGTCATCAATGTACAGTAAAAGCTCGTTATCTCGACATAGTTAGTTTGCCCTAACTAATTTGATTGGCCTCGGCAAAATCTTAGTTACAATCAATGTAAATATACGTAAAAAATGAAATTTCCAGGCAATTTTAGACCTTCACAGCCGGGTATAATGCATCCTCACACAGTATAACTCAATATACTTCACCATTCACCTCTACCAACGGGATTGAACCCACTTTCAAAATGACAGACGACCTACCTAGTCTATGTTTTAAATTCCACCCCAAGATGGGACATTTCAAAATTTACATCATGTGACCCCATTTGACGTAGTTCCAGTAAATTTATGGAGAACCTTGTTATTAATTTATGATCAGAAAGTGAACACTATCAGCAGATGACAGACGCGAGAACATTAAATGTACAAAGGGACTTAGGGAAGGATTACAACTGTTTTTTTCCTATTAAGATATCGCATGTGACAGGACCACATCAAAGAGTTATAACTTTCATTCCGTCTAATAACAGATCTACTTCGTAACATCAAAAGTTAGATTGAAATATAAAACGATCCTTCCGAAGTAAAAACGGCAAAGATAATGTTGGACAGTAGCAGTAGGCGCGATGGGCGTAGCAGACGACTTGACAAAGAGTTATTATCATTCGTATACTGACGGCATAATAGACATTCGGAATGTTAATTATGATTATTATAATTGAGATTATTAGTCAGTGAGGTGTGAAAGAAATTCGTAACTGTTTGATATTGAAATTAAATTCTGAGAAATTCATTCAAAAAGTTATATTTTATAGAAAATCTGAAATGCAAGGATATATACGCTGCCTGAATACATGTAGAATCAATTAGAAATTGAATAACTCTGCGATTTAAAGCGTTATTATAGAATCACCAGACGGGCTTAATTATTAGTCTTTTAAAAACTACTCAAAGCGTTTTAAAATTGTGTGATGATACTAGAAAGACAGTTTGCACTATGCGAAATTTGTAATTTAATCTTTTCAATTCTTAGTTAATGTATTATTCAGATCATATATATTATACATATATATATATATTCAATATCTATATTATAATCGAGGAATAGTGGTTTAAATCAGTGGGAGGATACACAGCTCACACTATACAGCAGTGCTTTCCAAACTGTGTGTCGCGACACATTAGTGTGTCACCTGCAGTGCGTAGGTGTGTCGCGGTCGCGGACATTAAACTGTATTTATGTATCAGTATCTCTCATAAGGGATTGGGGGAACCTCTGGTTTGCTATTAAAACTGAATTACTGTGTCGCGAGATTATGTATGTTTAAAAAGTGTGTTACCAACTGGAAAAGTTTGGAAAGTTCTGCTATACAGTTTTATTGAAGGAATACAAATTATGGTTGATGGTATAGCTTCAATACAGGATAAATCAGAGTACCTGATGTTGAACAAATCAATATGAGCAAGAAAATTATCAGATCATACATTTAGAGAAAGGAGTACTTGAATCTCTCCACTGCCTATATGTTGAATACGAAATATTTTCCTTTGGCATTGTGGAATGCTTTTTGCAACATTTTCTCTAACTATAAACACTGAATTCTTTCTTAAACGTCAACTGTTGCGTGTTAAAGAAGCGAAAGAATGAGGGTCCAGAACAATGAAAATCTGCTTTGATGTTATGCTTTCGATTCTACAAAGAACTTTTGGTTCTCTGTTCTCAATTTAGCGCTTAAATTAGTTTTAGATCTCAGCGTTTATGAGAAAATAGAGATAGAGAATACTACTGTCAAATACGTACAGTTAGAGATACGTAAAGTTACAAAACGTTCCCGTTCAGAATCATAGTATGTAATATGCACAGTATGACATTAGCTTAGAGCAGGGGAGTACAAACTATACAGTATAAGCAAGGCTACTGGATCCAATCGATCTGGAACCAAGAATAAGGACGACTGGGAAAAAAATAAGATTTCCATACCCAAATACACTGCGGTACGCCTAGCATAGTCTCACGGCACACCAGTGTGCACGCGGAGTACTGGGGGGGGGGAAATAACTTGTTAGTCGAGATGAAAAATTTGCAGTCAAAATTGTTGCATTGATGAAAATAAGCCAAAATAAGGAGAAATCTTAGAAATAAGGACGGTATGGCAGTCCTGACTATAAGGCAGCGAAAAAAATCTTAAAATTAAGACATTAAAGGCAAAAACATGTCGACAATCGTCTTTTTTTTAAGTTACTAGATGAATAAGTGTCTGGATGACTTTATCCATAACGTATGATTCTATAATGTACAGCGCTACTTTACCCACTTTGCGTGACTGAACGCAAACGGCATATACAAGTATACCTCACGCTACGTCATTAATTGCTTCAGAAGCCGATTTTAACGTAAGCGGGAGCTAATGCCTTAGTTATATCGACACGCTTAATAATTAGCGACAAATACGTACAGAAAATATATTTATATTACGTCATTCTATTGTGTCGAAGTGACGCTGTTAAGTGACGTAAGATCGAAGGAAATTATTTAGAAAAGGAGCGTACAGTCAATTCTGACGTAAGTAGAAATGATGTAACTCGAGGTATGACGGATACATGAACTTAAATAATCCCTGCAGCAGTGCATGCATTATGGAGCTGCCTGCTTAATTCGTAACTAGGTTTAAGTTACAAGCTAAAAATTGCACAGTCTTTTTCTTGTGCATTAATATTTCATAGTTAGAATTTGTTCTTAGAATGAATTTCTTTCGGTCTGAGAGAGCAAGCTTACTCCATTATGGATTAAAAGCATAGTGAAGTGTAGACTGAAGCAGGGCAGTAGGGAAACGTCTAGTTATTTGCAGTACAGTAGACCCTCGATTATCCGTAATATAATTTAACGAACAGTGCAAATATTAATACAGTATTTTACATTAACCTCTGAGCTGTGAATAATTTTCTCAAGATCATGCAGTTGGTAGTAGACAGGGTGGGATTTTAGCGTGATGAATAGGCGGTTGGGATTACAAGTGGGACTAGAAGTATCTTAAAGTGTTTCCAGGTGTTGTAACGTGAGAAAGTAATGGAGTATGACGTCACAAAAGCGACATGCATTTGACAATGAATGAATTATTTTATTAAATCGAACGAAAACAATACACCACAGAGCGTCAGTTGATCACGCGAGTGTGCGGAGATAAGATGGGTAAGAGGAAATAGGGGTCGTACTCCCAGCAGGTGGGCGGGTTAACTCGATTTAATTTCAGTTTTAATTTTGCGAGTTGAAGTTTATTTGAACTGTTCAAATATTGACCTTGTCGATCCGCATGAAGTAATAACTTTGTGATGTCATTACACGTAACAATGTACTCATTTTATGACATTATTAAACTTGAATTGATGTGAAAATATTAATATTTCAAATTTAATCATGATCAGAGATCAGGAGAATTTCGCCAATGTCAAGAATTGAATATATGATGTCCATCTTTAAGATAACTTGCCATAATTTGCCATAACTTGCCATAATTTGCCATAATTTGCCATAATATCAACCGAAAATTACAATTGGACCTTGCCATATGCTTTCGCTTATGCAATTCACAATACGAGGGCTTGTCTGACTTTAACAGGAAGTTGGTGTCAGCACGTACCATACATGCCATGCCTCAAGTACATCAGTGGTAATGACACAAGGTTAATAAATTAATAATTATTTCTCTTTTATTAATAATAAGTCTGGAATGTACGAAGTTTGGGTCATTCCAAGTACAAGGCGCCAAAATTCGAGTTTGAAATTTTAAAATGCCAAATAAAATGTCATACGGAAGTGTTCTATTACAGAATTCATTAAGTAACTTAGTTTTGAAGAAGCCGTCTTCTCAATATAGCCAAAAATCTATTTCAAAATGTAGTTTGAAATTTCACCTTCCCCATGATCGTCTCCGGTCCTAGCTTATTTGTCTTCGTCGATATGAAACAGATACTGACGGGAGATATCTGATTACATCCTTCTCCCCTTTGGGCTTTTAAATTATCCGGACGCCATTTTACCGCCGCTAGTCGTGCGATTACGGTAATATAAGAACGCGTGTGACGTCACAGTACCATTCCGTGATCTTGTTATTTTTTAAAAATTCGATTCGGAACGAATGAATTATGTATGTTCTCATACCGAGGGTAACTATTCCATTTCAAAGCGTTTTTAATTAGAATTTCCTATTTTGGAAGGAAGCATAGACGGGCGTCTATTTTTTGGGTGAAATTCGATCTATTTGGGGCAAAATATCACGTTTTGAATTTTGATGGGAACTTGAATATTATTACGTCATACATGCCGTGCAAAACTTCAAACGATATGTGTTGACATCGTGTAGACTTTCCAATTGGCAGAAGTTTCTATGACGTAACGGCTACGTAGTATGGCGTAACAAGTAGTACTTCGGGCAGTTGAATGTCGCTTATAGTAATAGATATCAAATCCTATTTTTCGCTCTAACGGTGAACTTTTGTATCATGTTGATATTCCTTGCTTAATGTTATCAACCAGTTATTGTTATCAAGGGGGGACTGTCCCAAAGCAATCACAATAAGCAGCGTCCACTGTATATCATATTCATATCCCTCACTTAATATTATCAACCAGTTATTGTTCTCAAAAAGAAACAGTAAGCGATCACTTTATTATTGAAATAACGCAATAATGTAATTTGACAATAACTATTTTGTCAGTTACATTCGAAATCCGTTGAATGGGGGTACTTCGAATGTCGGTTTGCGTGCACATCAAAGGTGGGCAACATTGTCGCACTCCCGGGCCAAATACACTTAACCGGAATAGACGGCGGGCCACACTTGCATTTCACAACGACTATCTACTAGTGACTGGAATAAAAAAATCGATTTGGTTTTCTTGCAAATAAAATAAATCAACTTTAGAGACGCTTCGCAATTCGCTGCAGGTTTCTCACCTCTGGTGTACATAGAAATAGTTTTCTTGTTCAAATAGAATTAATTGTGTGTTGCTTGTTTTACAACCGGTTGTATATTACTCCATAAAAAATATCGTAGCGTCGTAGCATCGATCGTCAGCTTTGTGGTTTACGAAGGACGTTCGTGTCGTCTGCACGCGAGGCGGCAGTAATACGGGTAATTTTCTTATCTTTTGCGGGCATTTCGGGTATCGAATAACGCCGAACGTCCGCGCCATCACCCGTTCCTAGCCACATATCCTGTCTGATGTTACACGAGGTAGTCCGGATTGAATAACACCTTGTAAAACAAGGTGATTAATCGAATTAAGGTGAAATAGTACTTGGAAAAGCCCACACAGCGTCTCCAGTAATCAGACCGTCTCGGGTTCGGATCCAACCGGTGGCATAATTTATGTAATATTCCGGAAATATTTCTTTTTTAAAATATTTTAATAGTTGTGAATTTTGGATGAATGATTTCGGTAAAAGGGGATTTATCTGGGAGTCAGGGTCCTGCTTTGAACCGGTCCTCTATTTTTGTCAAATACAACAACAACACATAAATATAGCTAACATCACATTGCGGGTTTTGCAACGATTTAATTAAGGTCCGCGAATATATGTTCCGTTGGTAACTAAAGGGTTAAACAGTAAATGAACACGATAGATATTAGATAGAACTAGATAAAGCATTTTTCATATGTAACTAATTTTATTAGACAGCACACAGAAAGATGTAGTTTCTAGAGTAGAGAAGCTAGCTACCAATAATTTTACGATGGAATTTTCTATTCGTGAGTAAATGGCGCCATGGTAAGATTGCGACACTTTCTGTCACTGATAAGACTATACACTTCCGTAATATAACCATGCAGTTACTAGTGTTATAAAATATAATAGGTCACATCATCACGTCATATGACACCATGTCACAACATTTATGATATTAAACTACATCACTAAAGATAACCAAACCATTTGTCATCACAATTCAAGTCCATTTAATACGAGTCCATTGACACAATTGCATTGTCATGACCAGAATAATTTGCTGGGAATGTCACTACCTGCGTGTGGTCAGCTCTCCCGTATTGTATTGCAAGTAATTTCTCATTCCTAAATCAGAGAAATCGTCCCATTGACAATTTTTCTGCGATTGTCATGGAATTTTAATAGTCCAGATTATTTTTTATTCATTCACAAACAATTTTAATCGGAATTCACGAAACTATTTAGAAATATTTGGACGTCACTGTCATAAATGGATATTTTTATAAGTTTTATTCAGTGCTTGAATAGATGGAAGGTTTAGAGGTGTTGATAAATCGACTCTATCATATAGATCTATATAAGGGAGCAAGTGACCGCTGGACTCAGATAGAAAGGACTTTATATGAACTAGTGCATATGTGGAATTGAAAGAGATAGACGAGGTTGTGGGTGTTATACTACTACATTTGCAGCTGAAAGATATTTGACTGAATTTATCACAGTAAAATGTATTTGATGTTGATATATATAAGTAAAAGCTTGAATTAATAGGAAAATTTTTTGGGAAAGAAAAGAATTACCCAATTAGAAAAGACGCTGCACAAGGTCAGAATGCTCATTATTTGATCTAGTAGGAGGGAGAAAGGCGTAGTGGATTATATAATGCAACAGTTAGGTTAGGCGAATCTTGTATATTATTGATAGTTTATAAAAGCCGTTCCTTTCCTTTTGCTTCTTTATACGCCTGTGCAGTCTAATTCATCTGTATAACTGATTAGACTCCATCTTGAATTTGATAGTTTATTATGGAAAGACAAATTGTGGTCAAAACCTAACTACAACAACCCAACAACTTGTTCACATAGTTATTGTCGCACAACCTTCACGATCAATCCACATATTTATTGTCGCGCAACATATACGGCCATTTCAGGTCTATATTTGTCGCACAACCTTCACGATTAATTTACGTATGTATTGTCGCACAACCTCTGTCATTGCTTAACGTAGTTATTGTCGCGCAACCTGTAATGTATGTAACTATCACTATGTAAAGTTACTACATAAAGGAAATAGCAGAGCACTCTAGCTATAACGATCTAACGCAAACCCACTCATGATGTTATTTGAAGAACCTCAACTATCGCGTTATAACAGTTTGACACCGCTTTAAGTTATATTTTCCTTGAATCAACTTTGAACTAAATCTGCTTACGAAACTCCTTTGATGCCCTTGTCGAAATGCGTCATAATTACGTAGAGCCATTGTCTACGGGCGTAAATTAGCGGTAATTCTGGAGCATGTGATGATATATTCGGCCACATCGTGACAAAGACTTGTTCTAATAGTTATTTTCGTCCGCTTTAATGAATGCGCATTATTGTGTATTACGAGTTACGAATGCGGTGTTGATAATGGGATCGAAATAATTGTTCCAAATCGTCATTTAACCTCTGAAATATTCAGCAAAGCGTTATACAGCATTGTGGTTGACCCTTAGGCAGTTGTATGAAAAGAAATATCTGTTCTGAGAATCCGGAGGTATTTCCGAATATGGAAAATTGGTATCGTTTGTTCCGGTAGGAAGACTTGATCACCGATCAGATGGAATTAGCTTCTCTGTGGGAGATCGATATGACTTAACCAATATATAAACATCTGATTCAAGGAACGTATTTATTGTCGCGCAACATCTAGGACTTATCTGAGCATTTATTGTCGTGCAACCTCTACCACTAATTTACGTATTTATTGTCGTGCAACCTCAAAACAAATCTCGCACATCCATAATGTAGTAGTATATGATACCATATGGTCATGATAAATAGTTCGAGCGTACCGGAATTTTGAGCTATGAGACGTTGAAGAGCTTCAACTGTACTTGTAACTCCAATACTCAATGTACAAAGGCAACGAATAAGGAATAAAACAGGGGAAAGTACACTCGCACTCTTATTACACCCGCCCCCTTACATACTTCGCTGAAATGCTTTGAAAATTCTGGTTTAAAAATAGACGCGAGGTGCAAATGATTGGTTTTTTGATCGAGATAATTAAATTAATTAAAGGATGATTGTGATGAGAAAAATCCACAGCTCATTCACATCCTTCCGACTGTAAAATCTTGTAGTCTGATATTAACAAGATCAAACGATTTTCTTATGTAAAGAAATTAACGAAACCTTCAATAAGGCAAACGCTGTGATGATTTCGATCGGCTAGATTAAGGTTTTAATTATAGGACTTGAGATTGAGAACAAATTAGCAACAGTCGTTCGTGTGTAAGTTTAAATTTGTAGCTGTGAGTGAATCAGACACGTCTTGGAACCCTCCACACATAGACTGTAAAGGACTAGGTGTAAGCATCCGGTCGGAAACAGAAAAGTTAAATAATTTTTGCCTGGCATTATTTCAGTCGACGTGGTATTTTGGCCGTTAGAGAGCGTTGAAGCAATCCCGGGCTTAATGGGAAGCGGGAGCAGTTGTTGGGCCCAAGCTCCAAAGCATATTTAAAAAAAAAACGCCACGGCATGCGTCGGCCCTAAGTCAGTGGTTCCCCTTTTTTTGAAGCCTAATTTGCGAGAAAAATCGAAATCAATAGTACTCATGACCTCAACATGTGCAGATAGTTTGCAGCATGCATATTTCTTTTGTTTATAAAACAACAGGCTACCCCACAGTTTGGGGACCACTACCCTAAGTCATTAGACCAAATTCATCACAATGGAAGTGGGGAGTGGGCAACTGTGAACTTCTTTCACTTGCAAAAACAGAGGTCAGGCTTCTGCAAAAATAATTAAGTCATGCACATTTCCCTATTCAGTGCATTAAAATTAGGTTTGTATTTTAAAAAGGGTCGTATTTGATTGCGGTAGGTTTGTATTTAAAATATTTTCGCTCAAAGCATGAAAAGTTCAGGTTCGTGGTTAGAAAATCTAGAACGTACGTTTGTGGGAATATGTATTTGTGATTTATTTCCAGCCCAAGTCTTCTCGTCTTCTTAACAAAGACATTGTAGACCAAGGTAATAGTAATCATATACCAATACGTCAGCCGGCTTGTGCTTCTGTTTATACTATTGCGGTGATTTAGTCGGCTGTGTTATTGCTGTACACAAAACATTTTGTCACGCTGAAGCAAGATGATTACATTGAATAGCGATTAATTGCACTATATCACTTCTCTGTTTTGTGGTTTGTTCGTTGTGCGAAAGAGCCGAGATGTTTAGTTATTGGGTAAACTACGCTTGTATACACTGAACGGATTCTACAAGGTAGAGGCAAGTACAAGTTTATTTAGTTTATTGAGAATTTCGAACGCTTTGCAGACGCGTATATTCTACACCGTTTATTTGACGTCATTTCGAATCGAGTATACGTGTTTCTAATAACCGGACAGTGTCCCAGCGTGTAAGACTGTATAGGAGATATAGTGCTTTCAGTTTCAATTATTGCCAAAGATGATCATGGTAACGTGGCCAATGGACTGTTGAAGCGAATTTAATTTGGGTGATAATATTCCATACAGCATATAAATATTTTATTAAAATTGTTGCAGTTTAAACAGCTGTTTTATTACGGAATTTTTTTGAAGCTGATATAAAATTTACATTAATAAATAGAAGCACTCTCGAATAGACGCCCATCATTTTTTTTTTGGGAGATGGGGCCTTATGTACGGGAAACACTGTTGCGTTCTACAAAAGTACTGTATCCTCCTTGGCGATAAGATCCATTTTAAAATAAATTCCACTACTTTGATTCAGTATTCAGAAATAAAATAGCTTTTTACTTAATCACTGAGAGGGGAAAAATTGCTGAGGGCCCCTGGACTGAAATCCATGAAGCACTTGCTACCATGTGACACAGAATCTACGTAGCACTTTACAAGCTTAATACATGATACGTCAAAATCAAGCAAAAAAAGCCACCTGCACGACGTACAATTGACCGTGAGCGGTCAGTACAGTCTAGAGCTCATACAACAAACAAACCAATGTCCACTCAACACGGATACGGTAATTTGTACCAAATTAGACATCTTGATTCGACAGAGTCAACTTGCCCATTTGAGATTACATTAATGTAAAGGATTAATGTATATAGAACAACAAATAGACGAGAGTTTGATGAAAAATACTATTTACATTAACTACAGTCACTGGTAAACTGTAAACAGAGAACCTTATATAGTATACAGTACAGTATACAGTACAGTATATAGCACAGTCATACCTCGCGTTACGACCGATGTCATATTCGACTTTACGCTACTTTTCTAGGATATTTTTAGTTCAGCAAGCGTGGCTGCTGGTTCTCAAGCAAGCAAAACAAAGGCGAGCAAAGCCATATGTATTTGTGCATATGCTTTCTTTGTCTTTCGCTGCTTTTTTTGCAAGTAATTCCTTGACTGTATATGTTGTAGCCATGTGACCTTAGGATAGTGCTAGTGGTTCTAAGCTTATTGACTAAAATATTCTGCAATATCTCACCGCGAGTTATATTCTTGCTAACGCTAATTGTGTAGGATGTCAGCATAGATAGTTGTTAGATTGTTAAGTATTTGTCGTCATACTCATGGCATTAGCTCCAGCATACGTCCATATAGATATTTAGGTGTTGTCCCTATACTAAGGTACTCTTGAGGAACTTTCTTATTTCGCAATAGTTAAGATTCACAAAATGTCATTGCGAGAGAAATCTTAGGACGCGTTCAATCATTAAATTTTATAGCATTTGATAGTTTACAACTTTCTTTAATGTCTAAGTTCGGTTGGATTTGATGATTGCTTGTAATGGTTGTTGTAAAACACGAAGGCACAAGGCAGGCTATCCAGCGTTTAACTATCAATAAAGAGTCCAATGACCTAATGTGTTTAGAATTAGATATTTTAATCTCCATTTGTGAATAATAATTAACATTATGACGTACTCTAGAAAATGACGTAAATCCAAATATGACGTAGGTAGAGGTAGACGTAAGTAGGGGTATATATGTATAAAATTCCTCACTGAACGACTATTAATAAAAAGATCAAAACAGTGGTACCTGGTATTTCGCAAGACCCGTTCGAACATTCTCTGGGAACGGATTAAGTATAAAATACGAGTCAGCGCTATATTCCTCGCTTAACAACTGATATTGAAAAGGTCAAATGACCCATTGAATTCAGGGCTTCCCAACGGGGTCTAGGTGGACCCCTGGGGCCCACAGCGCGATTACAGGGGGTCCAAAAAAACTGGGAATAAACGAAATAGGGATGTTGGTATCCTTGTGCGCTTCTTATCAAATACTAAGTACACTAAGATTACGTAGTTATATTAAGCAGCAAGTAGTATAATTTGACCAATCCTGAAAAAAAATCCTGGCTAAATCAGCGCTTGGGGCTCCACTGGGCTCCGCTTGGGGCTCCGCTGGCTCCACAGCGAAAAATGGTTGGGAAGTCCTGTTCTAGTTACATCAGAGCGCCTTGCAACTAGGTTACAACGTAAAGTCTCTACTATTCCCATCAGCTTTTGCCTTGAGGGACCGTGACTATGTTTACCGGTTATACACATGTGCGTCTCTCCATAAAATACAGCGTTACACTAGCCAAGAAGATTTGTTTTTTCCGCTAAGACATTTTTAATTTACACCCTAGCACGTGCTGTCTATGTTGTATCGTATTCATTTGCAAGTCATAACAACCACATCACTCAGCTTTAATTCCAGTCCGACCTAACAGATTACTTGGCGAAAGCGAAGGTAAAATAAATCCAGGCTAGAAATTAAAATGGACTTCAGTAAAAGCCGCAAGGTTATTATTAAACCAGTTCGTGAGACCGGGCCGTCGTTTGATATAACCCGTATTTTACCGAGAAACCGAGTGTTCAATTACCAGGCTATTGTACTGTCATTTAGTGGGATTAATGAAAACGATTACTGAAATACATATATACAGAAGGAAACTCACCGCAGAGAGACCATTTGAATGAGAAGGGAGAACCGCAGAGTCCTGACGAGTTTCGGAAAGATTAGAAAATTCGAAGACGTCGTAGTAGTAGTAGTAGCTCGATCGGGCCAGATTGTAAAATAATTTCCTACTTCTTCCAGCTTTGTATAGAGTTCAGCTTAGTGAGTCGAGTTTTAAAGAATCATGGGATATCCGAATACGTTTGGAGACTTTTTGGAGTAGCTCAATAGAGAATACGCAATTGCTTGCGATCGGGACAGATATACAGCAGACAGCTCGAAGTGGAGTGTGTTTGGAGTGGAGTAGAAGCGAGTCTATATGGGAAAAGTGTAAAAGATTTATTAGAGTAATGGTACACTAACATCAGGTAGTTGATAAAGCAAGTGGTCGTGTCTATGCAGAGTCTGTGACTGCACAATTGCAGTCTGAAATAAAGTCACTCGGGATTTGATCGAAGTATAGAATCTCGTGATTACTGACTAAGGGTAGGGGAAGGGGGCGGGTTGCATAGTACTTGTAATACCAGGATGATCTATAGTAGCACGTTAAAATACAAGACAGTCTCGTACGGACAATTTCTTGCTGGTAAGACTTGTATTTTTCCTGTGACATGCGACAATTACCTTATAAGCTAATCGTAATATTATAATAACGAGGATTTAGTGCAGTTATTTACAGCACAATGTTAATGATATTTCTCCTCAATTAAAAATACGTTTAGTGACAGAGAAAGGTAATGTTGAGTTATCATGCTTTTCAGGAAACCATAAATATTTTTTTCTTCTTTTATCTTAGCGGTAAAATAATTATTAGTTATGAAGCTCTCAAGGTTTATCCTAGCCACAGTGGTATTGATATTAGCAGTTCCCGGATGTATTTCGTCATCAAATCGTCACAGACATTACGTAGGACATTACGTAACAGGACCAAGAATACATCGATCGATAAATCGGTTGTCTCATGGAGGAGATTTGATTCATCAAAGTAGGTCTTTCGGGTTATTGTACAAAGTAATGAGCCAAGGTATTTCTGCAATAATTAGGATACTAGAAACTCAAGTCTGTGGTGGTTCTTAGCACGGCCAAGTAGGCTATTGGCCCAGGTCAGAGGTCGACAACCTTTTCATAGCAAAGAGCCAAATAATAAATTTTGATCTAGTTTAAAAATTGAGGAGTCATATGAAATAATATCATGGTATACTTCATTGAATATGCATCCAGTGTAACTGAAACAATATAACTTTTGTTTTGAAAATCTCTAAAAAGATACTCAGATATGTTAATAAAACATTCTTTCAAGTATTCTATCATCTGAAAAAGGTTTTCCACGACATTCAATTTCTTGGACAGCCACAAAAGTAGCAGCAGTAACATTACTTGATGATTTTAACCATGAGGCAAATGTATTCTGAGTTTCAAGAATATGTTTAATGTCTAACTAAACTTCAATTTAATTTACACATTTTTAAATAAAACTATTTCGGTAAAATATTTAAGTATGCAAGAGCCACATGAGAAAACTCAAAGAGCCGCAGGTTGCCGACCCCTTCCCTAGGGCCACAGAGTTTCATACACTATAAGACAACGGGTAAATATAGCCGATTGCGGTTTCATACATTTCAAGGCGATTGTCTACAGCGACCTCTGGTGTTGGTGGTTTTTTAGATATTCGACACCAGACACCATTAATTCGCGAAATCGAACAAAACGGAATTTAATTGGTCTCCTACAAATTAATGAGATTATGGAACAAAATAGTTGTAATTTGAAGAGGATCTTGGGGACCTCGGTTTCCTCTATATATGCGTTATTGTGAAATGCATGTGGATTTCCACGCCGAATTCTGTAAAGATACGTTGAGAAATGAGGATGTTGTTTCAAGACTAACAAACGTTTGCGTTCGATACTTAGATTTACATGATCATTTAGTAGACAGACAAATTTATTATATAGATATGGAAATTTAAAACTGGTGACAGCTATTTCAAAATCCCAATGTCCACTTCCTAAATATAAATAGTTATCAAAATATATGCAATTTTAATTTCCTCAGTCCTAGCAAGGTGTCAGTCCTGCATCGGTTCTGAGGGATTTTTTACGCCTTTAGGGAGCATAATTCGTGTTACGTGGCGCAACTGTATTAATAAATCTAAACTTTTATGAAGTTAATGCGAAAGAACGAACAATTTCTCACAGTAATAAAAAATTTGACAAAGGGCCAAATAACGTATTAACTGTTACTAGGTTTTCAGCCGAATATTTATTACTTTTGTAGTTCAATTGAACCGATCTATATTGCTGTTTTCTTGTAAAACTGTCAACTGCTTTTAAGTGTTCGGATTAATCAGGAATTTTTGTGGTCTGTGATCCTTTTGTTTTGTCTCCACTCGCCCCGATTCGGAAGAGGTTCCTTGATCGCGATCGCGTTAAATAGAGAAATCCGCTTGACATAAACCAGCGTTTATTAACCCAAGCGTTGCGCATACCCAGGGTAGATTTTTGTGATGAGAAACTGTATCGGATTCAGTCGTACGGGTACGCAGACAAACAAAGCACATGGCGTTATAAAAGCATACATATATCTTTCACACATGCAAATCCCATTATATTATTTGATGATGAAAATTTGCAAACGAACTGATAAGTTCTTACTTGGACTTCAGGGGTATATGGGCCGTTTCATAGGGTAAACAAACAGAAAAAGTAAATCAATATTAGTAAATAAGTTATGAAATACTAAATAATATATTTCCAAAACTCCAAACAATTACCGGCTTATAAGTCGAATAAGACCCTTCTGAGATGTAGATTAGGTATTAGCATATGTTCGTCTGATGAGTCGACCCCCAAAATAAGGCAGCATCACTTCCATCTTACTGTCAATAATTGATATGTGTTAACCAGCAGCTTAGCATGCAA
>QRAM01000379.1:0-89398 GCA_013436055.1 Halocynthia roretzi
GACATGTGTCTTAAAGCAATTGATGTTGAGAAAGCCCATAAGGGAAAGCACAATGTTTCCAACAAAGATTTGGCAAAGTAAGTTGAATAAAGATAAGATTATGACGTCAAAGATTATTACGCCAGTGTTTCTAGCAAGGACAATTCTCGAACAGCCAGTAGGACTAATACGTCCATTATTTCCATAGTTCCTCTTAGGTAGGAATAATAAGAAAAAGGTGAAGAACGGTTGTGTGCTGTTGTCATTCCTAGTTTTGTTGATTTTCAAATATATCTTTTTGTAGGGTAACAGCTCGCCTCGCTCGTTGTCAAATTAAATTGCAACAGATTATAGAAGCGATTGCGATGTTTGGTTACAGCTTGAGGTTGCATCCTGATCCGGAAGTCTATGAGGAATGGAAGACACTTGAGCTCAACTTTACGAGGATGGACAACCCAATGAGAGGGCCGGATTATTTTGCTCGCCATAAGAAATTGGGAAACTAGGGAAATGTGTTAAAATTGCTTATACTGGCCTGTTTGAATTGAAATGGGAAAACTCTTTCGCTATTTCTGTATAATCACAAATAGATAACTGCTTGTGCTCGCAATAAAAATGGGTTTTATCCAGTTTTGAAAATGAGATCCAGGAACAGGGTCCGTGAGGTTTGGAAGGGTAAACTGGAAACTAAAGTTGGGCTACACTGTTCCCCCATTTTCACCCCTGGTTTTATCTTAATATGGGTTTTATGTTAAAAAATTATTGGTTTGAATTTTATGTAGTTGGCAAATTTATTATTGCAATAAATTAGTTTGTCATTTTTTTGTGAATATTATTCATCAAAATCACTTTGTGCAAACCGGAGTTCCGAGCTGTACGACGTTTAGGTAAAAGCATTTGGATCCCTTGCCAAGGCGGGCACCCGGCTCTCATGGTAGCCATGCCAAGCCATAATAATAGACAACTTACTTTTCCCAAAACAATTTTTTGCCGGGTAATTGGTCCAAATGTGTCGCAAAATTGTTGTCCTTTGGGCAGTTTAAAAATGACAATATTTTAACACTATGTTTGGAAATTTCAATAAGTATCCTAGGATCCCATTGTGTTCAGGGGGTGATTGCCTTGCAGTGGAGCGCAAATTGCTGCAGCCGGATCACAAGTGGTCCACGGAGACTTGTCCATGGTCCATGGTTACCGGTGAATTTTATTACATTTACACATTTTGTTTTTATGAAGTAGAACTTATGGTTACAAATGGTCCACAAATAATTAGTCACAAAAAGCTCGTTCATCGCTGCAAGTGAAAGTGGATGTCATGGAACCGCAGTTAATTTAAAGTTCAAAGTTCATCATGGCAAAGTGACGTGCGCAGTTTCTGTTTTTCTTGGTTGGTTTCGTAAGAAAATATGAAATGGCGACAACGAGCGAAGAAACGCTTGAGATTCTACTAAGTAAGTACTTTGTCACAGTTCATATCGCAGTAATGTATTATCACGGAACATTAGCTGCTATTTGCTTTTTGATATTGGCGATAAAAAGACTTGTATCCGTTCTAGAATTGTACTTCTATTTCCGATTAAAAATATCTTCAATTTAAAGAGAATTTTATTACCAAGATTCAATGAGTATTATTTTATTCTTTCATAGATAAAGCAACAAGTCCTTTGAATCGTGATGATGACGAAGATTGTTTGACTTCATTTGCAAATAAAGTAAATTCGGAGATTGATGGGTGAGTGTGATGGAATTTCATTCACTTCAACGCTTGTCAGAATCTTTCTAGCCATTTTAACTCTCTTACTCTTCAGCGCAACCACAAGCACTCGGCTTCTTGCTCACAAAATTCAATCTCCGCAAGAACATGAATCATTGCAAGCACTCATCGTTCTTGAACATTGCGCAAAAAATTGCGGAGAAAGTTTCCAGAATGAAATTGGAAAATATCGATTTCTCAATGAATTAATCAAAGTGGTATCACCAAAGGTATTGTTCTATTTTATTAGCTATGCGGTGATGCTTCATCCCATCGATAGCAGGGACAGGTAGATACGTGATCGGAATCTGACGGACGTGTCCTCGGACCAAAAGAAAATTATTTATCCAAATTCTTATTTAGTTCACTAGAGTGGGAAAGTCACTAAGTAAAAAAATTAGAATCAAAAATTCTTTATTCATAACAATTGAATTTGAAATCCAAAGTCAAGATATCCCTGGAAATGCTGAACAAAATACGAATAAGCTAAATTCAAAATGGATCAAAGTGAGCGTGCAGCGGACTAAAGTACCACAAGCAAATTAAAAACTAACCAATCTCAAACGTGGATGGTTTTTCGAAATAGATAATACCATTACCTGTAACATTTAAAAAAATTCTCATTTTTTTTCAGTATCTTGGACATAAGACAACTGAAAAAGTGAGAAATAAAGTGATTCAACTTCTCTTCGTTTGGAGCATCGGTCTCACGAATCAAATAAAAATCAGAGATGCGTATCAAATGTTAAAAGTACAAGGTCAGTTGATAAGTTCAATGATAAGTTCTGTTCATACATTCAGCCATATTTTCATTCCTTTTATCAGGTATTGTGAAGAATGATCCGGATTATGATGATACAATGCTTATACCAACACCGACACCTAGAGACAATACGAACGATTTATTTAAAAGTGAAGAACGTCAAAAACGACTCGAGAAATTGCTGAAAAGTAAAAATCCAGAAGATCTACAGGTAGAATATTTTTTTTGCTATTGACAACGATCAATAATATTAACCACTTCCTTGTTTTACGAGGATTCCCTTGATAAGATTCTGCTCCTTAAATAATACAGAAACTGTAGCTCATGAACCTCAATCTGAGCCAAGAGAAGTGTTTCGATACTGTATATGACCTATTAAAAAAAAGTTGACCATGGCATTCTAGTGTCAGAAACAGACCCCATGCGAGTTTTCAGAGCGCAGAGTCAAGAAACCAAGGAATTATGAGCTCACAAACATACACACACACAGTTTTCTATTTTTTTTTAAATGAGTTATAATTTTTTGTAATATTTGATTGTGATCTAACTCCATTTCCAGTGCTCGAACGCATTGATCTACATTTATAAATATTTGGCAGCTAATTGATCGGTATTGTTTATATCAGTCCATCCCTAATATAGTTAATAATATTTTGCAGGCTGCTAACAGATTGATAAAGAGTGTTGTAATGGAAGATCAAAATCGAATGGAAAAGATTCAGAAACGTTGTAAAATACTCGAAGAAGTCTCGAATAATGTCAGATTATTGAACGAGATGTTATCACACTATGATGTGAATACTGTAAAACAAACAGAAGATGAAACTATGAAGGTAATATATGAATATACAGTCGTCCCTCGCTATATCGCGGTTCACTTTTTGCAGATTTTATATAATATTGTATTGTATGTGGTTTAATGTAATATTGTATGTATTTTATTTCGTGATAAATGCCGTGCCATACAGCACTAGTATGTTTAAGCGATGAAAGTTTGAAAAAAATTAAATAACAGGTCAAATGATTGTGGGAAAGGTTAATAAGGTAAATAAGAGTGTGTGAATGATTTAAAATGGTTTAAAATTTCCAAAAAAGACATATTTTCAAAAATTTGCCGTCACTTAACTTTTAACCTAAATTAAACTTGTTTTTCATGCAGGAATTGCATTCAGGATGTTTGAAACTTCGTCCTGGTTTATTTCGTCTTGCTTCGGACACAGATGATGACGAACAAGCGTTAATGGATATATTGAAAGCGAACGACGATCTATCGAGAGTCATACAATCTTACGAAAAACTTGTGATTCCAAAGTAAGTACTGATTTTTTTTTGGACTGTTAAACAGTGGTCGGCAATTTTTCAATATGATGGCCGTAACATAGCAACCCATGACACTCCTCATTATGGTGCGAAATCGCTTATAAAGCAGTTGAGGCAGAACCCTGTAAGGAAATCAAGGAGGCAGGGTAGGCTGATATAAAGAGACTTTATAATAAATTTCATTTCATTTAACAATTCCAAGGTTGATTCAAGTTGATTCTTCTTGATTTCAGGTTGTCTGCAACTGATAGAAAGGGAGATAGGCAAGAAGCTTCAGGTCCAAATGAAACTGCTGCAACTGGGAAACGTAAGTTTGTCTCCAAATGCTATTTACTGTCTCCTAAAGTCTTTACGAACTCGCAAGTCGCTGCTCAAACTCCAATTCAAATATTCAATAACAGCAAGTCCAGTTCAATAAAGTTTTACCTGCAGCCAGTATAGAATAAAATACAAAAAAAAACGCTGGTGAGTGACCTAGAGCAGAGGTGTCCAAAGGCCCAGGAACTATTTTTTATTGGCCCACAACAAATTCTAAAAAATATAATGGAATGTGGCCCGCTGGCACTGTCAAACGGAATAAATGAATAAAAATCTCTCCAGATATAACTGTTTTCGGCAATAATGCAGCCATTGTCTGCAGTACCTGTCATGTCGTGTCCTTCTCGTCATTGCAGTACACAAGGTACAGCACAGTGAGTCTGTATAGCATACAGAATAACATTACCATTTGAAAAATAAAGATAATTGGGACAATGAATTTTATTTATTTATTGTTCTATAGCAGTGTTTATTTGCACGCAACTTTTGTGGTTAAAAAACATCAGAAGAAACTATTGGCCCGCGGGCATCTTCACTTTATCAAATATGACACTCTCTGCAAAAAGTCAATCATTATGACTTAAGAATTAAACTTCTTGTGACCAAGGTTTTACTACAATCAAATTTACTGTACTGTCAATTCTTATGTGATCTTTTTCCACTGCACAAACATAATTATATTGTGACAAAATAATTATCCATTTAATTTTCATTGTTGTCATAATCAGCCAAATCATCATTGATTGATCTTGCTGGAATCGAAATGAACTCGAAAGCTCCACCTAGTGATTTGAATGACAGTAATCTGCTCTTCGTTGACCTTCAGCGACCAAGTAAGAAATCATCTTCTTAAATCACTGGTTCTCAATCTTTTCTGCATCATTTCCTGTTTTCACCAAATCCCTTCTCTTCTGATTCAAAAGGCGCATTCCAAATAATAATACATTCCGTCTAAGATGAATTGACCATTGAAGGATGCTTTGAAGTGTAAGATACCAATTCCTCCCTTGATTAAAAATGCTGTGTTACATTGTGTTGGAATTCTTATTTCTTACATTATAATACCATGTAATATTTGATGACATTTGAACCTCCTAATCATGACAAACTCCAGATTTCAAACATCAAATCATCTTTCCCACATCTTCTTATCAGACACCACGAACGGTGGAAATGACCTTTTCGACCTCCATACCGAAGTAGCGAAGACATCCACGTCAGATTTCAGCGAATTATTCGGAACCATGTCTGTCACATCACAATCGACGATGCCGACGTCCTTTATGATGTCACAGCAACCTGGGAGTCAACCGACGACGATTAAGAAGAAACCGACCAATACAGTTCCACCTTTACTGCCTCCACCTCCATCAAACAATATCGCTAAGGTATGTTTACTGAAAACACTGCAAAATATTTGAAGTAATGATTTTCCAAGATAGTCCAGGTGCAAAATAATGCATGAACAAAGATAACCTGGGACCCTCCTGGTCGCAAGGGAATAAGCGTCTTAGAAAACTGGCGTAATAAATATATAATGATATATAAATTTGCGTGCTTCTTCATTTTCCAGGATTCGTTCAGCGAGATCGATCAAATAAGTCGAAATCTTCTCGAGAGAAGTCTCGGAAGGAAACCGGAAGAGAAATTTGCGTGAGTAAAATCATTACAGTCCGTGACTAGAACCTTTAGGACGGGAGATCGGTTAATGCTGTGAATATCTAGAATTTTATTTGTGTAGCAATACCAGATTTGCATAGAATACCGGCATTGTATAGTTTATATTGTGTTTATTATTGAATATCAAATCCTTTGCTTTAACTTTATTTTTCAGAGCGAAAGCTCAAACTCGTCCAACTCTGAACCAACTTTCGTCAAAACAAATTCAACCAAGTGACAACGTAAGTGTCAAACATTTAGCATTGTTTGATGAAATTATACATTTAGCTGTATCTACTGATCTGATAATCTGGTCACAGCACAATGCAGTGAGCTACAGCGACAGAAACTAAACGGTTGGACCGATTTGAACCAAATTTGGTGTGGCCATTTAGGGTATGCTGTCACAGGCCGTGGGGCGGTATTTTCTTATAAGGGTTGCGGTACTGTCATCTAGTGGCCAATTAAAATTACTTGATGATTTGTGGATGATAATTTCCACTGACACGTAACATAGAATTGAATCTTTGATGCATCTTAAATATTCTTTAATAACATTAATGCGGCCCTCGACAGAATTTATGTTTAGAATTTGGCCCTGTTGAAGTTTGAGAACCACTGCTTTAAAGGCTTACCCAGGCAGCGTCGAGTTTCTCTGCTACTATGTAATTGATAAAAAAAGAACCACGAATACTAAAAACGTATCATTCCAACAATACATTAGAGCAACTTTCTTTTAGGTACTCGCAACGCAAAACGATTTGCTGAACGACATTTTTTCTCCTCTATCACCGGGAACTTTCCAAGAGAATACAAAAACCGATCCATTCTCCGACTTCCTCTCTTCTTCTCTCCCGGATCTCTCAGATACCTTGGTTACGGAGACCTCAGTGACGACACAAAGCCAAGTGACATCACAAAACCTCATTACTACGACGCCAACGGCAACCACTCCTCTTCCCTTGTCACTGAGTGATGTTTTTGTTCCACTGGAGTCGATAAAACCAAGTAAGACATCTTCGTGGATTTGAATGTTAATATTTACGAATGGTTATTTCGGTGGTCGAATCCCATTGGTATCTGGGTTTGTTCAATGTTAACAAACCATTCGTAAAAACAGTATCATTTGAAGATGAAGAAGTTTAATTTATAATTTATGGATCATATACATTACTGCAGGGAACAAATCGATCCTTTTTCAATGGTCAATTTGAAAATAATGTATCAAAAATGAACTTCTTATTTTCAAATATTTCTCGTAATATAAATGATGATTTTGAGAATATATTTCCCTGCAGTTTTATTCTCCGCTGGTTTAGATTATCACATATGTTTAATTACTCATGTGGTTGTACAGATATAATTATTTTTTTAAGTATAATATACTAGAAGAGAGGTTTAAAATATAACATGAAAATATAACCGTAATAAAATAGCTTATTCAACTTATTATGAAATTTTGGCATATTTGATATATTATTCATATTACAATTTTAATTTTGACCTACTCCTAAAAATTGTTTCGGAATCCTGCTCTCTATTAATAACTTTCATTTAATTATTTGCAGGTACTTTGTCTCCATTAACCTTGTACGATCGTAATGGTCTGAGAGTTTTTTTGCATTTCGCGCAAGATTTCGCTACTCCGAATCGTACCGACACTTTGGTCTCTATCGTTTCAATCATGAGCACGAGGACAACACCTGTTCCTAATATTATACTTCAACTTGCTGTTCCAAAGGTGAATATTTATATACAGCTGTTATGAGGGCTTCGCACAGTTTCTAAGAGTTTGAATAATAGACAGCAAAATTTTTGGATGATCGAGGTTGGAATTTTCAGGCCTTATGATATGACTTATGGATTCAGTACTGTCACTTAGCATTGAAAATTTTTTTTGCATTAATATATATCATTCGAGAATCACATCATTTTTATCGTACTTCATTTTATCATGATCAATCAGGTGCTATTGTGCAATGGATTATCTGTTGCATTAAAGCTAACACTGGCTACCTCGATCAGAAAGTTTACGACAGTTGTTCATCAAATGAGCTTTTTACGTTTTGTCTGAATTAGAATGTTTGAATCTTGTTAAATCAAGGTCTTTTGATAACGGTTTATCGATGATTGACGATTCGTATGGCAGGTCGGATAATTAATCGAACCATTCCATTGTTCATATAGTTTCATCAATAAATTATCGATTATTCGTTCAAATTGCTGATTTCTGCTTAATTACTGCACATAATACACTGTACATACGCTTCTTGTTGATTTAATTTAATGTTTTATATTTAGACCATGAGAGTCAAACTCCAACCACCATCATCCACACAACTTGCTGCTTTTAACCCACTTGCTCCTACTGCACCCATCGCCCAAGTTATGGTGCTTGCCAACCCTAATAAGGTAAGGTATTTAAATTCCTAATTTTATGGGGTTTTGAAATTACGAGTATTTTGCTTCTTATTCGGATAAAATAATACAGAAACTGTAGCTCAACCTAAGCACAGAGAATTGTTTCGATACTGTAAACCAGGGGTGTGCAACCTGCGGCACGCGAACCGAATTTGTGCGGCCCGCGGAAAGCTGTGGTTTTTCAATAGAGTACGGCCCGCAACAGGAATTCAGTGGCAATGTTTTTGATGTTATATGAATAGCAAAGCGTCCCTAAAGTTGATTTATTTGATTTGCAAGAAAAACAAATCGATTTTTTTATGCCAGTCACTAGTAGATAGTCGATGTGAAATGCAAGTGCGGCCTGCTGGTTGAGTCTAATCCGGTTTGGCCCGGGAGTGCTACAAGGCTGCACACCCGATTTAGAATATGCATATTATTACTGCAGCATCCATTATATATTATATAATCTAACCCTATTCCCAGTGCTAGAACGCGCTGATCTACAGCAGAGGATATTCAGTTAGAAGAATCATTTTAAGCAGGCATTATATTTATATCACATTTGCAGAAAGAAGTTAAAATACGTTTCAAGCTCGACTACAAACTCGACGACCAAACATCGATTTCCGAGACAGGGGAGATCTCGGGGTTCCCCGCGTTTGAACAGTGGGGTTCTTTGTAATGTCACAATTTTGTGATGTCATCATTATTACATATTTTTCACATAATATTTCACAGCTTGTAGTGATGAAGCAGGCTGATGGCTGATCAATTTTTTATCTTATCTTCAGTTTGACACAAAATCTAAAAGATAATGAATCCCTGGCTTTTCCCATAAGACTTAGCAGGGGCAGGGCAAACAGAGGTGCTAGGGTAGAAAAAGTCCGAGAATATCTGAGTTTGATGTTGTCCCAACAACGTTCATTTGTGTCTGTTATCTAAATTCCCTGCGACTAAAAATCTATTTTTGAATATTCCAACTAAATAGTAAGCGGCACAGCCAAAGTTTGTGCTGTTTGAGGAGGTCTCTGAGTTTGTTGCCGCGTTCATTGGTGTTTCTTGACTCAATAAAAGCCTAATTAACTGGATTGATGAACGATCGACACTAAAATATAATTAATACTGATATTCGCATCAAATACAATTAGAACCCTGGGATCTGTCCCATCCTCTTATCCCAGCCAAAGTGCCGCCCACCCTTCCTCGCTACGCTTGTCAGTAAGAGTGTTCTAGATCGAGCTCGATAAACAAGTGTTCTGTAAAACCGGGAGCCCAGAAACGGTGAAAATATGGAAAAAAATTATAAATTTTTGCCATAAATTTGCCTAGAGACTAATACCCATAAAAAATCATCATGTTTTTGATCTTTTGCCTTGAGCATGAGTTTACATTAATTGATGGTTAATGCAGAAAAGAGCTACTATGACAGTAAAGGTAAATGAATATATAGTAATTATTTTGATAGTTGGCAACAATGCTTATTTCATGATTCCTCAAAAGCAATATTAGACTTGACTATACAGATACTCCTCTTCCTTATTCAGATAATTCATATAAAACCGATATTGGTAATTTTCCTTACTTTCATGGACTCTATCGCCTGTCTGGTGACATTGAATCAATATAGAAGATATTTTTATCTATTTTATAAGATATTTTTGAGGTCCTGAGTGAGGAGTTGTTCAACGACCTCTTCGCTTTATGACCACATAGTTAAGTAGGAAGTTCGTCATTGGACCTAGTTATTGAATGAGGAGTGGGAATGAAGCGAAATAGTGTTTGAAATTGATAATTTACAAAGCTTATCAAAATTAACAAGTAACGTGTGATTTTTATAGAATTTGTTGAATGATGCAATATTGTATTTTCTGCTTTTTGATTGTACATAGCCATTAGGAATATGTTATAATAAAGAAATAACGAAAGAAAAACAAATTAATTTGGGGAATTCCATTAGATAGTACCACTGCTTTACCTATATTAACATGAACGAGTGAAAAATATAAATGTGAATGAAAATGTCATGTAGCGCTGTTTTGTTCCTTTCTCTCATGTGGCAACAAGCACTGGTTATTTCAATAGTAAAACATATTCAATTTCACCCAAATAGTATTGCGAAGACACTGTTAATGAAACCTAGATTATGCATCGCCGCTAGATGGGGGTAGTGGCGTAGTTTTCGGTTACGCCTCACCGGGCACGCGTGTGACGGATATTTTAAATTTTGCCAATTTGTTTCGTCTAATGGCTTCACAATAGTTTTTTTGCAACAGTTTTGAGTTTGTTTGGATAACAAAAAAATGGGCAAATAAGTCGACAATTAGTCACAGAATTCCAGTGAAATCAGTGAACCGTTGAAAAGGTCGCCGTTTAATAAAGGGTCTTCATGATTACGCCCCTTCAATAATGCGCCATTTAACCGGAAATACTGTACTTAATATACAGTTTGAACTATTAATGATTGATAATTAATTATTTCTTCTAAATTTACTGATGAAACGACAAATTTCACTACTTTTTTAAACCTTGGGCGAGTCAGAAATTCCGCTATCCAGCGCCAATAACAATAGCTCGTTATGCTGTGTTCCATTTGCGATAAAAAAAATATTGCTGACTTGTTATGGGAACGAGGTTTTATTTATAATAAACAAACAAACGAAAAAATTTCCCTTGTTGAACGAAAGAGATCGATTAATGTTAACTAAGGAAATTTATTATTAGAAATTGTTGAAGTGTTTGTTAGTATATTTACGTTGTTTTGTTATTCTGAGAAAGCCTGAAAGTCTAGAATCGTCTTTTAGGCATGCTGTAATCTTGAATACTAGCGAGAAACATTTGATACTAACGAGCATATATTATTATTTGCTATTCCGTCTGGTATTTCATCATAGAAGCCAATTCATAGCCAAAACCCGACAGTCAAACATTTTCTACTACTGAAATAACCAGTCCTTATTGCTACATAGTCAGTGTAAGAAGGAATCTACACAGTGCTATGCGACTTATTATATCTGTGATGACATGTGTATATGAAATGACGTGATATATACATTGAGTCATTATATTGAGTCATCAACAGCACTAGGCAAGATATTATATCCATTAATACATGTGTATAGAAAATGTAATTTGATCCATTCGCATAATCCAAACATTACAAAAGCAATTTAATTAAGTCTAGCTTCTGACTGACACCAAGATGCACTTTCTTCCGTTCCTCACCTCTTCCTCTCGAACTATTAGTTAGATAAAATAGCAGTAAACAGTGTGCGACTCAGAGCGATCACAAACAAAAATTATTTGGGTAACGTGACATATTATATCCAACACAAAGTTCGTCAGAATTTTTCTAATACTGATATTTTGTTTTGGAAACTCTGAAAAATGAAAAACAATGGACCATATTTGTCTGGAATTATTTTATCCATGGACGACCGTCTCTATGGAACACTTGTCTGTAGTACTCCTGGATCAACTGTAGATGACTTTGATTTTACTGTTTTTTAGATTTAGTATATATTCATCAACGTAGATAATGGTTTTGTGTGCTTCGGGATAACTTCTTGGAAGAAATAACAACATGGCGTCATCATCATCCAGGAGACCGACGATGACAAAGCTTCGTCTAACCGGTGAGTCAGCATTTTTTGCCTAATTACTATTTAGGAAATTTCATAGCCAAGAAATGAAATGGACTGTGATTTGAAATTTATACATTTTAATTGTAGAATTAACTGTAATTCGAGTTAAAATTGTATATTGAGTTATAATTAAGTACCAATACCTTTGCTTAATGCTCATGATGTGTTCCTGAAACCAAGCGATTCACGGTGTTATAACATTAGTGTATATGAGATAAGTTCTTCAAGCAATTTCTTGGTGATATAAGCATATACTTTCTTCCCGACATGATGTATTATTGAACTATAAAAATGGAGTGAAAGTTCAGCTTTATTATTAACTTTTATTTATTTTTATTGTACTGTTATAATTGTCTGTTGAATTTGGTATCTCAAACTTGCCTTCGCAAAAACTTGTGGGATCATTAATGAACATTTGTGCGTTACTGTAGTTAGGTATCAGGAGTTTGTTATCAGTTGGTTAGCATGCATGGTATGTGGTTTGAAATGTCTTGGGAATTCTAACAGGCCATTGCTGTTGTTATTTATTTACTTGAGATTTACAGTTCGTTAAGTTCATAATTATCATGCGATGGTCATAAGTAGAAACCCACAAGCATGAGAATAGAAAACAATCTCTCATTGGATCGGATTAATGCTTGAACAATAGATCATCGCTCATAGCTCATGAAGAACAAAAAAATATTGTGGAGGGCCAGGCTAATAGCCTGAAGTCATTTCTGTATAACATTAATTTCATTTCTTTGTAAAAAGCGGTATTGTTTTGACAAGCTGTAACTGGTAAGAGTAAATGTTATGACTTATTTAATTTATTCAATCGCATTTTCAAAAAACAATTCCTATTTAACCTTATGGGGACCGGTCAACTCAACCAAAGGGCCGTGCTATACCAAGGTCTGCTCTATCCAAAGATCGTGAAGTGATGGTGAACCAACTCACACTCAGAACACATATCCTCTCAATCTGTCTAGACAGCAGACTCATTTCCCTGCTAATTTTATTATAATTCTATTCATAACTCATCCATTGATTTCGATTCCCTCGCTTCCTGTCTTGTCTGGAATGTTTAGCATTATGGGGAAGGTGGTGTTGATAAATTGCAAACATTAGGTGAGGAATGTTTTGAAATGATTTTGTTTATCCAACAAGTTTGTTTGGAAGGCAGGATTTCTGGCTTTTCCGGTTTCTGGACACAGGCTGAATATAAACAATGAAAAGTAAAGAATAAAACTATTTAACAGATTAATTAGTAAATAAATAAATTGATAAATTTAAAGGTATTAAAGGTCCTACCGGGAGGGGGGTAATTAATTTAAAGGTATATCCAATCGTAGGATATGTCTTGGGTGGGTTTTTGCTAAGTTAAAAATATCAGTTCCAATATTTGTCAAACAAAACCTCGAGCCCTGTCACATATCTGTGAACTACTTCGCAGTTTGGCTCGCAGGTTTTCTTTTACAACGCTGAATCATTTCTGGACCAAGTATAGAGATTGATAAGCCAACGGCAGTAATTTCATTTCATGTCGAAGATGGGGATATTTGTGTAATTGTAAACACTTAGTGCCCTCCATAGCAAACCCTGATCTCACCCCCTCAAGTGTTCATTGCGGTACCGCCCACATTAAGAACTACTGATGTGAGGGAAGTTATTACTGTAATTTAGCCTAATTTTAGTGATGACCTCCTAGATCTGTTAAGATTGGCAAATGGGCACATTGCATTCAGCCTTATGTTTATTAATTCACAAGGGAATAGTAACAAGTATTCGAAATAATATTTTGACCACAAAACCGTTCTCTGTTATTGAACGAATGTGTATTTCTATTTATATATATTGTTGTGCACGCACGAACGCGAGATGCCAGCCAGACTGTCTGCTGGTATGAAGGTTTCGTTCTGCAATCCCACGCATAACTTCACTTCATTCAGAAAAGCAAGCAAGCTCTCTGTAATATTCGTATCTACACCAGAGTCAAACAGTTGTCTCATCATTGATAAGAATTTGAAGTGGATGTGTTGATGCTTCTCATGACCATGGGGTCTCTGGTTCAAACCTCGTCTGTGTCCTTGAGCAAGACACTTTCACCTAGCTCACAGTAGACCCAGATGTATAAATAGTGTACCAGTAATACCGGGATTATTCCGTGTCTCCATAAAGATTTTCTAATAGTGGGTTGTCTTGTGACCATGATGTCTCAGGTTCAAACCCTGCCTGGAGTCATTTCTGTGGCCTTTCAGCATATGAATTAATATTGATTATTAGTGAGATGCGTAGCTGTGGGATCTTACAAATGAGCAAATACATCACTGATGTAGGGATCAATTCCTTATGTGTCCTGGCTCCGGGGCATCTTTTATTTTATATAATGCCGCCACGACCTGGGCCGGTACACCCTCAGTCATGAGGTTCAGACTTGTTCAACCGTTTCGTCTTTTATAGCGTAAAACCGGCAAACACACATTCACTTTTAATTATATAGATAAAATATCTTGAAATGAAATTCATAGTCAAATGGAAACACCATCTAGCGGTCGTAAGTGTGAGGAACGGTCGTAGTGTTGGTATTCGTGATAAAGGTCGGTAATATAAACAAAAATAGCAAAAACAGTTTGGGAATTACTAAGTTAATCGTCTTCACAAGGCTCCTGTCGTCTCTGTCTACGTTTTAGCGCCGTGATACTTTAACCATGTTATCATTTCGCTGTGTCATACCGAGAGATCTTTCACAATTTCGTCATATTTGTTGATTTTTCCATTGAATGTCGCTGATCTAGAACCTGTATCGGAACTTGGAATATTTCCTGTCTCGCATTCCATTGCTTTGAATTTGAAGTTTTCGTTTGTTCGATTGACGCTAAGGTGACAGGAGAAATGTTTTTCTCTCCAGGACTCAATGATACCGTGGCGGACAATACTGAAACCCGCAGTATGACATGTGGCAGTTTAATACTAAATACCACTGTTGCTGATATCTTGGTCGCACGCGTAGTAACGAAGATGTTGTGCGACATTATAAACGTAAAACCTCTATAATTCTGAGCACAATACTACAATGGTATTTAGTATGTTGCAGGTTGTACTTCTGGTACATGTGGTACTACTACTTACAATTATTGTCTCTGTAGACCAGTGCTTCTAAACGTGGGTGGTACGGCTCATGTGGGCGCTGTGAACTATTGAGAGGGTGGAGAGAGACCACGGGGTACTAGCTGTTTACCTTCACATAAATATCCTCATCGTTAGCAAGGAATTAACTACCATTGGCTTATTAATCTCTATACTCGGTCGAGGAATGAATCAAGCGTAATAAAAAAAATGCTAACCAAGCTGCGAAGTAGATTACAGATATGTGATAGGGGAGACTCGAGGTTCTGTTCGTCAAATATTGGAATTGATATTTTTAACTTGGCAAAATTTCACTAAGGTCAGTATAACACAGGAAATTTGGAGTTCAAGTAGTTTGCCTATCATGTGAAATGACTAATATAATTCTAAAACAAGTATAAACCTGTTCCTGATAAGTTTTATTTCGTGCTGTTTCCAACCACACGTCCACATATTCATAATCTTCTTGGTTATCGGCTATCTGCAGATCAAAACATTCTCCCTACGTGAGTTGCGGACATACAATGGATAAATTGGGCAATCATACAAACACAGTCGCGATGTAAAGGGGTAGAACTCGTTCTAATATATCAGGGGTGACCAACAAGTCGAATCGGCCGGTCGATCGCGAGTAAATACGCTTTCAGACAGAATTCTTGAAAGGATAAAAAATTTCCATCAAGTCAAGTCGGATAAATGAAAAAGCAATGCTTTAGCAGTTGTAAAGTAAAATATCTGCCTTACACAGCTAGTGAAGCACAACAACATAACAAGTAATTTTATGACGTATGCAACTCTCAGAGTCTGTATTGCAAAAGTACCGCCGATGTCGAAGATGGAAATTGCGCGCAGCAAAAACATATTGATGTTTGTGTGTTTTGTAAAAAACAAATAAGAAAGGGGAAGGTGTAACATTCTCACCCCAAAGCGACCTGTTGGTAATTGTGTGGTAAATACAAAGCCAGGTACAGTAACAGAGTCCAAGAAAAAAAGTTACGTTACTGACCGGTCGATCGCGAAGTATTAAGAAATTTTCCAGTCGATCTCAAACTAAGTGAAGTTGGCCACCCCTGTAATATATGTAATTGATACTATTATTGAAAGCATAGTTCCCATGTTTTAAACCCTTAACTAAGTCATAATTCCATTGGCACAGAGGCTTGCCAGTGTCTGGGAATCAGGATCAAAGATCAAAGGATAGGTCTGAATACAATTTTAATTCTTAACAAAAATCAAATGTCAAATCTCAGCCATTTAATTCCAAAATTTAGCAAGGAATTAGTCTGCTGTCTAGACAGATTGGGAGGATGCGCGCTGTGAGTAAGTACACCATCACTTCACGATCTTTTGATAACGCTTCAAATAGCATTAGTAACGAACTCCATATATAACATGATTTCAACATGCACAGTATGTGGTAGTTCCATCGCTATATCGTGGTTCACTTATCGCGGATTCACTACATCGCGGATTTCATATAATATTGTATTGTAGGGATTTTAATGTAATATTGTATGTATTTTATTCCATGATAAATGCGGTACAGTACATTACTAGTATGTTTGAGCGCTAAAAGTTCAAAAAAAAATAACAGATCAAATGATTGTGGGAAAGGGTAATAAGGTTAATAAGAGTGTGTGAATGATTTATAATGGTTTAAAATACGTTCAAATATATTCAAATAATTAAATAAATATGTGTTTTCTACTTCGCGGATTTTCACCTATCGCGGGAGGCTCTGGAACGCACTAACTCTATTTTTATAGTTTTTTCAGTATTCCTCCTTTACCAACCACATATTTACAAATTTTCATACAACTTTAATGAGAACCCTGAGCCTCGTGCTGAGAAACTAAAAGTCATTTGTCATTACAACTCGAAGCTAGTAGGTAAATCTAGATTCTAGAAAACTATCATGTAGCGCTGATAACATCAGACCTTGCGTAAACAGAAAAAACACATAGAAACTATTTTCCAGATTCCCCCCTTGGGCAAATTTCCTCCCAGGAATTTTAAAGTCCTCCTTTAGGGAGCCAAGTGGATCCGCTTGAGAACCACTGGGTTGGACATTGTACAGTCTCGTAACATCTTCATCATTGATCATTTCAGCAAGCACAATTGGCTAAGATATTCTTTTACGTAAATGATTTTTCATTTCAAACTTTACCTTATGCACGTACCGTATACGGACAAGGAGGTCTCCGGTCGACACCACAAACAATTTCATCTGGCAATGATTATAATCTATCACGTTGTAAAGTTCATGATTGACATTGATATAGGTTACGTAAAATTTAAACTTCAAGTCAAAGGTCGACTTAATTATCTCGAAGCTATGACAGAGATTAAACCAAACCGAAACAGAGCGAGTCTATTCTACGCTACCCAAAACAAATGAGGAATAAAATACAAATGGTTCTACGTTTAAGTTTATTGTATTGATATTTAATGCAAAACACACCCTTTACCCCAACGCTCGTATCACACCCACCACGAAACCACATATTTATTTAATTATTTGAATTTATTTAAACGCGATGAAGTGAATCCACGATATAGCGAGGGACGACTGTACACTGAAATTATTTGAATGGCAACAATATGATTCGTTTTCTTCATCTTCAAATAATTGACATATTGTCTGTTTAATTGTTACTCGCTAATTCAGTTGTTGATCTCGACCTTTAGCCTATAAGCTGTCAAAGCTAGATGCTTCGTAGATTATTGATGAAGCCTTTCTTCTACCCAAGTCATTCGTAATTGTCAGGTAGAAAGATTGTCTAGATAGCAGTGATCCCAACACCCCAAATCAAACTCTTCAATCCCCAATCCCCATTCATTATTCTTCCCCTTTTCTCACCCCTACATTGCGACTTTTCTATTTCTTGATATGGGTGTGAATATTTTCGATGTGGGACGCGGGACAGGGGGTGATTGAGGGTAATTATTTCAGGTATTTTTGTACGTGGGGAACACCGAACTAAGGTATAGTCGGATGGGAAACCATACGGGCAGTATAGACTTTCATTTGATAACACAGGAGTTCCTTCTGTTTCTCAAGCAGACATAGTTATTAACGGGCTACCATCGATTATAAGGATAATACAATCAGAAAGAATCTACCGTTGCCCATGATCCTTTGAAGAAGACAGTATTCGCCTTTAACCCTTAACGAAAAGCAAAACTAGCTGCACGCGCCAGTTAATCCAGTTAGTAGTGAAGCAGAAGCAGAGCATTTCACTTGAGTTATGTTTGGTATTTTTCTAATATAAAACTTTATTGTGAGGGCCAGATCGTAGGAAATAGGATTTTGAGCACCAGTGAGAACATTTCGCTGTAAGAATACTAACCGTAAGATTTACGGACTAGTAAGGATTTGTCCGCAAGAAACTATCTGGTTCCTGCTAACTATATGCCCAGGGCTGTCATATCTTCCTTATTTCTAAGATTTGTCCTTCTTTTGGCTTATTTTCAGCAATGCAACAATTTCAAATGCAAACCTTTCATCTCGACTGGTTATTTTAGCCTAATCTGTACTCCGCGTGCACACTGGTGTGCCGTGAGATGATGCTAAGTGTATCGCAGTGTATTTGGGTAGGAATATCTTATTTTTTTCCAGTACTACCACTCATTTTTGAATAACCTCTATATTATATATGGTATTCCCTATTTCAAGTTGATCAAAAAATAACTGTTTTAGAAGTGTATCAATTTGTTAAATACAATTTCGTTCTTTGTAAATATATATTCGATTTAGATATATAGATGCAGATACAGTGGACGCGGCTTATTGTGATCGCTTTGGAACAGTCTCTTTTTTAAACAATAAACTTATAACATTAAGTGAGGGATATGAATATATTTTGGGACCGTTTGATATTGATAACAATACTTGAATGATGGTAACATAACCCGCGATTATGCAACGCGGCATGCACTGTATTTGAATGCCGGAATCCGAGTCACCCCCGATCCAAAACTTACCGGATAAGTCAGTGTGATTCCTTCTCACACTGACTATGTAGCAACCCCCACTGGTTATCTTAGTAGTAGAAAATATTCAACTGCAGTTGGGTTTTGGTTATAAATTGGCTTTGCATTATTTACTACTAAATTCAAGATGAAGTCTAATATATACAGTATGTGCCTAACCCTCTCCCTACCCTCACCCCCGTGAGGTAGATCGCATACTACCGTATTTTATTTTGAGTAAGAGAAGGTTAAGATCTCGGGTTTCGTCGAAAAAGAGACGTCGTTTCATAATTTTTTAAAAATCCGAGGAAAAATTCGACGACTTACAACGAGCTAACATCTGGTTGTCTTGGTCTAACGCGTCTCGCCAGGAAGTGGACGCCGTGTAAGTGAGTTATCAGCATAACTACTTAATGGTCATTTGGTCGAGAATAAGTAGATGAGATGGCTTGTCAGAAGTATTAGTGCAGGGCTAGTGGTTTGAAATATGTCGTATCAATTCTAGGGTAGACTTAGATTTTTTGAATGAAATAGCGCGCGTAATAAGACTACAGTTATATATGAAGTGGATATATTTGTATGTACGTTTTCACTTGTTATATTTGAAGCATAAGTTAATGCTGTTTGGCAAGGTGAAAGGATGTTGTATTGTGGTATTATCAATCATATTTCATAATTCAATAATTTACAATAATTTATTACGTACAGTCTATTCCCGAGTCTAAGTCAAGTTTTTTTACTCGAAATGTACTCGAAATGCAGAAATGAGAAACAAAAATCCAAGTTTATAAGTCTTTCGTTTTTATTCCTCTTACCGCGATTATTACATTATATTACTGGTTGCTTCAGTGTGAAATTCTCATTTCTATGTTGAACATTCCTCTTAGAAACTTGACCCCTTTCATTCGGTCTGATATCAACAACCGGAGAGAAGTGAAATTTGATGCTGTTTAAACAAAAGATAAAATTGTACAGCTAACTTAGAACGACTTTCTATTGTATATCGGCTTTTGGTTTGGTGCATTAGTCCTGAGAGTCTCCGTTATAGTTAATCCCGTAATCGCAGGCGTAGGAAACAGGGGCAGGGTAGGTTGGCCTACTTTTGTAGTTGCCTACCATGCAAAAATGTCTAAAATAATACTAATACGAGTATACCCCACATCAAGTAAACTGGGAGTCACCAAACTACGGCCCGCGGGCCGGATCCGGTGACGTAGGTATAACTTTAATTACGTAACAATCCAATATCATTTACGTCACGTAAATTCCAGAATAGTTTCAAAATTTTCGCCCCCACGAGTAGGATACGTGACCCACGGGGTGATCGAGTGACAACCTTGGGCAAAAAACAATGACATCACATCACGTGAGATTTCAGCTTGGGTTTTTCGAGAAAATTCTAAAATGTCAGGAATTTAGTGGAGGGGGTGGGTATTATTACGTGATAATGATCGTTATTTTGGGTAAAAAAAATCCTATTGCGAAATATCAGATTGATAGAAAGATGTATTAAGCAGGAGAAGAAATCTCCAGCAGAAACAATGTAAAACAAACTAAAATATATATTTCAATGTTTTATATAGTTATATGATGTTTACAATATTTTCTGTCATTTTGTTACTGTGTATCATGTTGTTCAGTGAATATATATCCCCAATATCGTGAACGTATTCACCATTATCTCCCTACCATCGGTCAACCTCGGCAATTGTTTAAAGCGACACCCTTCCACTTCCAATAGCGTTACGCTGGTCCGATTTTGCACTGTCCCGAAAACCGGTTAATTTTTCGAAGCTTCTTCTTTATTGCCACAAATCTCACACGTCCCCCAGTTTAGGAATCACAGTCTCAAACGGACCCCATATTATTCCATTCTAACGAAAGTAGGTTCGAACTCTTTGTTTTTCCGATATTTTTTTAGGCCACCACCGTCGGTCTTTGTTATTTCGTATCGCATTACTTTCCTTCGGAATCCAGACAGTTTCCTTCTCGTCTCCGTCTGTTCTATGTTCCCAGAACGTTCCTCGATTTTAAAACAGTTTTTTCCGACAAAATATTCTTTGTCGCTGTTTCTCGATCGTTATCTTGTTCGTCTCTCACTCGTGTTTGATCTCAGCTTTTAATCCTTCACGATGGTATCTACATGCACCTATCCTTCTAGTCGGTTTTTACGAGAGGAGAATAACTCATTTTAAGCAGGACAAATTCACCTAGCTTACAGTCGACCTAGCTGTATAGAAAGGGTCCGACAATGATGGGGTCACCGCAGCGATGGTGGGGTTATGGTAGGCTCTTGGGTGTACCATAATGTTGTACCACAAAGTTACGGGTTCGAACCCTGCCAGAGGCATCTCCGTGTACTTGAGCAAAACAATCACTACACTACAATAGCTATATAAATATGGTACCGAAAACACCGGGGTCACTGCAGCGATGTTGGTGACCTTCACCGAGCGGGTTTCAGGGATTCACTCGGTCCTCTTGATTTATTTATTTCCTATTCATTTAATTATTTCGCAATTCACATCCACGTGACAGCATTGCTGCTTTGCAAGCAAAACAAAGGCGAGCAATGCCGTAAATATTTCTACATGTACTTGCTCTGTCTTTTGCCGCTTTGCCGGGCATAAGGACATAGTGCTCTGCTTTCAAACGTAATGACTAAAATATTCTTCAATAACTTAACGAAAGTTTTATTCTTCCGCATGTTGTTTACGCTAATTCCCTAAGTTCCCTGTTTGTTATTGTTACGTTTTTTTCGTCATATTTCGGGCAATAATGGAAGAATTAGCTGCGTCAAAAATCTGCTTCTAAAACCAATGTCGTAGTGCGAGGTGGATAGGTATTCTGTTGGGTAATAAGTTCTCGCCCCGTCAAACAGTAAACAAGAGTTACAGTTTCAACTCAGACCCCCAGGGAACGGATGAATTCTTTGTGACATTTTTTTTCTTGAATCTGCGGAGCACTAGGCCGTATTGACTGTCATTTTGGAATTACATTACATCTGGTTTCCGATTTGGCTGAGTGCTTTGGAAAATGGTTCACGCACCTGCCGGAGTTAAGCTTTCGGTGTCCCGCCATTTCCTAATTGCATTTCCGACGTCTACTGTCGGAACTGTTTTGTGAATGAAAAGGTAGACATTTGTAAGAGATCTCCTTCTCGCGTGCTTGTTGGGAAATGGATCTCAAGTTTTAAATTTCAAGTGGGACGCTCGTGATTTGCGATTATTATTTTAATAGCAAGTACATAGATGATGTTGTGATAAATATACGAGTAGATTAGATAAGATAAGAGATATGAACGTTATTGGTGCAATGCAGTTGTGTCCTGATGAAAATGCACTGATATAATGAATGCCAAGTGTAAAGTTCCTATATAAGGCGATATTATCAAGCCAAGCTTCTCTGTCCTATATATAACCCCGTTTCTGATCGAGATGTATCTCCGAAAACCACGAAGATTATGAATATATGGACATGGTGTTGAAAATACCGCGAGATAAAACTTATCAGGAACAAGTTCATACTTTTTAGTATTTAGTAATTCACCATGTTGCGTTGGGTGCCTTCCTTTGGAACTTTGAAATAGCCATAGCAGACAAGAAATGATAATTGTAATAGAAATAGCGCAGCTTACGTTAGGAATACGTTTTGATCTGTAGTTTGCCGGTAAACCCAGAAGATTAGTTGTAAATAACACGAGATAAACTTATCAGGAACAAGTTTATATTTATTTTAGTATTAAATAATTCAACAATCACCGTAAGATTCCCTTGTGCCTTATTGTTTTGGTTCTTTCCTGTCTTTCTGCAATTGGCCTTTGCGAGCAAGTCATACAAGTGAAATTCAGGATACTTGGCGGTTTTTCAATAGGATTGCTGTCTTCGTGAAGGGAGAATTGTTGCGTTCTTGGTCTGTGAAACAGTTTTTAAAAAGAATTCTTTAATTTTACTTTCTGTCATGTGAACTCGTTCAACCCATGTACACGCCTTCGTTATGACCTGGAGGAATGGAAACCTCGCTGAATTGTTGAAAAATATTTAAAGAATTACGCATGAAACACTAGCACTATCTTCTTACCTTCCATGACTAAAACAGAGAGAATGCAGAAACATGTGTCCTTGCCCCCAGGTAAATGACCTTCATTTATGTATATCCTATCCACCGCGTTCACCCATGTGTGATTTGATTATTTCTGCCTGGTTGCTGGTTTCCTCTTCTTGCAGAATGAGGTTTACTTCAAGTAAATCTCACTAAAATCTAGAAAAAACGATCCCTGATTCCCATCATTGTGAATTATCTTCTTAGTCTTCTATCTAACATCTAGTAACACTTTTACCGCCTTTGTTCTTCCGTTATATCATGTAATTCGGGATTGGCATTTTTTGTCATCAACATTCAATAGGCGTTAGTTAATATTGAAATAGTTTTTGCGCGACTACGCGAATAGCGGGAGATATTCTTTCGCGTGTTTCACGCTTATTGTTACATGTTTGTCGTTAATAGTTTTTCGTTAAACTTGAAGCATTAACGGCTCATGTCAAAAATTGACTCACCCCTCAATTAACTTCGTAATGCAAGGTGTTACTGGATAGGTTTCCCGTCGGGTAATAAGAGTTCTCACTCCGTCAAACAGTAAACAAGGTTGCTGCTTCTAGAACCAATTAATGTCGTAATGTGGGTTATGACCGTAGTCTCTGTCGCTGAACACTCCCCTAATTCATTTTGTGACATTTCAATATCCAGACAAAGAAAACGACATCTGGTCTCATGGTGTGTACCAACTATTTCCTTTCCATACAAGAGTGCCAGACGACCCCTATACTCGCTACTACTATGATTGATTTCAGTTCACAGAGAGCCAGCACCTGCTTGTGCAAAATACTATATGCGAGTGGGTTGTAGGTTTGGTTTTAGCGCGGTTGAGATCTTGGTAAATAGAAAACAGTGGAAGGTAGTTGTCATTAGTCAACGTATTGCAGAAGTTAGATAGCCAGAACAGCTGGAAGTATAATAAATAATGGTATGTGTAATAAATTCGTATTCGTATTCAAGTTGTAACTAATAAAAATGATTGGCCTGAACGGGAAATTCTTAAAATACTGTTGTTCATTTTATGAAAAAGTCAGTCGAACTCCGAATCGAATTTCTCGTGAATTACCATTCGAACGTACGAAGATAAGGTCGTAGGAAGGCGCTGGGCTTCTCCAGTAAATGGAGGGTCGAGTAACCTGTTGATTCTGGTCGCATGCCAGTGGTATCTATTCTAATTTATCATAGCGATAGTGGAGCACTTGAAAATGAATCATTGTCTCGCTTATCAGCTTATCTATAATCAGTAGATAATCCATGTTTCCTGTCCATTCGTTTGAACAGTAGATAGAGTAAATTTCCCCTAAATCATGATTCGACTTTCTTGAAATTCTCGTTAAGCTTGTTATGTTCAGTCTGCGAAATTTCTGGAATTTCAAGTGACGTTAACTAGCTTTCTAGGAAATCTCGGTATGAGGCAGAATCTGTTTACAAATTATCCACATGATCTCGATGCAATGTATAGTAGTACCTCGCGCCGCGTCGATTCGAACTACGTCAGATTCGACTTACGCTGCTTTCGTGACCAATTTTTTACGTTATTTTCTTCGACCTCACGTCACTCAGCAGCGTCATGATGGAAGGCTGTGAAATAAATATAGTACTGAACTATAAACCGCTAAAGTCGTTGTCCACTATATGAATAATATCGTTACCACAGAGCATCGATTTCTAATTGTATTAGCGCCACTGTAGTATACTCTTATGTATAGTATTAGTCCTATTGTGTGGCGGATGTAATATGCGCAGTCAATTGTATTAGTAACTCCAACCAAAAGTAGCCGTGTTTAGTCATGTCCATTTGGACAATGGTTAGTGGTAGCGTTTGCATTGGTGCTGTCATAGTACACTCTATATAGTATCAGTTCTATTGCGTGGTGAGTGTAACTGTAATGGTCAACATTATTAGTAGGTAGTGGTATTGCGGTACTTAGTCTTTTCCATTCGGGCAATAGTTATTCGTAGAGCATAAAGAACACGTTATCTGTTGGTATTTTAATACAATTTACAATATTTACTCATTATAGTCTATTCCATTTTGCTCGTAATTTTAAACCAGCTCCGAGTTGAAAATATCTTGTCCTAACGAATCAATTACTGTTTTATCAAGTAAAGTGATCGTTTGTAACAATTACAACTGGCGAAACTTGACCTCTGTGACCCACAGGTCACGAGTAAATTTTCACGATGACCTCTAGGCACCAGCGACAATGGTTCCGTGGAGATAAGGTTAGAAGTCATAGTAAGACTTGTTCTGTTTGAAAGCTGCTTCTAGAATGATAAATGATGATCGGACTGTGAAGAAATATTCCGTCATTGATTTTCCTTGTTAAGTTAGTTTACATTCTTGTATCAGTTTGTTTATCGTTGGTGAAGTTCTTGTTTGACGGCTCTTAAGATTGTTTTGTCTTTGGCGATTCGGGAGGAAGCCTAACTCGGGCAGTAAACAAAGTAATACCAGTCATGCTGTGTTGGAATTAAATCCACGCTGTTCACCGAGTAGTGTTGTCACTGTTAAATTAATGCGATCTATGATATAAGATCCAGGAAAATCCAGGAAACTCCCAAATCCGAATGATTATTTTTTATTGAGATGAACCATACTTGTTATTATCAGTATACCGACTTACGTTAATATATTGAGAATATACCGACCTTCGTGGGTAAGTCGGTAACATACACAGGGAAATTAATCCTCTCTATGATCACTTAAAGACACTAAAACTGTCGACAACAATAAATGGCTGCATATCATATTTCCATATCCCTCACTTAATGTTATCAGCCAGGGGGGGGGGTCAAAAAGAGACTGTCCCAAAGCAATCACAGTAAGCTGCGTCCACTGTATATTACTGGTTTGGATGTCTGGGTAGAGAGTTCCTTCCCGTCATCCCTTAATATCCCGCCATTCCCGTTTGCACTGTACTCTTGCCATCGACCGTAATACTTCATCACGGTTCAATTTATTTCCTTTTCACAAATGTATGTTCTCTCCCTTCGTCGATGTCAATTTTTCGCTTCTCGTATTACTTAGTCGTGAACGATCCTAGCTATCAATTAAACTGAAATTTGCTCTAAGTCGTCAAGAGCGATGCTTCCGAAACTTCATGTCTAGTCTAGTCAACGTACGAATTTTGTCAATAGGTCTAGTCGTCGCATACTTAATACGAAAGCTGTGTGTATGGAGTCAGACCCGATCACAGCGGGTACGCGACATGTTCCTACAGACAGGCTCTCACCACGACAATCTCTTACTGAATTTCAATCCTTACGGACAATTTATTATGCGATAATTTATATAAATTTTACGGACTATTTCCCACGCAATAATTTTCTTTACATCGGGCATTCTTACAGCGACATTTTTGCAGGGATTTTCTTAGACAATGATAAATCGGATTTCTTCGGAAAAATTTAAGTTAGGTTCCGAAGAAGTCGTCTGATTTTATTTTTCTCAATTTTATTGACTGTAAGAATAACTGACTACAATTTTCAGTTTGTAATATAGGTCATAGTGATATAAATTACTTGTGATCAGATAAGGTATGAAATGTTGTGGTGACTTCATTACTTCAAATTACATTATTTGGAAGTCCTTAATCAGGAGCCCTCCTTATAAATCTCGCCCTGGCGTCAACCTTTTTTTTTGGGGATAGGGGGGGGGGTATGTTTTAGATCTACTATGATAGCCAATAGTACAATGTCTTTCCTTTGTCGCTTTAACCTTCCATTTAACCTTGAATTAAGGCTGTGAAGGCATCTTGGCTGAACATAACGGTCTATTTATTCGTCTGTTGCCGCATAATTACATTGTCTTTCTCACGAATGTTTTAATCATCTCCCAAACTCTTAATTTTCATTTAATAGCTACTGTTCCAGCGCTTCAATTTCGCAATTGTCTTACTCATAACAGACTCAGACAGTTGTCATTATGAGGTCATAGCTTGTTACGACGTGGCACACAGTTACCAAATAATAGGAATTGGGAATGTTTTATGCTTATGCTATTTTCGGTATTTGTTCTAATATTGTCGACTGCTCTTACGCTCTCTGGCGGCCAGAATAACATGTTAGCTGAAAAACAGTGCCCGGTAAATATTACTCAGCAATTCTATTCTTGAGTGGATGCTTACACTACATAAGGGAGCCCTGGGGTCCACAGCGCGATTACAGTGGGTCCAAAAAACTGTTAAACTGAATTAAACGAAATAGGGATGTGGTATCCTTGTATGCTTTTCATCAAATACTAAGTACACTAAGATTAAGTAGTTATATTAAGCAGCAAGTAGTATAAATTGACTATCCCCTAAAAAAATCCTGACTAAATCAGCGCTTGTGAAAAAGTGGAATAGGGAGGGGTACTGTTTAAAATTAAACCATAGTCACAATTCGCCTGTGATTCGCTTTAACTTATACAAGTTTGACAATCTTGGGTTAAGTGGGCCATGGGCTGACAAAGCTGACAACTACTGTCCTGCTGTGTTTGGCTGGTTTAGATATCACACTGTTACGTGGTGTTATTTGTTTGTTCAGATAGTCTGTAATCTCCTGCTATGTTTTATCATTGAATTGTCGCGATGTCATTGTTGTAGCCCGGAAATCGACATAACTTTATAATCTGAAGTAGATGAGATGACTAAGTGTCTGTATATTATAATTCTGGCCATGTCCAGTCGACTGACGACGTCTTGCTGAGATTCCTCTATTTAAATTCCCCTTTTATTTTCGCGTAATAGGATGATGATGTCTGATATAGACAGTCGTGCTCTTAAAAGGTCTACAAATCCATGACGCAAGTACACTTATTGTTATTACGAAATGTTTGGTGAAGATTTCAGTGGTTTAGGATCGTTAAACGAGAGTTATGGCATCAGTCAGAGATTTACAGCTTGTGTGAAGGATGTGTGATGTCTGTTTAAATATATCGCACAGCAGAAATAGTCATAGAATTGATCGTAGGAGTAATCGATTGCAGAACAAGTCGGCCTATATTTGTGCTACCCCGAAATAGTTGCTACCGGGGAATATGTTGCAAGACACTATAGCAATGAATAGTGAGATAACAGAATAGCAGAATATCTTAACCTATTGTGGGTACCGATAAGCTTCTTTGTTATTGCCCTTTCTTACCTCTTTAGTTTGACTCCACATGTGAAGGATTTGTAATGTAAAAATTTGTACTTTAAATATGATGGATTTTCAGGTCAACCTGATAATAGAAATAAAAACGCGTAGGAAAATCATTCTGTATGAAATATCTATGCTGGGAATGCCTGATATGGGAATTATTGCGTAAGAAATAGAATGGAAACAAATTGTGTAACAAAATGTCTGATGTAAGGAATTGTCGTACAACCTTACTACTTATTGTCAACTTCATGATTTTTGTTAAATGAAAAGTTATTATTTGTAGTCGCGTGACATTATATTCGTTTATAGGAAATGACATGATATGTATTTTGATTCATTGCCATGATATAGAATTGAGCGATACAATATTGTACAACAAGCAAAGAGATTGTCTGAGTATAATTTCATTGTTTATCATATTTTTTTCATTCTATCGCTAATCCCAAATCCTGAGTTTTTGTATAAAGCCAGAGGGTAAGCGAAGAAGATTACATGTAGATAGCTAATACTTTCGTTTCGTGAAAAAATGATGACTAGACCGGTTCTTGAAAATGAGAATCAGCTTTTTTCCGACCAAAAATTTTAAAATTTTTAAACAGCTCTCTGAACGCTGTCGTTATCGTCTTATTTCTGTTCATAATTTCGGCAATTTTCGCATTAAATTGCCAATTGCTCCGATGGTGTCGTGCTCTTACGCGTCTCGTCGTTCATTTTTCATTGTGTTGAGTCGCTTCGACTTCCACACAGACGCTTTTTACGCCTGAAAAACTACGACCTGTCGTCTAGCGACAAGACTATGTTTCCTGATGTGACTACGAGTTACTGTTACTTTGTTTTTATGGCTTGACTTGGTCAGGAATAATGAGTATACGAGGGAAAAGGAGGGAGTTTGGTTGAAGGAAATCGAATAAAATTATGTCTAGTTACTAATTTAGTAGCGTGGCCATTTGAAAACCGGGAAACGTTTGGTCAGGGTCAGGGTTATGGCAGCTTAGGAAACGGATGAAATTTAGTCTAGGCGGGAGTTTATTTGCATTTCTCTCAAAATACTGATAACGTCTGGTCAGGGTAGTTTGAGTGGAGTTTGGAGAAGGGTTAGTGTTTATAACGAAGTGGTAGCTCACCCAAACCATCAGCAAACTGTTATTTTTGGTTCTCGAGCTGCTCTCAGGAACAGTAATAAATTAACATTCAATAAATATCGCAGAATATTCGAGTTGGATTATAATAATCGATCTGCAGTCATAACAAGTTAGCTTATTTGTTTTTGAACGATTATCTTCCACCATTGGTGTTTTAAACTTAAGATTTGCGACTAGTGAACAAGCAGTTAATCTTGTATTATTGACTGGTACTTAGAGAATTGCCAACAGCAAAACTACGCATGTTATTGTAAGTTATAATCCGTTAATGCTGTCGTCATTCTGGTGTCGTAGAACGGATAAATAACATTTAGCGTTTATGCTGCTGTTACTTCTATATAAAGTCTAAGTAGAGTATGAGATGAAGTCAGAGGTATGCAACCTGCGGCCCGCGAGAAGCTGCGGTTTTTGAATAGAATACGGCCCGTAACAGGAATTCGGTGCAACTGTTTTTGATGTTATATGAATAGCGAAGCGTCCCTAAAGTTGATTTATTTGATTTGCAAGAAAACCAAATGGATTTTTTTTATGTCACTAGCAGATGTTTGCTGATTTGTTTACATTCGTGATTGCTCTCACTCGCAGTGGAAGCATGGCCGTGGTAGCAGCAACACAGTGTTTACTCCTAATTTTCGTACTGATACTTGAGTGCTCTTTATAAGTAGCAATGTCTTCCGAGAGGAAGAGGTGAGAAAAGGAAGAAAGTGCATCTTAGTGTCAGTCAGAAGCTAGACTGAATTAAATTGCTTTCACTGCGGTAAATTTCACTTTCACTTCATTCAGATGTTTACATCAACATATCTCTATCTTTACTGCCGTTGGCTTATCAATCTCTATACTTGGTCGAGAAATGATTCAGCGTGGTAAAAAAATATCTGACAACCAAGCCGCGAAGTCGAATACAGATATGTGATAGGGGAGACTCGAGGTCCCCTTTGTCAAATATTGAAACTGATATTTTTAATTCAGAAAAATCTCACTGAGGTCTGTATAGAATAGGGCTTAGGGGGCGCTAGCAAATTTTAGATAAAAGGGGCACTGGAGAGGTTAAGAATTACTGGCTTATTGTCGATAGAGACCAACTCGTAGTTATACTAATGTGCTTGTTAATGTTAAAGGTCGTTATGAATGCAAACATAGTACGGAATGTTGTTTGTCTGTATTTACTTTGCATGATATGTTGCTGGATATAGGTCATGGCGTCTGAGATAGGGAAACCAATAGCCGTGTTGTCAAATAAACGAGAAGTAGACATAAATATTACGGGAAAACAATGTCACACAACCATGTCATCGCGCAGGAACGATGGTGGCGATCTTCCATAGAGCTATCACCGGGCTTATCTTATCAGATTGTCTGAGTTAACCGATGGTAGAGGGGTAATGGTGTACACGTTGACGATATTGGAAATATATAAACACTGAACAACACAGTAACAAAATGACAGAAAATACTGTAAACATCATATAACTATATAAAACATTGAAATATATATTTTATAAAATCATTCAACATTACAATATGTAAGAGTTAATAACATAAATTACAACGCAGATTTATTCCGGTTTATCTGATATCCGGTTTAACGAGGGCTCTAAGCGAAATTCTTTAGTTGTTGATTCAACATCACATAAAATCTTTTATCTGAAATTACTGCGCTAAATTGCTACATGTGTTGTTTACAAAGTTCAAAGTCTGAATTTAAACAAGGATCGTTGATGGCAAACTTTATAATCCAGGTGTGTGTTTGTTACGTCACTGTGCTTACTTCCTGATTCGTCAGCCTTAAGGCACATTAATCGCAACATATAATTTACTTACCGGTGTGTAATCGAGCGTATCCCAGAGGTCAGAAGGTCACGAAAACAATATACAGTCGTCCCTCGCTATATCGCGGATTCACTACATCGCGGATTTTTATATAATATTGTATTGTATGTATTTTAATGTAATATTGTATGAATTTTATTTCATGATAAATGCCGTGCCGTACAGTACTAGTATGTTTGTGCGATGAAAGTTTGAAAAAAATTAAATAACCGGTCAAATGATTGTGGGAAAGGTTAATAAGGTAAATAAGAGTGTGTGAATGATTTATAATGGTTTAAAATACGTTTAAAAGTATTCAATTTGTTAAATAAATATGTGGTTTCCACTTCGCGGATTTTCACCTATCGCGGGAGGGGTTCTGAAACGTAATCCCCGTATTAGGTGAGAGATTACTATAAATACACAAAACCTACGCACTACGTCACTATCGGTCGGTTGGGAACTCACCCTCACCCAACGTAAACTGGAACTTGAAAATAGTTTTCATCTAAACATGGTAATGATTCCTTTTAATCCTTTCCTGCGTTTTCTGCTCCCAGCGAGGTCGATAGGTCGCAACGCATGATTGATCGGAGCATGGCAGTTATCCAAAAGTACTTGACGTTTTGACCTCTACCCCTAACAGAAGCAGGTACAACACTGTGTGTGGGGTAAGCCTCTTATCAGTACCTTGCGAAGAGGTACTGACCTTTCAAGGTCATTTTTGTCACTGTCTAAGGTTATGTCTGACTTAAACTGAAAATTACTGTCCTTGGTAAGACGGTAAGGACGACAGCCCTGGTTATAATGTCAGTATTTGCATCTTGATTCATTTATGCGTTTTTCACAATCAGGGGGCTTGCGTGATTTTAACAGAAGGTCATAGTCAGTAACGTTCCTTCAATGGGCTCTCATGGCAAGCGCCGTACCTACCATACCTCAAGTATGTATCTTAGATTATTTTTGTAAGTTCAGATATCCGACTGCATCCACGCGCATGTCGGTTTTGGCAGGAGACGTTTCGAAACCGCGTTGTGACGTAAACAAGAGTATCAGTAAACAACAGTTAAGGACGTTCCCAATTCGTTAATACGTATCAAACCTTCCGTCCGAATTTTGGGTCAAAAACCGCTGTTTTATTCGCATTTTCGTGCGTTTTTCAGTTTTTCTCGTTTAGTTTTTGAAAAAATAGACATTTTTTCCTTTCTGTGGGCGTTTAGAATTAGCCTGTGGGCGTTGGGGGACACTCTCGCTTAGAACAGTTAAACTACATTGATGTCGCAGGCCTTCTTGCGTGTACGTCTTTGTAATGCTTCAGGGAGCAGTGTTGTTGTGAATGAATTAGAATTGTTCAGTCAAGATTGAGTTGTGAGGAAGCAACAGCCTTAGAATTTGGAAAAACAATCTCTTGTGTGGAGGAAAGGTTATGAAGGCTGCGAATATACTTGATATTAATTTAAACGACAGCGGTTTCTTTAACAGTATTAGTGGTGTGCATTAATGTAGTGACAGTGCAGGGATCGGATCATTATCTGACAAGCTTGGAGCCAATGACTCGGATTTCTGGATTTCGGATCCCAGTATGAAACAATATTTATATAAATGAAAATGAATGTGTGAGTTTGTGTGTTTGCGGGTTTAAATCCAAACAGTTTGACAGATTTGAACTAAATAAACTATTCATGACTACGTTAATCTCCGTTGATGATACGTTGTCATAGCCTCCGTATGTACCTGTGCAGCTCAGCTGCTCAGCTGCTCAGCTGATAGTCTGAGTTAACTGATGGTAGAGGGTTAATGGTGAATACGTGTACGATATTGGAAATATATATAATCACTGAACAACATGATACACAGTAACAAAATGACAGAAAATATTGTAAACATCATATAACTATATAAAACATTGAAATATTTATTTTATAAAATCATTTCACATTACTGTATGCAAAAATAAAAAGAGTTCATAGTATAAATTGCTCAGAACTAGTCCGTTTTATCTTATTCTGGCTTAAATGGGTCCGTTTTAACGAGGGTCGCCTGTATATACAGTATCTATATCATATTATCTATTATATATATTATAATCTCACGTCACATTACTCTCGCTCATTTGTCAATATTTCTACGAAATGACTAATTGCTGATCAATAGCTTTGCTTTGCTCTTAGTTAAACTATTTAATACTTGATGATTCAGAGTCGAGCGATGTCTGGTATTCACTTATGCTCTGTGTCTGTAGTGGTTTATAGTCAAAGTAGGCTTAATCAGCGGAGTTAGTCAGTTATTTCGCAATGGTTTCTCGTATATAGTTACCGTATATGCCGGCGTAAAAGTAAAAATCGACCCCTATTTTCGCTATAACGTTGTAATTCAACATGATTTATCGTTGTGACATCACGACAGCGTGACGTGGGCCTACTGGTAATGTCACAGCCTTATTTTAGCCTCTGTCATGTATCGAGAACTTTTAGACGATATATATATAAATAATTCAATTGGAATAGTAAGGCCAGTGCCAGTGTAAGTCCTAGATTTAACAGACGAATGAGGGAATATTGTTGGTTAAGGGCGAAGGTCAGTAGTTTTTGAGGTTGATATTTGACCGCATTTCATATCGCACTTGGTTTGGAATACGTAAAGGAGCTCTGAGTTCATATACTGTATACAAAGAACATATATACTGCACTGTAAACACTTGTTCACGTATTTTTGTAGCATTTAATACATTTTATAACAGTTTGGAATGATACACTTTATACACACACAATTTTATGCTACGTCTCAAAATAGTCGTCCCAAACAACAGACTTCACCATTAACCGAAATCCGTTAAATTAAGGTTGGCTTCCTTAATCCTAATGTCTGGCAGGGAAATTAACTTTTTGTCTGGTGATAAGAGATATCATCCATTGTTTTCTTATCTTATCTCTTGTTTATTTATCTTTGTTCCGGAAGTTTGATTTCTCTGAACGAAGACGTTGTTCATGTTCTAGACGTGCGTGTTGCCTCGGGCGACGGATGACGTAATCTTTGATTCAGAAATATTTGCTGGATAATAAAAGTTTTTAAAGATTAGTTCATGTCTAGCGTGTGATTATAACACTGAGTGAGGGAGACAGGACTGATCGCATATATATAAACATAATATATAATATACACGAAATATTGAGCGTGCTCTCAGACAAGTCAGACAAGCTTTCAGATTGTAAAAAATAAGTGAAAACATGAAAAGTTCAGTTGTAATTTCCATGATTGACATGACATTCCAGATCTAGCATGTTGTGCGACATTTTAAAATTTTCACATTTAATCTCACCCCCTATTTGTGTCTTATTCATTAAAAGTCGTTTGAAAACCAATTCCTTATCAGCACTATCAACTGAAACCCGCAACCCCGTGATAACCTCTTCATTAAGAAAGAAAAAAACCCCACACCTGGAGCGCTATATCAAGTATCTACTATTTCGTTTGTGACGAAATAATTCCATTTATCTGTTAGGAATTCGAATCATAACAGTATTTGAAGTTGCTTGTCGTCTGTTATTCTTTTAAATGGGAAATCGGTTTCCCGTCTGTGTGTGTTATGTGGCCATGTAAGCATCAATTGAACCGATAGAGAGACATTTGCACCTGTAGTCGTGAGTCAATGGAGTTCTTACGTATCGCAGTGTTTAGATTGTGAAGTGTAGATTGAAGTCCTTGAGTAGTTAGCCTCCAAATCAAAGCCGCAAAAGTATGCCACAGGGGCGCAGTGTCTCTCCGGGGTCCGCGATATTTAAACGTGTGGTCCGTATCAAAGTCTATATGGTCCGTATTATGGGATGAATGGGTCAGAGGTCATTATGAAATACAAATGGAGATCATGGTTCCGTGTCTTCAGTGTCATGTTATTATAGTTCATTGCCATTTCTTGGTAATTGCATCTGTATATCTCGGTTAGATGATGAATCATTATGAAATTGTCTCTTTATGCTCATCTGCAGTCTCCACATCTGTATTACTGATTAGATTTCTACTATTTGCTACTGAAATAACCAGTGCTTATTGCTACCCTAGTCAGTGTGAGAAGGGATCTAAACAGCGCTACGCGACATATTATATTGGTTGTTACATGTGTATAGGAAATGACATGATATGTACTTTGATTCAGTCTCGCGATATAGAACTGAACGCTACAATATGAGTTATTATGCATTTGTTACGAGTTCTATCCAGCCAGCATTCGATTTTCTTAATATTTATTTCAAAGCTTGTTTACACCTATTTCAATGGCTTGCAGACATTTTAATTTAATTTGATATATAGACGATTTCCTTGCGCTAGTAAATCATCGATTGCAAGGAAGAAAAAACAAGTACTTAAGATTAGAATTTAAGTCAGCAGACGAAACCTCGGTGATTGACATGAACCACTTATGACGACGTCGACAACGATTGTTTCGTTATAATAATACGGTTTTGTTACGTCACAATGGGCGTGGATATGTTTAAAGTGAAGAAGTTTCGCGTGACAGGTTCGTATTGTGTCGTCATCAAATTTTTTATAACGTCGTAAAAAAGCGCGATGTACAGATGTTACGTCAGTATTAAAAATGCCTAATTTTCTTCAAAATCCAGAACAGTTAATCACAATTCAGTTTTGTATAATCAATTCCACGTTAGTTTCCTTATCGACTGTGAATTTGTGATTTTTTAAGGCAAAGTCGCTGCTCTTTATTTGTATTTTTTAATTTTTCGGATGCTTGGTGATCAGATAATTAAAACAAATGAACGCCTACCCATGGGCGTTATTTCGGAAGCGCTTATTTGCGGGAAACTAATTGCATAGACGCGACGCTTTGTCGTCGTCTGCTCGACTCGAAGTGTTTTATGGGTCGTTCATCAGGTGTAGTTGAAACTGGTATCAACCGGTTTTTACTGGTTACCCGTGACCTGTTAACCCCGATGATTCGGTAGTCTGACAATGTACATTAAAAAAAGGAAATGATTCATTTGTTGGATTCAATTACAAGATGTTTTGACCACTTTTTTTTGTTTTTCAGTGTTCTGTGCCAAAAATATCTGCAAGAGAGATTTTTTCAGTAAGTTTTTTATACTGTTTCGCGGTTTTGTGAGTCAATGTTTGTGTTTTCTTACTGTCTGTGGTATTGGTATCGCTTAAAACTCCCCATGATGGTATCTCACCCACGAACCTTTATTATCCAAACTTCGTTCATCCGAAACCTTGATCATCCAAACTCCCATTTGAATCAGCAGCTATCGATAAACCGTTATCTGTGAAAAGTGATGCTACTGATAATCCATTGCACAGTACCTGCTCCTGATTGATCATGATAAAAGAGAGCACAATAAAAATGATGTGATTCTGGAATGATATATATTGATATAAAAATGATTTTGAATGCTAAGTGACAGTACTGGAGTCCATAAGTCAAATCATAAGGGCTGAAAATTCGAACCTCGATTATCCGTGTGAGCCGGTCCCAACAAGTTAGGATAATTTGGGGTTTACTGGATTATGGAAACCGTGTGAAGCTAAACTTTGAACTTTCTGACTTTGAAATTATTTCAAAATTGGCAAAAAAGCAATTGCTTTATAGATATGATAGAGCTAGTTTTTAATTCCCAGAATTACCGGGGCGTCAATCGAATCTGATAATTTTTAACAATGTACTGTTGGATACTTGGTATTGCAGGTACTGTCCTTTTTTCAGGACTCCCTGATCCGTTCGCCAAAGTTACAGTCGATGGTTCGGGACAAACTTATGCAACAAGTACATGCAGAGGAACGTTGGATCCTAAATGGAATGAACATTATGATCTGTGAGTGGTTGATTTATAGATACTCCATTAATAAATATACACATAAAGATACACATACAGATATACATATAGATATACATAAAGATATACACATACAGATATACATAAAGATACACATACAGATATACATATAGATATACATAAAGATATACATAAAGATATACATAAAGATATACATACAGATATACATAAAGATACACATACAGATATACATACAGATATACATAAAGATATACATACATATACACATACATATACAGATACACATACAGATATATCTTGATTTATAGATACTCCATTGATTTGCATTATTTCCATGTGAAATCATTGTAATTCTGTTTTCAGATACGTGAGCAAATCAGACAGCATAACGATATCGGTATGGAACCATCGAAAAATCCACAAGAGGTCAGGAGCCGGTTTCCTAGGCTGCATCAGAATTATGTCGAATGCGATCGGTCGACTGAAAGACACCGGGTTTCAACGACTCGATCTGTGCAAGGAGAGAAAAGATGAAAGCAATCAGGAGCCAATCAGAGGTATAAATACATTTTAACAGTTGGGAAGTAAATTAATCTGAACCATTTCGATAAAATTAATCATCAAATAATTTAGCGTCAGTTAGCTCACAGTCGTTGGTACTGCCGTGCATCATCAGCTCTGGTGATCAGTTCTACGGAGTGGTGTTAAACAAAGTATCAATATTAATTTTGAGGCAAATTCGACCGTTCATTGCAGTTGTAACTTGCAGCCAATCACAGACATACTTTATTCTTTACTGCATTTTTTCACTACGTTCACTGTTCAAACATTTCCAGTTGGAGTTTCCATTTGGATTCTGGAACGTTTTCCCTACATTTCAGAAACTTTTCAATGCTCTGTTTCATTTTTGCAGGACAAATTGTTGTCAGCATCGAAAGTCGAGATCACGAAGATCGAATCCCATCAAGCATGGTCGTTGATGCAAGATCGCTTCTTCCATCAGCGAACGGACATGGAGGAAAAGATGATCTTCCTGAAGGATGGGAAGAGAGAAGAACTGCAGATGAAAGAATACAATATGTTAATCATTACACAAGGTAACTATCTCTCCTGCTCGAGTGTGGCTTCTTTAGTTTCCTCATATCCTAGCCAAGGTAGCTGGATTTGGTGCCCTAGCTAGTTTGCTACTTCGTACTTAATCCGACAGAAAACCTTGACATTGTTCGAAATTATCTTTTATCTCAGGACCACGCAGTGGGAACGACCAACGCGACCTGCTGTACCCAACGGTCCGACAAGACCTGAATCGAATAGTTCAAAGTCGAGTAACGAAAACAGAAGTAAAGGAAGCCTGCCACCTCGTGGAAATCGTTCATCCATGGTTGAAACCAGTTCCACTCCACCTCCACCTTTGACCTCACAATCCAGCAGTGAAGGAGGGGGGCCGGGTCAAGACAGGTCAAGGAGAAGGGACTACATGACCCGCAACACCCTGCACAGGGACGGGGTCGTTGGGATGCCGTTACCCGAGGGGTACGAACAACGGACTACCCAGCAGGGTCAGGTTTATTTCTTACATACTCAAACAGGGGTGTCTTCATGGCATGACCCCCGTATACCCAGACAATTAACCCACATACGGGGCGATGATCTCGGAAATTTACCCCCCGGTTGGGAAATGAGGACGACGTCCACTGGACGGGTTTATTACGTTGATCACAGCAGCAGAACGACTCAATTCACTGATCCAAGAATCAGTATATATATTGATAACTTGCAAAACAGAGGACGTGGTAACGGTGAGTACTTATGTTCTAGTTCAATTTCTTAATCTGGGAGTAAGATAGAAGTTTATGAAGAGAAGTTTCACCATCTACCTGTGTGAAATGGGATTTTCATCACTTTTACACATAAAACAAAAGCAAGATATCGCTTAAATGCAAGTGATGACTCACGCGTGGCTTTTTCAAAAAAGGAACCTCGCTTCTAAAGTAGTCATTAAATATTGAGATATTATTTTGTATGCATATGTAAATGTATTTATTTTTCAATGAATTTAATTCACATTAAATGTAATTTCCTTAATATAAAAATAGAAACAAATATTTCAAGGGGAGTGCGAAAACTTATTTTCAGATTCAAGGGGGTGCTGATCACTAAAAAGGTTAAAAACCACTGCTCTAGGCTTCTATTTTGCAATGAAAAAAATGGTATTTTGATTGTCAAATATAGAATATAAATATTAAAGATGCTTATCACCCATTTCCGTGATTTATCTCTCATGATCTAATATAATCTTATCTCATGTTCGTTTAATTTCATCCAGGAAGCGCAACGGAAGATATCGAAAATGATCCTCAACTCCCGAAATACAAACGAGATCTTGTGCAAAAAATGAAAGTTTTACGGAGTGAATTATTGACCCAACAACCTCAAACTGGACATTGCAGAATGGAAGTGTCCAGGACAGAAGTATTTGAAGATTCATATAGGTAAGATTGAATTAGGGAAATTCCTAATCATAACGGATTAATACGGAGCAAGAGAGTCCGTCATGTGTTGACAGAATGTCATGTGAATGTACGATCACTTTGTGTATATAATATACGACCAGAGCTCCCCGAATTCTCGGAAGTGAAACTTTATCGAACTGAATTAAATATTTTAATTAGATTTCTTTAAGCAGCTATGTAGCATTCAATGTCTGTGTGTTATCGAAACGTAAATGGAATGTTTAAATGAGAAGTTTAAATATTTTGAATTGTTCGCCATGAGAGAAATACAGGGAAAAAGTATTCGTTTTGACATAAAAAAAAAGCTCACATTGACTTTAATATATGAAATTTGTTGTGCCGGGCTTTACAACACAGGTGTTGATCTGGCAACAATCGAATTCGTCGAGTACATATGACTGATTTTAATATATTTTATATTTTCTGACAGGCAAATCATGAAACTTCGACCCAAAGAGCTAAAGAAACGTCTAATGGTCAAATTCAAAGGTGAAGAAGGACTTGATTACGGAGGAATAGCAAGAGAATGGTTGTATCTGCTGTCACATGAAATGTTAAATCCTTATTACGGATTGTTTCAGGTAATTTCTTGATAAAACTATTCATACAATGGAATAGATGAATTTCCTATACAATAAACACTTGAACTGCCATCCGAATCGACTGTTTTTCAATAAACAGTTGTCACAAGACCTTTATTAAACAGGATTTGAACATGAACAAAAAAATGTGGCTCAACTGTCCAATTTTTAGCAATTCTGTAGCTATTCCTATTCAAAATCCATTCCCATTTTTAGTATTCAAGAGAAGACATCTACACTCTCCAGATCAACCCAGACTCTTCTGTGAATCCTGAACATCTCTCATATTTTCATTTTGTTGGTCGGATCCTCGGGATGGCAGTGTTTCACGGTCATTATCTCGACGGAGGATTCACCATGCCGTTCTACAAGCAACTGCTCGGAAAACCTTTAACCTTAGAAGACATGCAAGAGGTTTGCATTCGTACTCTATTCTATTTGTATGGAAATAGCTCACTCAAATTCCCAAAATAAAACAGATATCAACAACAAAATATTCCTTCATTATTTCCAACAACTTATTTTCATTTTCTAGGTTGATCCAGAACTTTATAAATCAATGCATTGGATTCTTGTCAACGACATCACTGACGTTCTCGATCACACTTTCTGCGTCGAGCAAGATTCGTTCGGGAAACGCGTCACGCATGAATTGAAACCCGGCGGGCAGCAGATCCCTGTCAATGAAGGAAATAAGAAGGAATACGTCAGACTTTACGTGAACTGGAGATTTCTACGCGGAATAGAAGCGCAATTCTTATCACTTTCAAAGGTAAAGACGGATTTATACTTTGGGATGCAGCTACATCATCAAATTGCTGGCACACTTCACACACACACACTCACCTTTTTTCCAACACACATCACACACGCAGATTTTCCAACACACTTCACACACACAGTTTTTCCAACACACATCACACAAACACCTATTTCCTAACACTCCATCACACACATCGACGGTCTTTAATTTTGGTTGCAAATATTATAATTTTTGAAACAATCATCTTCAGGGTTTCTATGAGCTCGTCCCTCAACATTTGTTGCGTCCTTTCGACGAACGAGAACTCGAGCTGATCATCAGCGGACTCGGTAAAATCGACATTAAAGATTGGAAGAAACACACAAAATTGAAACATTGTAATCCGGATTCGAACATTGTCAAATGGTATTGGAAAGTTGTTGAATCATTTGATGAAGAGAAGAGGGCAAGGTAAGCTGGTTCATTTGCTATTTAAAATACAGTGGTGCTTCGTACTTCATATGACGCTGACATTGTACGTTCTGGACTCAAAATTCGATTCGGAGTTCAAATGATGCTAAAATGTTCGAACAGCATATTTTCCACTACTGAAATACTTTGATCCATTGTCATGATCTAGAACTGGAAGATACGTTTATTCAATTCAAAGTCTTTTAATGATATATTTTTTCGTTCAGGCTGCTTCAGTTTGTTACCGGTTCGGCTCGTGTTCCTTTGCAAGGATTTAAAGCACTTCAGGGATCAACAGGAACAAACGGTCCTCGCTTGTTCACGATTCAATTTGTTGATTGTAAAACAGATTGTTTACCAAAAGCTCATACATGGTAAGTTTTTGAGCTGGAGAGATCTAGTTATATAGAGATTCCACTATACATTATTCCTCTCCAATAACAATGCACATTTTTTTTCCAGTTTTAATCGAATCGACCTGCCAGCTTACGAAAACTATGATAAACTAAAAGATAAAATAACCTGTGCAATCGAGAACACATGCGGGTTCTTCACAGAATAAAAAACAACCTCCTCCAGACCAGCGATCCCACCTGTCTCTCCAAGCCAACGGAGCATATATTCAGAATTCTGAACTCAGGGTATTCAGGGTCATAGAAAAGTCAATCACAACTTGAAAAAGAGAACGAATGGTACGAGACAGAATGAGGGGAAATTTCCAACATGAGTTCTGCCCAAATGCAGGACTTGTATTTTTCTTAGTGTAAAGAAACCCAAGGTCAGTACTTGGTCGTTCATCCTGGGTATCCCCCACCTACTAGATCACCCCATTAGTTCACAACATGTAGTGGTACCAACAAATACTAATATCAACAATAACAACCCCCAGCTAGTCCCCTGTTTGATCTGTTCTGGAGGGCACCAGAGACAGCCCCCTGCGATTGGATACCTGTTTGTGTTACCATTGCATTGCCCCTCTTGGCCTAGTAGAGTTGACCTATTACCTTTAGCCTTTCACCTCGAAGACAGCCACTGTCTCTGTGCCTGCTCTTAGACAATGCTGCAAGCAAGAATGGAACCTTACCATAAGCTGCTTCTTTCTGTCAATGCTACCCCAGAAAATATCGATTCTGTGTCTTTATAATCGTTGATTCCTTGTAAATAATATTTATTTATTGCTTCTCCCGCCTTTCACTTAATTTTCATTTCCGGCGAAACGGTCCAGTGATTTCTGATTTCCATGGAAACAAACACTATATTATGTACGCTTCTACTATGGAGTACTAAATGATCATGTATTTTTCTATATCTGCCTTAATAAGCTTGGTATCCTATCTGTTTAAGTAACTACTGGCTTTCCTAAACTACCCAGATCTTGATATGTTGGTTAAAATTAATCAATATCTATGAAACTTTGAAAATGAATGGTAAATTTTTTTGGTCTGAGGTTCAACATAGCATGAATAGAAGATAATGCCAATGACCTTAGCCATGATACTGCTTATGTATGTTACAAGCTTTAAACTCTGTGCTGATATTACATATTGACATATGTCTACATCAGCTATACTATCGACATCTTACGATCGTCTCACAGCGGTAATAGTTAGTATACTACATGATAGTGACTCCACGTAGTCACTCCACTCCAGTTCTCCATGCTATCTGTTAGTTATTGTTTGGCACTGTTTGGCAAGGTGCAAGGATGTTTTATTGTAGTAATATCAATCACATCTCATAATTTCATAAGCTTATGCTTCACAACGATAAATTACCTCCTGCGATCGTCCAATGTGTGAAATCATTTACTCTATCCCATTTGTNTGGTTCATCGTAGTATTAAAATGTACATTTAGCTTCAGTAGCTTGACTCCAGTAACCCAGTGTTGTCTAAGTCAGTGGTCCCCAACCTGTGGGTCGCGACCCCAGGTGGGGTCGCTGTAACAATTTAATGGTGTCGCCTGTTAGGCCAAAATAAGAGAGGTATTACTTGTTACTATCGTTAAAAATTAAAATTATTCGACCAAAGGGAGTTCTTAGTTTAGGCGGGATGGATTTTGAAGCTGTCGTCTTGCCAGGTAGGTCGTACCTCTTTTTTGCGGCCGTGAACAAATCGATCGATTAGAAATATATACCAGTCGTGCTAGATGGCGTCGAGTAGGTACAGATTTCGACTCTTTTGAAATAGGGGTCGCTCCAAAAAAGTCAAGTCTTATTCACTGGAATTTCTGGTAACTCAAACCCAACTGCTCTGATTTCTGACCAACGAAAATTGCTCTATTTCCAAAACCTCGCAATTATTTGAACCCTTTGTTGCGACTAGTGTGGCTNATGAGGGGAAATTTCCAACATGAGTTCTGCCCAAATGCAGGACTTGTATTTTTCTTAGTGTAAAGAAACCCAAGGTCAGTACTTGGTCGTTCATCCTGGGTATCCCCCACCTACTAGATCACCCCATTAGTTCACAACATGTAGTGGTACCAACAAATACTAATATCAACAATAACAACCCCCAGCTAGTCCCCTGTTTGATCTGTTCTGGAGGGCACCAGAGACAGCCCCCTGCGATTGGATACCTGTTTGTGTTACCATTGCATTGCCCCTCTTGGCCTAGTAGAGTTGACCTATTACCTTTAGCCTTTCACCTCGAAGACAGCCACTGTCTCTGTGCCTGTTCTTAGACAATGCTGCAAGCAAGAATGGAACCTTACCATAAGCTGCTTCTTTCTGTCAATGCTACCCCAGAAAATATCGATTCTGTGTCTTTATAATCGTTGATTCCTTGTAAATAATATTTATTTATTGCTTCTCTCCCTTTTCACTTAATTTTCATTTCCGGCGAAACGGTCCAGTGATTTCTGATTTCCATGGAAACAAACACTATATTATGTACGCTTCTACTATGGAGTACTAAATGATCATGTATTTTTCTATATCTGCCTTAATAAGCTTGGTATCCTATCTGTTTAAGTAACTACTGGCTTTCCTAAACTACCCAGATCTTGATATGTTGGTTAAAATTAATCAATATCTATGAAACTTTGAAAATGAATGGTAAATTTTTTTGGTCTGAGGTTCAACATAGCATGAATAGAAGATAATGCCAATGACCTTAGCCATGATACTGCTTATGTATGTTACAAGCTTTAAACTCTGTGCTGATATTACATATTGACATATGTCTACATCAGCTATACTATCGACATCTTACGATCGTCTCACAGCGGTAATAGTTAGTATACTACATGATAGTGACTCCACGTAGTCACTCCACTCCAGTTCTCCATGCTATCTGTTAGTTATTGTTTGGCACTGTTTGGCAAGGTGCAAGGATGTTTTATTGTAGTAATATCAATCACATCTCATAATTTCATAAGCTTATGCTTCACAACGATAAATTACCTCCTGCAATCGTCCAATGTGTGAAATCATTTACTCTATCCCATTTGTCATATTAGTGATAAAAAATATACATCATTTGGACTTCCTGAACTGCCCAGATCAGGGTTGTTTGGATAAAATTAATCAATAGCAATGAAACATCCGTGTAAGCCCTTTTTCACGACATCATGATACAATGATAGCGAGACTTTTGAAACTGAGAAAAATTTATCTTCACGTGCTATTCTGGCCACTAAGGGGAGTAATTCCCGAGTCTTGCTTTGAGGAATTATTCTTCTGTAATAAAACGTCGCATGACCATTAGAAAATTTCACGTAGGCCTTCGTTCCTGATACCGAGACATTTAACACTGAGAATAATTTGTCTATAATTTATTACCGGTATTCTCTATACTCTCACCAGAGCTCTAGCAAATTTTAGTTGCAAAAAAACAACACGTGTAGTACTGAGGGTGAATTTTACTCCCTCTACGGACCCCCGGTTGAGAACCAGTGCTGTAGTACATCTAATTGATGAAATATTTGCCTTTATTTCACTAATTTCCACTCTGCGATGGATAAAACAAAAATCCAAGTGAATGAGTTTTTTTACCTGACTTCGAGTCGAGTTGTTTTGGAGTAAACTCGACTTGTATTGTACTAGATCTGTCAAAATTGGAGTCACGGCTTTGCTCTTCATTTGATACATAGCCTTTGCCTAATTTTCAGTATTTGTTTTCCGAGTGATACAATTATAATAGTACATAGTTTTTGATTCTTTTTATTTATAAATTTTTCTCAGCATCTAACAACTCTCTCTGCATTTACAATATCGTTATTATTTATGTTTTGAGCTTTGCGTCGAGAGTTGAACTCAGTTTTCAATGCGATTTTATACCGTGTGATTGTAATGTATAGGCTTGAATACGAGTCGAATTTTTTGCTTGGAAAGTACTCCAAGAATTTGTCTTTAATTTGGCCTCGGATATGCTCAAGTATACATATCATTGAGATAGTCTCACGCCAGAATATCATTTTGATCGCTGGGAGGCATTTGAACGGTCGCAATCAGGATTTATCCCTTCTGGATCTGGGTTTTTTTGATGTATTATTCCGGAATGCATCTGGACCTCTGTTAAATATGGCAATGATCCATCGAGACATGAGTAATATAGATCTGCCATGTAGCTTACACTAAAACCCTAACATGGAAACATAAACACTACAGAATATCTTCCCCATGATACAGTGTCATCCAGAGCCAGACTACATTGAAAATGAGCCAAATTGAAACTTACTCATTTCAAAGTACGTTTGTAATCTGTGGTAAATTAAATATGCGTGTGAACATGTCGGGAAAAGGCATCTCCATACCACTAGAATAAAATTTTTACTTCTCTCGGAGAATTATGAGAAAGTAACCTAAATCTGTTTCACCCATTGTAATACATTTTTAAATTTCAATACATGAAATTGTATTTTCATATTATCCAATTATAAACAACTTTCGAAACCAATTGCTGCTCCAAATACTCATCTTCTTGATTATGGATGTTTTGGCTGCAAGTTTAATTAAAAATACCCCATCTATATGAGCCCCAGTTACCCAATCCCCCTTTGAAAGGATTTGGAACGAACTATATCATCCATACTCTGTTCTACTTATATTATCCTTCCATGTTATATTGTTCTTTAGCAACTTAGAATGTATAATGCATGTCATTGTCGACAATTTTCTTCACACAGAAATGATTTGACCTTGACAGGTCATGACCTTTGTACTGTCGTAGTTGTCACGGAAACGCGATTGTCGTCTCCCAACAGTGTTATTGTTCGTCTGTATATTGGCTACGTTGTAGCAAAATCGTCTGTAAAGTTTTATTTTTTTCTTCCACACGTATTGTGGTGTCATTTTTTTGAAATAAATGAATAATATTAATAGAATACGGGATGAGAAGTCAAAAGGAAGCGATACCTTCTCGAGGGGCAATACTAAAACTGCTCAAATAAGGGATGAGCTCAAAAATATTAAAATAGATGCCGTAATTTCTTGTAAATAAGCCCTTGCGGAAATACGTTTGTTATCGCCTCGCAATTCTAGTCGTCTATTACCACGCGATCCTTCGCCGCTGTAGTGAGGTAACATTGAAACCTGACGCGTGCAGTGGAGCGTATCAATTTTTAAATGCGTCTTTCCAGTGATATCTTTCATTTTATTTCAATATTTTTACAGTAATAACGCAAAGAATGACAAAAAAAAGTTTTCACTAATCATTATTAATTAATTTACGCTGCTGGTCTAAGCCATCGATAATGCGGTAAATGCGTAGTTTGATTAACGGTCATGATCCGCTGATTTCGCTGTGCCAGCGTTCACTGTTGAATGATTTAAGTATTTTGTGACAACTTTATCTATTCTGCATTCGTGGAATATTCATAAATTAGATACTATATTATTATATTCTTATGAGGAAATAAATTGTGTTTAATGAATCGTAACTTCATGTCGTTTGTATACATACGTCATCATGAGCGCATCCGTTCTTCCGCATCAACTGAGCTTTCAGTAAAAAAAAATCGATTTTATTTAAAAATTCAAAACTTACCCGAAAATGAAACTTATTTCAAAGCAGAAGTCTTAGCTTAGAACTATTTACAGCCGATTTGAGTTAGAGAATATATCTACTGTGTTTTCAGACATGTTTTAAGCAGCTGAGAGCTTTGTTTATCGGACCAATTCTCTGGAATTTCGTATTGTCTCAGAAAGACCATTTTTTGTTATGAGTATATTTATGGGAGTTAACTTTTTTGTGAGGATTTGAATTGTACTTGTGTACTGGTAAACGACTGCTATCATTTTAAGCTTAATGTTCTTGATCAATTTCTTTGAATATGTTGAGAAGTAGTATTGAAGTAAAAAAAGGCGATATTAATTGAAGCACAAAATATACAATGCATTACATCACTGTAAATGTAAATCAAGCTACTTTATATCAACCTATCCTGTTAAAGTTTGGATATAAAGGCAATAGCCATATCGTTGTGACTTTTGAATTATTCATTAGAGAAGTAAAAAACATATTATTGATATATAATGTATATATACATTTGTGGTTGTAGCAAACATTATTTGCCTTGAACTACATGAAATTGAGAACATTTCTGATGTCTGTAGGAATGTGATGTGAAAAAGTAAATTCAATAATGGTTCATGTGACAATTTGACAGAGACTTGCTACAATCGTAGTATTAAAATGTACATTTATCTTCAGTAGCTTGACTCCAGTAACCCAGTGTTGTCTAAGTCAGTGGTCCCCAACCTGTGGGTCACGACCCCAGGTGAGGTCGCTGTAACAATTTAATGGTGTCGCCTGTTAGGCCAAAATAAGAGAGGTATTACTTGTTGCTATTGTTAAAAATTAAAATTATTCGACCAAAGGGAGTTCTTAGTTTAGGCGGGATGGATTTTGAAGCTGTCGTCTTGCCAGGTAGGTCGAACCTGTTTTTTGCGGCCGTGAACAAATCGATCGATTAGAAATATATACCAGTCGTGCTAGATGGCGTCGAGAGTAGTTACAGATTTCGACTTTTTTGAAATAGGGGTCGCTCCAAAAAAGTCAAGTCTTATTCACTGGAATTTCTGGTAACTCAAACCCAACTGCTCTGATTTCTGACCAACGAAAATTGCTCTATTTCCAAAACCTCGCAATTATTTGAACCCTTTGTTGCGACTAGTGTGGCTGGGACTTAGGGGCTTAATTTTATGTGGACTTTGAGGGACAGGTTATAGAAGAGTTATGTTTCTGAATTCTTTATGAACTGATCTTCCTAGTTAGTTAGTGGCCGGACATTGTAATAAAAGATATAGAGGTTATTGTAGGAATTATTTCAACCTTTTGCTAGCTTTGTTTTGCTTCAAGCATTTGAAAAACTTTTTTTTTAATTTGTAAAATTGGATTTCTTTTGTTAGCTGTTTAAAATATAATGTAGTCTTCCTCAAACTTATCCAGCATTAAATTTTCGGCACAAAACAACGACGGTCATGAGAAACATGACGACAAGTCCTTCAAACAACCGAAGTATGGACAAAATACTAGAAGACGCAGAGGCGAGCGGAAGTTTGAATCTTTCAAATCGGAGATTGAAAGACATCAGTCAGTTGACGTATAAATATGATTTGTGTGACATCACGAACATCGATTTATCTCACAATCATCTGTACGAAGTACCGAGCGACGCTTACGATTGGCAGTGTATGGAAACACTCGCATTATCCCACAACTCTATAAAATGCATTCCGGATTTCATCAGCGAATTCAGGCTTCTTAGAACGCTGGATTTGAGCAGCAACCAGCTCACTGTTCTTCCCCCGGAAATTGCCGAGCTGCGTAGTCTTCTCATTCTTCGGCTCGGTAACAACAAGATCATTTCGCTTCCTGAAGAAATCGGTCAACTGCAACAATGCCAGGAGCTTGACGTGAGCTCGAACGAGTTGACTTCGCTCCCTGCGCAAATCTCAGACATGATTTCTCTCAAGTTTCTGAATGTTTGCAAAAACAGTTTGTTTTCGTTGCCCGAGCAACTGTCTTCGATGAAACTCTGGTATTTAAATGCAAGTTGCAACATGATAACTCATTTGCCTGTTAGTTTCAGAAACATGACAACATTGAAGACCCTCACCCTCGACAATAACCCTCTTTCGACACCCCAGCTGTCTGTTTTGCGCAAGGGCAGGGTCCATGTGTTTAGGGAGCTTGAGATACTCGCTGAAAAAATGCAGATTAAAAAGGAGGTGATGGAAGATCCGTTGATGAGCCCAATGAAACACAGAAACTCGAGATCAGACATCAATTTCATGGAGATGAAACCGAGAACTTGGTCAAATACAGATGTCAAAGAAGAGACTGCGGAAATGTACGCAGAAAAGGCCGCGGAGCTGGTCAAAGACAGGAGGCAGAAAGTCGCGCCGTCGACGCCAGAGAGGAAAAAGGTCACTCCATCGACTCCGGAGAAGAAGAAGGTCACGCCGGAGGATAGAAAATTGAAAGAGACGAAATCAGAGCCCATGATGAACCCCAATGCTCCGGCCACACCTCCTCAAGATGCTAAACCGACAAGGAAGGGCACTGTTGTCGATGCGAAGGCGAACGGGAAAAAAAAAACAGTGACGATAATCAGTGAACGTAGACGGAGTTCAAGTAGCGGAAATTTCGAACGCAAAAACTCGAGGGAGGCTCTGTTAATCAATCAAAAGTTATCTGGGTTCCCTGGGTACAAGACCCACGTCAACGATAAAAAATCTGACACGATCACATCTAACGGTAAGACGGTGACATCGAATACGAAAGAGGTTCTGCAAGAGTTCGTTAAAACGAGACAAGCTTTAAGTCCATCTGAGAGAAATAATCAAACGCAAAACGAAAAGAAGAAAGGATTTATCCCGGCTGCGATCAAACCACGCGCGTTTTTGGGAACCAGACGGCGAGGAAATTCGCTTCAGGGCGACAAAGATTCATCTTTTACCATGAGAAGAAAAACTGAAAAACTCTACGAAGAACTTGAGTTGATGGAGACCCTTCGTCAGAACATCGAGGGACGATTGAAAATCCAGCTGGGTGACGAACTCCCTTCTGCGTTATCAGACGGGGTTGTTCTCTGCCACTTGACCAATCATCTGAAACCCCGTTCGGTCCCCAGTATCCACGTACCCTCCCCTGCCGTCCCCAAACTGTCGCTCGCCAAACGCAGGCGGAACATAGACAATTTTCTCGCGGCCTGTTCAAAATTCGGTGTAATCGACACGAAACTTTGTTCCGCGCAGGACATTCTACTGGAAAAAAACATCGCCAAGGTCGCCGGGGTCGTTACGGAGCTTCTGAGGCTTTGCCCCAACTCTGTATTGTCCCCGAAACATCATAACACCGCCCCGACTGTGCAGGTGGCTCCTTCGACTCTCACGAACAAAAAAGCGAGTGCTGTTTGAGGTGATGTGTTTATTAGGTGATGTTCGCAGTATTAGTTTTATAGGCCTTTAGGTTGCACAATAGTTAGAATCTTTGAGATTCGAATTTTAAACTATATTCAATATAACTGTATACACTGGACGCTAGGTTCGCGATATTATATGGTTTATGAGTGAGTTTAAAACAAAAAATGATGAAAAAAGGCAATATTTCCAAGCAGTCATGGTCACTCATAATTAACACTTATACATGACAGAAGTAGCAAAAAAATTAAGATCACATTAAAAAAAATGTTCTCGAAGACTGGAAAACCACAATCGCACTGTGCAGTATTCCCCAACACTAGCGCCGGAGTCATAATAACTTGATAATTAATACATATTGTTATAAGAGTATTTTTAAAAATTGACTAGTATCAATTGAATCGGGGCTGCGTAACATTTGCTGATCTATGATAAACAAATATTATTGTCTCCATAGACTTATGACACCACAATGTGCAATTTTTGCTAATCGTAATCCAGGGGTCATGGTAACTTGATAATTTACACTTGTTAGACAAAAGTAGTAGAAATAACTTGACTAGCATCATAACAAACACTAAATGTCATCAGTCTTTGTAAGACACAACCACACTCTGATAGGAACATGTTGAACACAGAAATGTGGTTTTAATACGTTCACCAGTGTATATCTAACTCTTATACCTATTTTGACTTGAAATTGTGGTGATATACTTTTTTAATTAACCTTGTGTATAAATGACAGATTCTTTTAAAGTTAATATCTAATAATTACTGATTTTGTTCATTACAGTTAAGCACTAAAGATTGCGACATATACACAGCTAAATACTTTGTATTAGTTAGGTTATGTTTTCTGGATTCTTCATTTCCCTTAATTTATTTCGTTGTGTGGTAACAGCTATTGTGGCAATGTGCATTATTATCCATTCAATTCAAATCTCTTTAAGGCAGGTATACTCGAATATGAGTAGAGTTTTTCACTTGAAAAGTACTCCAAAGTTACTCCAACTCGACTCATAGTCACAGTTACAAAAAAAGACAAAAGTCTTATTTACTTGAATTTTTGACTCCATTTTATACTCGAAATCGACTTGTACTCCAGATTATGAATTGTCATTGTTACCTCCTATATATTCCATCATAGAGTTCCAGTACATATATATAATAATAGGGTAAATCTATCAATCATAGTTTTGATTTCTATTTACCATCTTTGATATATACTTGGAGCTGGTAGGCTGCATGTGTGTGCACAGAATTGTAAGCTTAACCTTCTTCTAAGACAGTGGTTCGCAAACTGGGCTCCATGGTCCCAAAGGGTTGAATAGTACTTAATGAATGTAATGAACAAAAAAATACATTTTTAAGTTACCTTCCTAGTTTATTATAATAATAAAAATGAGTTCACACGTTTTCGAACTGGAGCAATCTTGAACCAGCATAGCATTAAAGAATTTTGACTGGCAGTCCAGCATCATAATAATTAAATATATTTCTTTGTGGGACCACGAATCATTAAAAAAATTTCAAGGGACCTCTACGTAATTTTTTGAAAAAGTTCAAGGACCACTGTTCTAAGAGGATATAGGCTGTGTAGAAAAGGCTGAAATGTAAACACTCAGAAGATATGAAAGACTTATGAATGAAACGAAACAATTAAATTAGTGAATTTCTGCTATATATACTTTCAACTTCCTTTTGAGCCAGCGTCTTCCATTCCCCCTTTTTCACTGTTATATATAGAATCTTTTCTTCCCCTATGACGTACTTAGCTTTAAGTCTGTTAACATATTTTCATCATTCCTGTATTCCAGCATTTTTTTCGCTTTTTTTAGTCTTCGCAGCATTTTTGCTTTTATTCTACGGAGTTTTTCGGTTGCTCGACATTTTTTTTGCACCTTTGACTTATTTGAAATTCTCTAGTTCCTACGCACCCTCGTTTTTTGTGCCTTGTGGTCCAGGTCACAACTCAGAAGGGATATTGGGTAGGATTACATGGGGCTAGTATAACCCAATCGTCAAGTTAAATTAACATAAGTTAGTAAATACTCTTGATCGTGAATTTATTTACTCTAGTTTTTCATTTTTTCGCTTCTTATTTTTGACGGTTTTGTATTCGGATGTCGAAGATTATTTTATTGTGTGCAGTCTCTAATACCTGGAAACTTTCCTAACATATTTGAGGTGTTGTTTTTTTGAACCAGCAGGAATATAAGTCACCAATCATGACCATCTGCTGTTGCTCCCTTGATCAGTATTTTTCAAACTTTCCCGAACACATTTCGCAAAGTAAATTTTTGACACGGCACATTTGCTTTCATAATCAAGTTGTAAATAATAAAAAGCATATTGAGCCTAAACGTTATTAGAAATATTCTTTGGCTAGAAATTTTAGCGGCACGCGCGGCCGTCTTGCAGCAAATAATATTACCTAGCAGCAATGGTGTAGTGGGATTACTTCGTTTCAAAAAATTAAAACCTAGTTAGTGAGAATTATTATAATACTTACCTAGACCAGTGGTTCTTTATGTGGGTGGTGCCCCCTGTGAACCTTTTAGAGGGGGGATAGAGATTAGGGGGGTCTTGGTGTTCACATTTACATAGATACCGAACCGCGAAGTAGATTACAGATATGTCTTAGGGGGACTCGAGGTTCTGGTTGCCAAATATTAAAACTGATTTTCTAATCCCTACATATGTCACATTTGACATAGCTGCTGATTGGTGTGTGTGTTCAACTGTGACATGCGACCCTTTTTTATTTTTCTTTATTTTAGAGATCGATATTAAACGGAATTCGTGAAAAAAAAAAATTGTTCGGAAATTGCTCTTTTATGAATATAATCATATGCAGCATGTAAATAGTAAATTGTTTCAGAGAAGGAAATGTGGACAGGTAGTAAAAGAGGGTCAAGAGTATACAGTAATATCTCTCACCACGTCAATAATTGGTTTCAAAAGCCGGACATAAGGCCTTACAGCATGACATGAGTCTGTACAGCATGTAAATAGAAATTGGTTTCAGAGATGAAATGTAGATATAAAACTGGGCTAAAGTTTAAGAGAAGGACGATAGGTAAATGGGGCATTTGTTGCAGTTACACTAGGTGCTTGTGCCTATCAACATGTCTAGGTGGTCTGCGTAGCTATGGCTTGCATAATATTGGGAAGGCAATCTTGGGGAGAGAGGAGTGGAACTGACATTTGGTGAAAAAGGAAATGAGGCAAAAAGCTTGAGAAACATGTGTATTTTTGGGTGTCTGTCTGTATTTTAATTCCAGTGTATAAAAACCCATTGAACTAAATGTACCCCAGTCCCTTCAGGCTGAATTTGTATGGAATGACGTTTATTGCTCCCTTGTGTTATTGTGATTTCCCGCTTTCCATTAATTTAGTCTCTTTGTCGCCACCTATCTAATTCCTCTCGCACGACATATCATTCGCTAGAAGGTGCTATACCGAGGTGATTTTAGCCGTTATTTCTTCCACCCTTTTATATAGGATCACTAAGAGGTAATGCAAGGAGTTTCTTTGCATAGATATATTGTATAATTAGAAGAGAAAACCAATCTTTATAATAAGTTTCACGTAATAATGCTATTTCTTTACTCAATTGTAAGTTATAAGTCGTTAAAATTGATATCCAAGTTGAGTTATCCTTGAAGAGATCCTATTTTAAGATTTGGCGGCGCGTGCAAATGGAGGCCAAGTTGAGCGAGGATGACTGGAGAAATTCTAACCGCCATAATTCCACAGATAAAGGATCGTATGCAGGAAGGCTTTTGTAGATGGTGATAGGGTAGCTGAGAGAATTCCTAATTTAAAATTGAAGTTGAGGTTTTTAAAGTAAGATAGCAAAATCCATGTATTCCTTAATACCGAAGGTACAAGGTGATATATTAGCCTTCTGCGTCCAATCTTTCTTTGAAGAAATATGAATTTTCGAAAGTGGTAGATTCTACAGGACACGCAGTAGAAGTAATGCTGTTCTACATCATAGTGGGAAATTTTACATGATAACCTTTTTCATTTCATGTAGAATTTTCACAGAATGTTGATTATGATATTAGGGATGTTATGTGTGAATTTATCAAAATTGAGCCTACGCAACAGTGCTGTCGATACCTTCCCCCAGACGATCCCCTTGATTTTTCAGGGCTTGCAGTATGGCGGATAGAATATCCCTGGTGCAACTAGAGATAGTTAGGTTTATTGTAACGAATGTGCGAATGTCTAAAATTAGCAGATATTTTTGCTTTTTCATCAATAAATACATTATAATATTATATATATAACTATTTTGTCGTTTACAGAGAAGTAATGATGCCAGCAAGTCGTAAAAAAACTTCATTCGTTTGGAAATATTTTCGGGTCTGTGAAACGGACGAAACGAAAGCGGTGTGCAATAATTGCAATGCATTGATACGACGCGGGAAAGACTCGAGAACGTACAGCACGTCTGCACTTGCAGGACATATTAAAAGATGTAGAAGAGAAGAATTCAGTAAAAAAGATGTTACTTCGTTTATAGGTAATATTATACCCTGAAAAATAATGATACATAATAATTCTAGATTGCGTGAATGAATCGAAGTACATATCATGTCATTTCCTAAACACATNGCCTATCAACGAATATAATATGTCGCGTAGCGCTGTCCCCCCCCCCCCCCCCACTGACTATGTAGCAATAAGCACAGGTTATCTTAGTAGTAGAAAATGTTGAACTGCAGTCCGGTTTCTGCTATAAATTGGCTCTCCATAATCAACTACTAAATTGAAGATGAAGTCTACTAGGTATACAGACGTGGAGTAAAACTGCGCAGTTGCATAATGAGGCAAGGAACATTATTAATAAGATATCATCCAACGGAAAGCATCATGCAATTAATAATAATATATGCGGTTGACCTCAATTTCATTGGTTAATCTCCATGTATATGTGACCGAGATGACTCCCACACTCAGAATGGAAATTCTTGTTTTACTCCTGCCATCTTTATTCATACTTCGACGTTGGCTCGGAATTCCCGACAGCTCAAACTGATTAGCCCCTGCAAAATCCCTATCAAGATAAATCTTTGAATATTTCCATTGTTCCCTTCTACTTTGAGCTAATGAGCTACTACTGTATTTTAATCAAAATATTGGATATCTAAGACCCGCATGAGATCCAATTAGAGATTAGAGATCCCCGGTATAGATGAATGGAATGTTAGAAATTTTAGCTGTTAGTAATTTTCATCTGTATTTATAATACTATTATTTCACTAGACGTTCATCTCGAGGAAGAACCGTCACATACACGACAACGAAAATCCAACGATAAACATTGCAGAAGTTACGTCACTATATCGCCCGGCATACCTCAAGCATCGAATGATGTCATTTGTTCTCGTCGTGTTGATCTTATACACACAGCGCATGTTATGGATATCTTATATCAACAGCATAAGTACGTTTACTATTATCATTTCAATTTACTAGAGCAGTGTGATCTAACTGTTGCCCATTCATGTGATTTATTGGTGGTATAGGAAGTATTGCGGTGAATAATTGTGGATGCAGCAATAAGTAAATTTGCTGATTACCCTTCAATCGGCCTTACATGATCGCCCGTCGACTATTTCTAATGTAGATCATGGTGGGCATAGTTTATAGTTTAAAAACACCTAGAAACTATTTTCCAAATTCCTCCTTTAGGGAGCCAAGTGGTTCCATGTAATCACTGAGTTGGACTGATTTGGACTAAATTTGGTGTGGTGTTATTTCACGCTAATTCTTTCGAAGGCGTACCCAAGCAGGGCCGAGTTTCTCTGCTTGTTATTGATGAAAATATTCCTTTATCCAGGTTTGGAAAATTCTGTGATTTGACTTTAATTTCGTCTCATCATGCCGTGTCTACATCTACCAATCTGAACAGCGATGAGTCAGCAGGAACTAAAAAAACCTTTCTGGTCCATGGTTCTGTTTTGGCGAGCGTTTCAACGAACGTAAAAAGGTTGATGGAAATGGGGTCGCGAACTATTGACCTCCAAGACGTGACCCCGTTCGGACTCAAATGTCTGCTCGAGATTGTCTACACTGGAAAATTGTGTCGAGATACTCCCTTCAGGTAACCGTGGTTTATTTTTCCGTAACCAAATGTCAATATTAGAAAAATTCTGATTAAGTTCCAGTATGACAATGCAACTGTGAGGGCATGAAGGGGAGAAGTTCTATTTTTGGGTCAAAAAAGGGCATTTTTGAAGCATAAATTGGCATTTGAATGCGAACGAATAAATGAATTCGACAGTTTCGGCTTCGGGAACTAATTAATAATATAGTGCGAGATGTTTCTGTATATTAAACCAACTACAGTAATCCCCCTCACCTATTGCGGTTAGAGCGTTCCAGAATCTCCCGCGGTAAGTGAAAATCCGCGAAGTAGAAACCACATATTTAATTAATTATTTGAATATATTCAAACGTATTTTGAACCATTATAAATCATTCACACACTCTTATTTACCTTATTAACCTTTCCCACAATCATTTGACCGGTTATTTAATTTTTTTAAACTTTTAGCGCTTAAACATACTAGTACTGTACGGCACGGCATTTATCATAATATAAAATACATACAATATTACATTATAATACATACAATATTACATTAAAATACATACAATACAATATTATATAAAATCCGCGATGTAGCGAGGGACAACTGTATATAATTAATTTTATTTATAGACATCATGAAATCCAGCAGATATGGAAAGCGGCCAGTGACCTCGGTGTTACATACGCACAATATTATCTCAGACAAGATTATGCACAGGTGAATGATTTCAATAGCTGTAAGGTGTAACTTAGCAACTAGGAACAACACGGGGTCTTGTGACTGCAAATTAACTCTGGTAGAGTCGTAGTTCATTCAAATTATGTGTATTCGCTGATTAAGTTTATTGAAATCGTTCCGGATTAAGGCCTTGGAACGGATTAATTCACTTTCCATTATTTCTAATGTGGGTACAATCCATGGCCTCGTAGAACAGATTAAGTACGAAGTACGAGGCACCATAGATGACTTACTATGACATCTATTGGCCAAGCTCGTTATATATACTTTGACTAAAGAAATACAACTCCATTTTTCCTCTTTGTCATTCCCGGTTTCCAGGCTGTCGCATGGATCCAAGATGAGGAGAATGAAGGTTTGCAATCCCCTGATTCTTCAAGAAGCAAGAGAAGCAGCCAAGAGGAATTGATTCAACTCTGTGAGGAGAACATGGATGGAAGCAACATCCATGTAAGATTACTGTAAAACAGGGTTCCTTTTTAACCCCATGTATCCTCTTTATGTCAGTGGTCAGTAGCCCCAAGTTGTGTGAGTAAAGATTTGTTTCCCGAAAATAATTTGTAAAATAGGGGATGAGGAACTTAATTACAAATTAATTCTCAAAAAAGAACTTGTGAATATTAGTTATGATAGTTTTCCTATGTCGTTTCAGGAGAGTGAAGAAGAACATCAGTTCACATCTGTGGATGATTCTGTGTCATCCAGCTTCAAGGGATGGTCGACCGGATCCACTTCCCCAGGAGGAACAGAAGAAGGAGAAATTATCAAAGCAGCAAATGTTGTTGAGATTCAGTTGTAAACTGAAAAGTATCAACCTCAGCCTCAGCCAGGAGTCGGCCGGTACTTTTTAACTAAAATTGTTGCCTTCAAAGTGGGTATAGCAGCCAGTGTAGCCAGGTCCACACTAATTACGGCTTAAGTTACTTTCCATCATCGTTTGCGAATTCTTCGAGAGCCGGGCATATATTTGAACGCAGAAAGAGAAATATCGAACGAAAAAAAATAGGAGGCAAGCTAGTATTTTATTATTTTTGTCAGTTTTAATTCGTTTTATTCTCCGAGCTGGAAATGAATTTTAAACCACATGCTAGGCGACTCCGTATTCATGTTTAATTAATTATAAAATTTCATTAATCAATCCAGTTTATTGGGCTCTTAGTTAGGTTGCCAACCACACAAATGAACGATGTCAGTGCAGTTGCACAAACAGACAAAATTATGGCGATATGTTCTCATTCTCATACGTAATGTCTAGTGCAGAGGTGTGCAACCTTGTAGCACTCCCGGGGGAAATACACTTAACCGGATTAGACGGCGAGCCGCACTTGCATTTCACATTGACTATCTACTAGTGACTGGCATGAAAAAAGCGATTTGGTTTTCTTGCAAATCAAATAAATCAACTTTAGGGACGCATCGCTATTCATATAACATCAAAAACAGTGGCACTGAATTCCTGTTACGGGCCGTACTCTATTCAAAAATTGCAACTTCCTGCGGGCCGCAGATTGCGCACCTCTGCTGTAGACCATTATCCGAACTTATAGATATAAACATTGTTGTACAAAAGCCCTCAAAAGTACAAAGCTAGTACTACTGCTAGCATGCCATATTCGTAATTGGTTCTAAAAATATGCTCCTTGTATAACTCATAAATTACATAGTGTGTGTTCTCCTATAACAAGGAACTAGTGTTTAATTTTAATAGAACAAATCTTCGATATCCACATTAATATATTTTGGTATATTCGGCAAGAAACACTTCAAAGGAACTGCAAAATAATACAAATGGAAGACGACCAGCTATCGGTACAAATAAATACACAAAACCTGAGGGAATAGCGTGGAAAAATGTACAAGTGGAAGGCTCTGTCCATGGACATTCCACATAGGCATAGACATGGGGCTCAGGGGCTCTTTTGTAATGATTTGCCTGAAATTTTACGCAGATGAAAACACTAATCCATCTATATATAAAATTTACAACTGTTAAACATTTTACTTTACCTGAATTTGGCCTAAAATTTTGGGGGTTAAAGTCCCCCTGCCTCTAATTTTTGGGGGTAACAGACCCCTGCCTCGTACGCACATGCAAGAAAGGGCATGGAATGGTTATATTGAGGTTCCATTGCTGGTATTATTCTCATGGTGAATTGTAAGTGAAACATAGATCATATGAAATCATGCAGCATTCGGATGATGTGACTCTGCAGATTGGAGATCCCTTCACTATATCATGATAAATCAGGAATAAAAACAAATCGATATACAGTCACATAACTATGACATATTTCTTAGTGGGAACTAGGCCTGATTCACCAAGTCACCCTTATCTGGAGGCCCACTGAAACTAATTTGTAGATGTGTGTACATTATGTTGGAATTCCTATTTCTAACAATATAATATTATGTAATATTTGATGATATTTGGCCATTGCAAAATAATTACAGTAATATATATTGATTATTGAAACATGGAAACATTTCTATACATTTGGGGTCACTGATGAGTTTGACCAGGTTGGGTAAACAAGTAGGATAAATCCTAATAACATCGCAGGGAAAATTCACTTTTGCCATCAAGTGCCTGAATAAATCTTCATAGCATGAATACAATGTTAAAACACAGTACAGATGAAAAGTAACAGTACTATGATGTGACGAGATTGTATTAATTATGTCTTATCCAGCTTGAATACTTGTGTTTTAAAACCTGATATTATATTGAATATACAGTGAATTGTTATAAATCGTACTGCTAAAAAAATTGTGAATATTAAGTTAAATTAAGTGCATTTGTCTTCGCATGAGAAATATGAATGGTTCGGATTAGGTAAAATTTCCAGTTGAAGTTTGTTTACTTGAATAATTTTTGCTACCAGGCAGGCTACAGGTTTAGCTGGAATGGAACGCATATTTATTTGTGTATAAGCTTCATCGCAATACTGTACATTCATCCTCACACCCCCTATTCCCATTTTTTACCATTCCGTTCGGTAATCTGAACTTGAAATTCCATTTATTCGGGAAGATTAAGATTACGCAGCTGTTTTCTCAAATGAGCTTCTCACATTTTTTTTATTATATTGTTTGAATCTTATTGAATTAAGGTATTTTGATAACGGTTTATCAATAACGATGACGCTTGGGTACCCTTCGATGTCCCCAGTAAAATATCATTCCATTCAAATTCATCTGGATCATATATAACATCTGTAAAAATCATACAAACTGGATATCGTCATCTTCGTTACGCGGGGACTTCACTACAATGCCCGATTTCTTAACCTGGTACACTACGGACCCGTATCTGGGTGATGGGTTAGCAGTGGGGGCTTGTATTGGCATGAAATGCGGGTCTGTTTGGGAGGTATTATGTTGATTGATATGGAAGATTGGTTTGAATTGATTTGCTGTGGCCATATTTGGTGTTACACTGTCTTGCATGTTGGAAGACTCATTATTTAATTTACTGTTTGTGGTGCCTATATTTTCATTGCTTGTCTGTCTGTACATTTGTCTCCTCTGACGTTTCGCAGACTTGTTTGATGAGGTGCTCCCTTGACTCGCGTGACTCGACTCCCTCGAGTGGCTCGATCGTCGAGGGCTCGTTACAATCTCTGAGAATTTGTACGGTGGCGGAGGTTGGGTGACACCGTGTGGCTTGTGATTCTGAATAACCCCCGTGGTCTGTTGTTGACCCTTGAACTCATGTGACCCCTGTGTATCGGCATTCGGGAGTTCAATGTTGGTTTGGGCATCGTCTGTGGTTAATTTTGTTAGTTTATCAACTATACATCTGTAGTCGTTGGGATTAGCTCGAGAAGAGACACTTTTTGCAACGCTCGGTCCTGGGGTATACGTGGGTGGATCGTTTGTCTTTGATATTCGTCCACCTTGGGGAACAAATGTTTGTTTTAATCTGTTATATATGCTGTCTTGACTCCCGAACATTTCCGGATAAGTCATGAGTTTTTGTGGGCTTGGATAAACGACTTTCGAGATTGGAGAAGAAAGAGGATCCGATAAAGGATGAAGATTCCCAGCTCGTGGAGGTGTTTGCGGATGAGGAAGAAGGGATGTTCTGTATCCAAGATTCTCATTTCCTCCTGATGACTTGTGAAGAAGAGAAAGAGATATTTGCTTATCAAGATTCTCTCCTCCTAGATAGGATGTTCGGGTTTGGAGGTTTCCTGGTAACCTGTACTCGGGAGGAATGGATGTCCGTGATGGGAGAATCTCTGCTCCTCCTGGTGTGGAAGAAACATCCTGCAGCTGTCTGTAAAACATTGGACTTCTGGAGATATCCGTACTTTCAGAATTTTTGCCATTGGATTTTTCTGGGAGGTCGTTACTGGGGCCATGACCTTTAACACATTGACCTTTGCTCACCCCTTGGAAACTGGATATTCCAGAACTGGGATATTTTGGTACAGAGCTCTCCGTCACCCCTGGAACCCTCCCAGCTCTCGGAAAAATTGGTTTTGGAATTACTAAATGACCACTAGATGGCTTCAAGGTAAATTTCTGCGGTTCAGTAAAGTCAATCGGTTCGGAACTGTGCTCTGCTACGCCATCCAATGGTTTCATCATGTGGTCGGGTAGTTCCATCCGCTGAGATGTGTCACTGCTGCTCGGAGATTTGTGATTCGGATCAACCGCGATCGATCGTCTGGAACTCTGAGGGAGACCTCTAGTGATGAGATTGGCAAGCTTCGATCCCCTCGGTGTCTGGTAGAGAAGGAAATATACAAATCAGAAAAAAAAGAATGTTACTAGATTGCGATAAACGAATCGTTGGTGCTCAGGATCCGACAATTACCTGGTCTGGATAATCCTGATTCTCATCTTCTTCTCGAACATCTTCTTCCTCTGATTCAGGAGGGAATGTTTCCTTGTCACCTTAATTGAGGATATCGATGGTCAACACTAATAATTAATCAGCTATATTGGCTTTGAAAGTTTAATTGTGAACGGTCAACAGATTATCTAAACCAAGCTGCAGTTAAACATTTTCTACAATTAAAATAACCAGTGCTTATTTCTCCATAGTCAGTGTAGGAAGGGATCTAAACAGCGTTATGTGACATATTATATTCGTTATGACATGACGTACCGAAAAACATCTTCATCGGTCTCAAGACACCTTCGAGTTCTTTAAGACAACTGGATGTGCAGTGGAGCAGAACGTTTTCCTCGCCAACCTGTGACACATTGAAACCTTGGACAAAGAAAAATGAGGTAAATATAATTTCAAATATATTATATTTTCAGATGATAGTTCAGATAAGAAGGGTTTGGGTAATCAAGGTATTGTGTTTATATATATATTGTGTACGATGACCAGCAGGTGTGAGGAAAATCGCGATTTAATATGTTTCTCTTATCTGGCTCAAAGTCTGGTGAGTTATATACATGGGTATAGAACTTTTTCAGCTCTAGGGGGAGTTTTATATTTAGTACTACACCTAATGATGAAAGAAGATCATCGCATCCGTCCGTCTGCCATGTTTTTCTTCCTATCGTAACGGTAACATAGTCATCGTCTGCATCGGGATTCTCGTTGTATTCCGACATGCAGTTGACAAGTGCGATCGTGAGGCTCGAGGCTGTGTATGGCGACGTGAATAATCGGCCTAAGCCGGTCAATATCGGAACTGACAGTTGAAGTAACGAAATGAGATCCGGTTTGGCATTCTGAAGCAAACAAATAAGCTTTTGATTTTGGTATTGCTAGGCTTTAGTGCTGCTCAATTATAGATCTCAAATCATATCCTCTGCAGATACTGCTACTACTGTGGTGGTATATATATGTCATTACCTCTAAATCCTCTTTCATAGAGAACTGCGGGAAAAAGACAGCGTCCGGCAAACCGTTCATACTTTGTCTCAGTTCGAATCCGAGAGCTGAAAAGAGCTGGCGCCATCCGGTGACATTTTGCACTTTTTTACTGATGCTTGCCTGGGAAAATAGAAAATAGAAATAACATGAATCAATTGTAAAAGTTTTGTATAAATTGCAAAGCATGTGCTAATGATCAAATTGGACCCCAGTTTTTCAACATCACCCCTATTTTCTTTAGACCCTACCTGCGCTGTATACATCGGTACACTCTCATTGGTCGATGTATTGATACGGTCGAGTGATTTATCGATGAGATGTAACACAAGTCGAACCGTGTCGTGGAAATGTCCAGGATCCGACTTCACCAGCAGTGCGAGAGCGTGGATCAAGGCGAGGTTCCTGGGTTCAAGGGTCAAATCTTGACCAATCAGGACAAATCCAGCCCAGTACGAAGGATGTTCGAATTGCTCGCTTGTTCGCAATATATCCATTGACTCGTTCAGAGCTTCCGAAGGCGTAATTCCGTTGATTATCCTGGAATAAAAGGACTGCATCATAACTCGACTCACTGTCTCTGGAACCGGCCACAGAGGGAGCAAGAGAGCATGAACTCCTGTCATCATAACGGTCTGTACGAGAGTCATTAAACTTTCCAGTTTTGTATTCGAATTCTGTGAATGTGTCGACCCAAGGACGAGAAGTTTCAAAGCTGAGAGGTTATAGGTCAAAAGTTCACCGAGTGCTAAACTCCTGTGATTTATTTCATCGTCGGACAGCTTGCGACTTCCCGCATCTTCGATGTCGTTAGGGGAATCGTCGATGTAACGACCTTCCTTGGGGTCACGACCTTCTCTGATCTCACGACCTATTCCACTGTCAGCATTGCTGGCCACGCTCAGAAATTTCTCCGGAACGAAATCTTCATCGTCGCTGAAATATATCTTGAATGTTGGCTCCATCGAGTGGTCACAAGCCAAATGAAGACATTCGCAATGTTGCAGTCGCTTAGCAACGTTCTCCTTTGTTGCAAATTTGCCGACAATCGGCTCTACCTTGAGGAGGGATCCCACCAGATTTGCCTCTTCCTCCGACGCTTGCGAGCTACTCCTGTCCAGGATTTCGGAAACCATCGGGTTGCCCACAACGACGGCCCTTGTGTAACGATCCGGAACGGTCATGAACCCAGTGCCCTCTGAGCTCCCGCCCTCTCGTAACAGTTCTCGTGCGGAGGTCGTGGTTCTCAAGCAAAATTGTTGACAGAGGTAACTCTCCGGCGCCCTCTTCTTCAACAGCGAGAATGGTACGAGGAGTAATTCACCTTCTACAACGAGAACCAGCTTGGTTTTTGAAATCCGGTTCACATATTTCATCATCTTCTCTTGCACGCCACCTAGCAAAAGATCGTAGAGGGAGAAGACAGGGAGTTTTTTGCCAGACAATTGCTTGACCTCGGATATCCCGATTGAGTAAAGATCTTTTGAATTTTGGGATGAAATCATGCAGTTGAGAAGCCTTTGAAATAAATCATTGTTTTTATTTCCAGTTTCTGATTCTTTACTGTCTGTAATTTTGCCTCCAATACGACTGCTCTGAGACTCCCTGTCGTTACGACTGCTATGAGACTCTCTCCCGTCGCTCGACTGATCCTCCGGATCCCCTGCGGACGACACGACACCCAGTGTGTCTCGTACTTGTGATGTCAGATGACTCAGCATATTTCTGACCTCTGAACTTTCATCATCACATTGGCAATACAGTGGCTCTTCAGTAAACCCATACAGACCTTCTTCTGGGGTGAATACCCAGGTTAAAAGGGACCCTGCTATCATAGAATAATAAAGGATCACGGAACCGCGCTCGGCAGCATATTCCACTAGGTCGTCTGTGAGTGAATCTCCTATTTCGTTCTCTCGTTTTTCCAGTTTTCGCTTCATCACCATGTCTGGTAATGTACGTAACTTTTCAGCGCTTTGCAGCGCCCTCGTGTGATCACCCGCGGTTGCAAACAGTCTTGTGAGGGACGAGCGGCAAGTCGTAATTTCTTCGAAAAGTTCAATGTAGCTGTTTGGATGGACGGATACACCAACAAAGTCTGCTGTGAAATGAAGATAAGGTTTGGTTTATTTCTAATAAATGCTTCTTTATACCCATAGGTAAGGCACTGTACTATAGGTGTGGTATTGCTGCCTTAGTTCTTGAGATGTTGGTGATGTTGGTAATGCAAGCTGTGTTTATAATCCATTTGTTAGCAAGCTTTATCAGTTAAGTCTCTGTGATGTAGTTAATGTGAGAATCGTCTCAATTTCAATGTATTCACCTAATATTCCTGATTTCCAGAATTCATTGATGAGGATCTCCTCTGCTTCCAAAAGCTGAATTTCTGCATTCTTGAGATCTCCGGTCGCCCAGTGAGTGAGTCCAAGATCCAGAAGACATTTGCCTTGTTCATCCTGTGATATGAAGATTCAAATTATCAAGGTGTAAAGAATATCTTTGCCTATTGTGGATATTAGCTTCTTTGTTCCCGACTTCTAAGATTCATAATTTATTATTTGACCTTTGCTCCCAGCTCCTTCGCCAATAGAAGAGCTTGTTGCAAGAGCAATGCTGCCCTCTGATGGTCACTTCCAAGCCGCAACGTATTCCTTGCGATTCCACGAAGCGACGTTAATTTCGCGAACGAGTCTTTCAAGCTCTCGGCTATGAAGAGATGTTGCTCTTGGTGGGATATCGCCATCGTGTGTTCATGGATAGATTCGTAAACGGAACCGAGGTTGCCGTGAGCACGACCTTGGCAAGGTAAGTTTTCTGTGTCGATGGCAATTTGAAGGTCGATTTTGTGGAAATGTATGGCCCTGAAAAATGTAATATATATAAATTTAGGTACACAATGTTTACTCAATTATCCGAACTCCGTTGAACCGTCTAACCCAAATCCTCGATAATCCAGACTGCCGTCCGGATCGATCGTTATCAAAGTTAACAAGATTCAAACATTAAAATAATAAAAATGTTAAAAGCTCATTTAATGAATAACTGTCTAATCTTAACCTTCCGATCGCAGTAGCCAGTGTTGGTTTTAATGCAACTGATAATCCATTGCGCAATAGCTGCACCTGATTGATTATAATAAAAGGGAGCACTATATAAATGATGTGATTCTGGAATGATATATATTGATATAAAAATGATTTTGATGCTAAGTGACAGTACTGGAGTCCATAAGTCATATCATGAGGGCTGAGAATTCGAACCTCGGTTATCCGAACTTTTTCGTATTCGAACATGTCCCGTGCCAACAAGTTTGGATAATCGAGGGTGTACCGGAAATTAAGCCGACATCATGGTACATTNCCGGCAAGTTTGAATGATCGAGTCTTTACTGTATTATAGATATTTGGAAGTGTTCAAAAACAGCTGAATTTATTGACACCACAAGCGATAAAAGTTTTTTGATCTATTAATTACCTTGAATAGTTCTTCATTATATGATAGACGCTTCCCAGACCACATGCGGCATCTCCCTTGAGTTGTGGATAACCGTCGGCCAATTTCATTTGCATTTTCATGCAAAAAATAGCGTTCTTGTACTCTGTTGTCAGAGTGTATAAATATCCAAGTTCTCCGTACGATTCTGCTTGTAGCATGACGTCGTGCATGAGTTGGCAAGCGTTGATGCGGAGCCGGCAGTAGGCGATCGATTCTTTTGGTTTGTTCATGAGTTTGAAAACACTGCTCAGGCCATGGTAAGCTCTCTCCATTCCGGGAGTGTAATTGCATCCTGATGCAAGAGAGAGGCTCTCCTGGAAAATGGAGACGGCTTCATCAAATTCCTCCAGGACCTCGTGGCAATCGCCGATGTTCCCCATCACTCTCGCTTTTTCTATTTCGCTGTTATGTATTTTGTCTAGGATCACAAGCTGACGTTCAAAGTATGAAATCGCTTCTTCATAGCGCTGAGTATTGATCAGGCTGATTCCTATATTCCCCAAAGCATTCGACTCTAAACTCGCGTCGGCAAGATTTCTGGCTACTTCGGTCTGGCTTTCGTAACACTCGAGGGCGCCTGAGAAGTTTCCGAGCAAAGTCAGCACGGAACCAAGGTGACCTTGAGCTTTGAACTCATTTTTATGATCTTTTTTCGCTCGGTATATCCGTAGTTCTTCCGAATACATTTCTAACGATTTTTGTAAATCTCCGCTGAGTTTATAAGCGGAACCGAGCGCGGAACACGCTTGAGCGAGTAATACTTCGTCTTTATTGTTTCTCGCTAGTTCTAACTGCTGCTGGTAAAAAGAAATAGCTTCGGTTGTTCGTTTTTCCGTCAAATACACATCTCCTATATTTCCCAATGCCTTGAAAACCCCGCGAGCGCTCTGCAAACGATTCGACAAAGCTAAAAACGAGTTCTGACATTGAAGCGACCTTTCGTATTTACCTAGCGATTTCAAGGACAAACCAAGGTTACAGTAAGCTCTCGCAGCTCCGATATCGTCCTCCGTTTCAAGGGAAATCCGTAAACTTTGTTCGTAATAGGTAACCGCGTTTTCGAAATCGCGGAGCGAGTAGAAAGCGAAACCAAGATTGTAGCACGCTCTAGCGACACCGGTGGATATGTCTGCATCGTTATTTTCGTTCAGATCGAGGAAATTTTTGTAAAGTTCGATGGCTTTGCGATATTCCTTTCTTGAGCTGTGATAGTTGGCAAGGTTCATGTAGGCCCGGGACTCGTTCGTGATATCATTAATTTCGGAAGCTATTTCAATCTGAGATCTGTGTTAAAGATATGAAGCAATAAAAATGGTTTTTGTTTTCTCAGTAGGCAAACAAAAAACATTCTATTATATAGATATATATATGACCTGAAATGTTTCATTGCTCTTTCATTATCATTCAGAGCTTGAAAAGCGACGGCAAGATTACCGTGCGTGCTGCATTCCGAAGCTTTGTCACCGGTGGAGCTAGAGATTTCAAGTTCCTTGATGTGATGCTGGATTGCCTAACGAGGTGGAAATTTTATTTGAAAATTATTAATTCAAGTAACGTTACCGCAGTTTCCATAATACAGTGGACACTCGATTATTTTCGCATATTTTCAGATGCATAAAAAGTTCTGATAATCGAAGTTCGAATTTTCAGCCCTTATGATGACTTATGGACTCCAGTACTGTCACTTAGCATTCAAAATCATTTTCATTTCAATATATATCATTCCAGAATCACATCATTTTTATTGTGCTCCCTTTTATTATAATCAATCAGATGCCGCTATTGTGCAACGGAATAATAGTCTCTTACCTGGCTAAACAACCCCATTGCACTGTACGCATTTCCAATGTTGCCATGGGCGCGACCTTGAGCTCCGAGGTCACGGAATTCCTGACTCAGTTCGAGGTTTCGTGCTTGAAGTTTCAAAGCCATTTCAAAGTCACCGAGCTGATAATGAAAAATATTGGTACATTAATAGGTGGACGCTGATTATTATGATTGAACAATTGGGTATTGTTACCGATATCAATCGGTTCAAAACTTTTAGGGGACCCATGGGTGTTCCTAGGGGCATTTGCTCTACCCCCCTCCTGTGTATCAATAACACCTACCAGAATTGCAATAAACTGCTTACCTGATGGTGAATAACACCAAGGTTGGCACAAGCCTTTGCTTCCAACGATCGATCTGAACCAGTTAAAGCCAGTTCAAGCAGTCTCTCATAAGCTGACTGTGCTCTGTGGAAATCGCCTTAAATTGAATAAAAAATGTATAAATCATAATTTTATGATATTTACAAAATTTACAAAGTTTGATGGGAGAGTGGCTCAGCAGTAGCCTACCTATTTGTCTAGCCATGTATCCGAGTGATGCAACCGCCTGTGCCTCGGTCTTGCGATCGTTCATGCTGTTGCTGATGTCAGCTGATTTCTGAAGACATGTAATCTCTTCCGCAAATCTGTAATCGTGGAAAAAATTTAATGTTTCCACAGAAGCTAATTTCCTAATGGCTATTTCCTACATCAGGCTTTCCTATATAGATATATTCCACAGAGTAAATTTTCTTAATTCAATTATTCCCACTCTTTCAGTCAAACCTTGAAACCTTGAAAGACCTCAACCCTGACTCCAAACCCCATACTGTATCCATAACTCAAACCCAAAAACGTAGACCTAATATAGTTTCACCTTCAAGAACCACTGCGAAAATGTCGCAGGTGGGATTAGGCCTTAGAAATCTTAGCAAGAACCAAGAATTTAATTTTCAACATACTTTTGCAGCTTATGATAAATCGTCCCCAAATCGAGCCTCACTCTCGCCTCCTCTTTAGCTCCATCTTGCGACCCGGAGTCAAATTCGTCCGAAGACACGCGTAGACGTTCTAGTTGCCACTGCAGAGCGCTGTCCAGATCTCCGAGCGCTAAATAAGCCTCACCGACGTGAGCTAACTCTCTACACCATCCGGTGATGTCTCTTATATTACGAAAAATAGAAGAGGATTGCTTATGGCTCTCTGCTGCCATCTTGAGGTCATCCATGACGGCATGGATGTGACCGAGTGAGCTGAAGGCAGATGCCATTGTTTTCTGATCCTGTAAATGTAAGTTGGTTGTATTTAATTTTATGATATCAAAATCGCTAGGAGCTGCTTGAGCAGCAAAAATAAACATTATAGGGTTCTTGAGCTCTTCCATAGGGGCCCCTGGCACATTCAGAGGGAGCCCCAGACTGAAAAATAGGAGGAGAGGAGCCCAAAGAGATTTATGATGGGCCCTGGTAACTGAACCGAATAAATCCAAAAAAATTTTTGTCCAATATGACATCATTATTTGCTTTCTTTGAGTCTGAACTCAAGTCAGTGTGATCAAAGAATGCGCTCCCCCTCTCACCTCCCATCAAACACAAGTCTGCAATATTACCTGCAATCCTTGAGCCAGTGCTAGTTGTCTGTTGTGACTTTCTTTTGCAAGTTGGTATTTTCCTTCAGTAAAATAAGCAGCGCCGAGATTTCCATGAGCTCTGCATTCACCGACATTATCTGTGAGTAGCCGTGATACGTTCAGGTCTTCTTGCATGTAATGGATTGCTCTGCAGTCAAGAAATATTGTCTTATTGGCATTGCCTGGGTTTGGTACCCTTCTATGTATATCAGACAAGCTCTTACAAATCATAATATTTATTCTTTTCATTGACTTTACAATTGTTTACATTGGCAATAGTGAAGCGATTCTTATATTGTTTTGTTTATTTTCAAACGCAAACTATTGTCATATAACAATAGGATAACAGTGAAGAATTAATGACTATTATGACATGATCAGTACAATAACATTCGGCTGGATTCACTGTTTATCCAAAGCTATGTTGAAAAAACAACAGAGACTCCTCAAACACAAAACATACTTATTCGTGGAGACATTAGAAATGCTCCGACCCGTTGAAAATACAACTGATTATCCGAACTTGTCGGGACCGGCATATGTTTGAATAATCGAAATACAAATTTTTAGCCCATATGATATGACTTATGGACTCCAGTACTGTCACTTAGCATTCAAAATCATTTTTATATCAATATATACCATTCCAGAATCACATCATTTGTTATGATCAATCAATTTTTATCTGAAGAAATCTCCCAAGTAATGTTCAGGCTTATGGCGAGCATGCCGTAGTCAAAGGTATTTGAAAAACACTGCTGTGGTTTATTAGCTTCAATTGTTACTTCATTGTTATTGTTGGATTCTGTCAACTAATTTTCAACAACATCTCTCTTGAGATTTCAATTGTTCTCCTGTATCACGCTTCACATTCCTTCCATTGTGATTGAGCAATTCGATATGGGTTTACTTTGTTGCTAAAAGGAGACATAGGGCTTACTATGTATTCATATCTTAAGGGGGTGTGTGTTCAGTGTTCATAATATACAGTGTGTGGGAAATACAAACATCTTAAATTTCTGAAATTCACTTAAACAGTAAGCCCTAGAACCAGTGAACAGCGCTCCGTAAGTCTATGCTATACTGACCTTAGTGAAATTTCACCAAATAAAAAATATCAAGTGGAAATAATGGAATTCATATTACATCATTCAAATTATATTATAAAGGCTGAAAATTCGAACATGTACCGGTCCTGTCGAGTGTTTTCTGTATGGATATGTTAGCGGTAATACGTAATTTATTAGTGAGGCCAGCAATCTTGATTTTAGCCTCCGCTGATATTGTATATTTGCTTATGTCTTACCTTTCAATACTCCCAAGAGACCACAGCGCGCTGCTCAAAGCAGAATAAACTGAACCGCGTAATTTTAAACTCTTGGTCCCGATCGCAACTGCGTTTTCTAAAACCTGAAACAGACGATTCAGTTTTGAAATAATCTCGCATTTGTTTACGGACATTCCTTTTAACTCAATTCAAACCTTAACAGCATCTGCCGTATAGTTATGCGACAGGAGTTCTTGCCCGATAACAGAAGTAACAATGAACGAGTTCTGTTCGAGATGCATCGTTGTTAGCTGATTCATTACCGGCTCAAGGGAATCTGAAAACATATCACGAATTAGATAAAACAGATGTACCACCCTCCGTGCATTAGTAGATTGATGTATCCAATTTCCTAGGAATGAATAACTTGAAAACAAATTAAAATTCTCAAATATCCACTTACTTTGCAAACTTGATTTCATTGCAACATCAACCATAGCTATTACGAACTGTATACTCTTCTGATCGCGAACGATTCCGTCCGAGAAAGAAACAATTGATTTTGCAAAATCACCGAGGCACTGAAGCGTGACACCTTGTCGGAAATATCCCTGAATAGATAAAAAAATGTTTTAGTTCAAAAAATATAACAAACTCAAAACCCATAGACCAGGTGTATAGACTACAGATAACACAGAAGATTATGAATATGTTGACATGTAGTCGAAAACAGTGCAAGCATGCAACGTAGCACTCCCTGGACAAATACACTTGACCGGATTAGACGCCGGGCCGCACTTGCATTTCACATCGACTATCTACTAGTGACTGGCAAAAAAAATCAATTTGGTTTTCTAGCAAATCAAATAAATCAAGTTTCTATTTTTTGACAAAAAGTTTTAAACCGATTTAGTAAGATTTTTTCCGGTCACGGGCCGTACTCTATTCAAAAAGCCGCAGGTTGCTTCACAGTATACCTAACTCATAGTTTTCTTCATTGTTAACTCACCATGGCATAGTTTGAATCGATTGATATCGCTGTCTGTGCATCTGACAAAGCTTCATTGAACATTTTTAATTTGACTCTGGCAGCCGATCTGTTTCCGTACAAGATCGGGTTCGATGATTCCACCTGAGGAAAATATTAGTTATCAAATTAGTTTTAAATAATTCAAGTTCAAGAATGGACACCTTTTATTATTCTCATAGGTTAAAATAAGCAACTATGTATATCAATAAGTTATGTATACATTTGTAGTGTTCAAGTTGGTATTTAATTCACTGACTAAGGTAACTAGCATGCAATTTTCAATGCAATTATCCTTTCTTTACCTACCCTGTCATTTCAAAGTTCTATTTCTATGTCTAACTGTAACATTGCTATATTGATGAGGGTTGACTATACTGTTGATTATTGAGTAGGTTATTTGCCTCATTCAGCCCTATTAAGTATTAAGTTTTATATATTTCCTGTACACACAAAGATATAAACTTATTCACTTCAATTCCTCTCGTATACAACTTTTCAGCTTGCAAGTATGATCCATTCGAGCAAGCTTTCTCGGCTTCTTTCACAATTGATTTGAGTGTTGTGTTCTGTTGTGATGTCATCCCTAAGGCTGATGATGTAACCCCTGATTACATCATCGAGAGTTCACTAATACTACATCATAATCTATGTTACCTCTTTCATATTTTATGCTTTACCAAGAAAAAATAAAAATAATTTTACCCTGCTTTCTACCCTCGGTTATTTTCACTGTTTTAGAAATTGCTACATATGGAAATCTTCAGGAATTCTTTATAATATGTCCAAGAAGATTTTGACAAATTCTGATTCTTGGGTAAATAGTAAATTTTAATTGTTGGAATTATTCTTCTTGATGTTTGATAACAATACTTAATATGAAGTTAAGGTTAAAATAATAATACACTTGGACTACACTAATACATTTTAAGATAAAAGTAACTTTATAATATAAAAGGGCCTCTTATTCCATGGATATTGCTAAAATGCAGAAAAATTAACAGAAAATAGTTGATATCATAATTGTTTTCCTTTATATACTTTAGTGACTTTATAGCTTTCGAATTCTAGATCATGTGAATGAATCAAAGTACATATGGGGGGGTTTCTTATACACATGTAACAACGAATATAATATGTCATGTAGCGCTGTTTAGATCCTTTCTCACACTGACTATGTAGCAATAACCACTGGTTATCTCAGTAGTTGAAAATATTTAACTGAAGTTGGGTTTCGGCCAATAAATTGGCTTTCCATAATAAACTACCAAACTTCTTTTTTTTTGTAACTCAAACTCGTAAAATGCTTCTACTTCCCCGATTCAGCGATATACCGCTTTCTCGGATATCAGGGAATTCCAATTTCTATGCTACGGAAGAGAAACTGTTTATAATCCAGTGCCCTTTGTGTTGAGTTACTGAGTCCAGTTCAACAATTTCTCTTTTTTTCGTAGCATTATCGCCATATCGCGGAGATTTTTTAATCAATATTATTGGGAATATCAGCGACGCTTCTCACGGGATTTAGAAATATCGAAATTATTAAAAATTCAAAATAAATCAATAGATTTTTAACTTTGATGTTTTTGTTTATGCATGGATGCATCCGGCACTTAATTGTCATGGTTACAGGGTTAAGGTTGCAATTTTACTCAGGTGAATCATTACCGCATAAATGTGATAAAAATTTACATGTATATAGCAGTATGAATAACACTTTGCATTAATTTATTAACAAAATATATATTCAATTATTGAAACATTACATTTGTTATATACGGGTATATATTTAAATTTTATAAATTTAGTAATTAAACAACGAGTACTAGAATAACCTTTCGCCTCCTTTTCGCTGTAACGGATATTATAAATTAACTTCTCAGCTATTACCAATATTCTTTACAGCCGCCAATGTTAAATCAAATCAAGTAGATCTCGCTAAACATTGAATTCTCCAATACATAATACAAGACAGCCCTATAATTGATTAATTTGTTCGTTTTATATCTGAATAATACTGTTCATTCATAGCTTGATTATTTTCAAGTGAAATTAACGGAGTATAATTCATTTCATTCGCCTTTTGCAATATTTATATTAGAGCTTGATATTGTGTGATAGAAATAGGATGTGATAACTTTTGATGAGAATTTTATTTACGAAACTTTATTCTGCTAGAAATTTACCAGAATGACTGTGGTGTCTTTGTTTAAGGTTCTTGTTGTTGTTTTGGATTTCTAGTTGTAAAAGTTTGCAATGACAGATTTGAAAGACTGTTTGCTTCAGTTCCCGGAAATTAAACCTCTCGATCACACGAAAAATTGCCCGAAATATACGAGCAGTGAGTATTCGAAACTTTGTGATTTCTGTATCGAACCAAGACTCGGCAACATTTTTTGTAAAAGGCTGCATAGTAAATGTTTTAAGCAATGCTGGCCACGGGGTAAAGTCGAGGATATTTATGTTGGTATGCCACTGGAATAACAAGAAAACTGCTGCTGTACAGCTATAGTGCCATTGCACAATAAACAAAATTCTTTGCCATCTAATTCGGTAACAAAATAATTCACAACTCTACTTATTCGAAATCCAGTTTTCTCTTTTCTGATTTTGATAATGACATGAAGGATATGCACGGGTAATAGCACTAGAACAAAATATAGCAGAGCTGCGATATAAACACACGGAAACGTTGAATTATAACTGCGTGACAGCGTATGATCAGCTGGTCCCATTATGGTGCATACTTTGAAATTGTAAAGAATTTTAAAATGTAAAATCCATTCTTAGGTTGTACAAAAATAAAGATGATTATATTTTTTCTTCATTTCAGTTTTCAACAGAAATGCTAATGATGAGATCTCGATGGAGGAACTTGATGATCTTCAGATCGAACTCGAGAGTTTGCTCGCTGCCGCGACACTCAGGATGAGGCAGTTGAAATCCGAGATAAAGATTCTTTCTGATATTCAAGATAACAAGAAGGAAAAGAAGGTTTCAAGAGGAGTGAGTAAAAAGAAATTTAATGATATGAAAGAAGATCCTAAATTGAGCACAAGAGCTTCACTTCAAGTTCAACCAGCATTTGAGTATTCATAAAAAAAATAAAGGGTTTGTGTGTCCGCCGGTTTTACGTTATACAAAACCGAACAGTTGAACCAATATGAACAAAATTTGGTTCGGTGCGGTATCCAGACGCAGGTCATGTGGAGCGTAATTTGAAAAAATAAATGCTCTGTTAGGATAACTATATAAAATATATAACAATATTTTCTTGTGCAAGCATTTTTTTATTTTTTTGTGCTGGTGTGCTGTAAGCTGGTAGTTTTTAAATTCATTTTCAAATTCATTTTCTAGAAAGATGCCGAACACAAGAGATCGAGAATCATAGAGGATCGTCCCGCCAAGAAAATTAAAATTATCGAACCAGTACATCACAGTCCGCATGTGGTTAAACCTCCATCAGCGCTCAACAGCTCAACATCATCACCTAGTGGTTCATCAAGACCAAAAAGTAAAAGCGGGGCGGTAAGATGCTACCTATTATTTTGTGGGAATTACTGGCGCTCGAAAAGTTTGCTCTAAAGAATACTCTGACCCTAAACCCTTGTTACATGTATTGATGCTAGACCATTGTCCATATTCTACTCTTGTCATTGTATTCTTGGTATTCATCACTGTCACTTTGATTCCAAGGTCTCTAAACCTGCTGAGAGCGAAGTTGTTGAGGAACAACCGGTCACACAGAGAGGCGTCGAAGTACCAAACAGATTTTGGCAAATGGTTGATACCTATTGTGGACCGATACCACAAGAAAGCATTCAATTGTTGGAAAAACTTGACCAACCGCTACCAGATGATTTGTTTGAGGTAAATTTATTCCGTTAATTCGACTTCTTTTATTCCAATAGCACAGTTGAAGAACGAGAAACATATCACGCCTGCACATAAGGGATATTTTAATAAATTAGCAGAAGAGGCGATTACTATTTAAAAAGGTCTATTCAAAAGTCCAAAATGAGTATTGCTGACATTCGTAGGAGAATGCGGAGAGCTATATCTCCATAGTGTGACCTGATTCTACCCAATTATATGAATAGCTGGTAGAGAGACCTGTCTGGACTTTTAGGACTTAGTGTAAGCCTCCTGTTGAAAATAGACTAGTTAATTGATTTTTACATGGCATTGTTATGAATGACATCTTATTCTGGTGACTTGAGTGCATCTGAGCATTCCCAGTCCTATTCCCAAGCTCCGGGGCATCTTTTTAAAAAGAATAACATTGCCACGACCTGTGTCGGGATCCCCTCACTAAGTCACAACACTGAGTTTGGTTCAAAACTTATCAGGAACAGCTTTTAGTATTATTTTACTCATTTTTTACAAGGTATTTTTACAAGGTACTGTAGGCATTCTATCCACTACTCTGGAGCAAATTTAATGAAGAATTGTTATAGAAATTTTTAGAAATCATACCCTGACCCTTTGCTTTTCTACATCAATTGCACCCATGTACCTTATGTTTGCAACAGCTTACAACTTGCAGACAATATAACTCCAATCTGCATTAAAATTACAAACACCAGTACAGTAGGAGTCCAATCTTAAACTCCTATAAATTCTCATTAGAATCCTCCGCTCGGAAAACACTTCAGCCAAGTGTGGATGGAGGAAGATTTGAAATCAGAAGAAAAAGAAGGCGGGAGGAACGGAGAATCTTCATCAACGACAAACGAAAAATCGAGCTCCGATAAAATTATGAAGAAAGCAAAAGATAGCATGTGAGTAATTACAAAATCTGATATTGTGCATTATGCCCTCACAAAGGTGGTTTAACTGAACCACAGCCATCCAATCAGTTGATCCAACTTAACCAGTTTTGAGAGGAATACAACGGAAAAACAAAAGTTGTACATGATCCCCTCACAAGGTGACATGAGGCTATCTGTATCTGAGTAAACGATATGAAAAAATATCACACTTCCCACATAGCTTGACTTAAAGGGTACATTCTAAATAATAAGGGTGTCCTCCGCGTTGCAATTTATGTTATTAACTCTTTATATTTGAATACTAACTCTTTTCACATACTGTAATGTTAAATGATTCCATAAAATATATATTTCAATGTTTTATATAGTTATATGATGTTTGCAATATTTTCTGTCATGTTGTTACTGTGTATCATGTTGTTCAGTGTTTATATATTTCCAATGTAGTACATGTATACACCATTAACCCTCTACCATCGGTCAACCTTGGACAGTGAGCCAAATGAACACCCTTCCCCCCCTTAAACTGGAGTTGACTGTAATCTTGACTTTGCTCACACGGCAATTTAAACTTTTATCTTTATTTTCACAGAGACAACATAGAAACTTGTCCTTTCGGCTCTCTCACTCAGAGATTAATATCTGCTTTTGTTCAAGAAAATATAATGGCTCCGATGGACACCGGAAATGAAGCATGTGAGTCATATATCAACGTTGTTTGGCGGTATAGAGCCAGTTTGGTGTTATCATTACACCATTATATTCTGCTTTCACAGCAAGAATGCTCGAAGGAAATTTGTTGAACGAACAAATGGTTTCGTCGAAGAGCGGGAAAGCTTGGAGTTCGCCTCACACGAACAAGTTGGAAGCGAGAATTAAAGCAGAACTCATAGAGCAAGGTGAAGTTCTTGCTTGGGTTCTTTTATAGCAGCTAATGGAAATATTCAATATCTTTTTTATTTTAAATAGTAGAGTTATAGTAGAATCCCTTATATGAAATTCCTGAGACCGAAAGTGTTGCGGATCACGCAATATTTTCATTTATTATAACTAAGCGGGAATTTTTTCATGTTTTTGTTTCCCTTTGCTGGTTTCCTTACGCATAAAGAAAACGTTCCCCATTTGTAAATAATTTTTTACTATACAGATATTGGGTTTTATGTAAGGTATAAAAACAAAGCACTGAATATGATTACAGGTAAACAAAATGAAAACTGAAAAAAGTCAACATTTTATTTTTAAAGTAATGTACAAGTAATGACGATAGTCATGTTACACTCATACATGGAGGTGAAATTCAGATCTCACGTAAAAATAACGTTTCGTACTTACTGTATGAAAAAAAACATGATCACTGGCGGAAGGAAATCAAGTGGCGCTATTGGTGGTAGAAGTTGTTCAGGTATTGAACACATACAGTTCATGCATTAGCTAGGGCGGAAGGAACAGAATAAATATCCCCATCTTGAGCAAAAACGGTTGCGTTAAGTTGAACAGGTTTTTCAATTTCAATTTTCATTATTTCAACTTCCAGGAATTCTCGAAGCATCATCAGAGTCGGACGAAGATGAAGTCCTCCAGGAACTGAAGAGATGTCAGCGAGAGCTGAGAACAGTCAACAACAGGAATCGGAAAGTCGTTGTTCAACTTTTGAAGCTCGCTAATGACGACATGAAGAAGCAAGAACTCAGGAAGAAGATTGAAAATGCAAATAATGAGGTCAGTGGTTCAATAACATCTGTCTTTGCTCCCGTATATCTAAATCCCTAATTCATACCGATATGACATAGTCAGAATTAGTTGCGTCGGATCTGACATTGGTAACTTTATATCAGTGGTAAAAATGCAGAAACATCTATTCTTGCCCCAGATGAATGACCCTCATTTATAGATATTCTCTGTGAATATGTTTATCAGTAGTTCCACCGCATTCACCCATTTGTAATTCGAATTTTTTCTGTCTGATTGTTGGTTTTATCTACTTGCAGAATGAGGTTCAGTTTCTGTTTTGCTCATTTATATGAATTATCGTTGATTTTGTGAATTTCAGGTCTTCGAACATTTCAAACGAGTCCTTGGAGCTCGACAGAAGAAACGACATTTAACAAAAAAAGAGAAAGACGCAGCGATGAAATCATTGAAGGATAGAGAAGCGCTCGTCAAGCAGCTTGAACAACTTACATGAAGTGGGAAATTATTATATTATTATTGTATGTAATATACAGACATGCTACTGGGCCAGTTTTATGCAGACATTAGTTAGATTGAGCTACTTATTCTCGGTTAACATACGGAGCTTAGGATAGTAATGAGAAGAAAGGTAAAGCTAGATTATTCATGCATTTGTAATCTAACATGCGATACTTTTTCCTCAATATTTAACCAAGCGCATTGAATTTTCTCTTAGTGTAATTTGAATCATATCTGGTAGATGGTTGTTCTTAATTTTGTACTTACAGTCATGAGAGAGACCATATCAGGAAGGTGTACCAGTTCTATTCTACCTTCCCAGATCTTTTCATTCAGACAGCTGAATTTTCTGTGACTTTCCAGCGATAACCAATAATCACTTGAATGACTTGCACCAAACAAAAAAAATGTTAATAAATAGAAACCACATTATTTTATTCATAATTTGGTGATACAGTGAAAAAATATCATTTGTCGTTGATTAACACTTTCTATAGATATTGATGGAAATACGATTATGCAAAAGATTCTGTGCGGTTCGTGATTGTATAAAATCAAGATTATAGAAATTATGGTCAGGTCGTTGGCATCAATGTTTATTTTTTTAGCTCTTTACACCAGGGGTCTCCAAAGTACGGCCCGCGGCCCGCCGAGCAATTTTATTTACCGAGCATGCTTTTTTTTTCTTTGAATAGGGAGATTTGAATATTTGGTTTGCATTCCCCTATGTCGTTTTGTAGTCTGTGAAGATACTTCTCGTGTTTCATTGCATGTAAGAGTTAGGTTTGTGACATAATTAAGATAGATTATAATCTCGTGAGCGGCTGTGTAGTGAGTAGCAAGTGTGTTGCTTTATTTGTATGGCACGTGAAACTGAAACAATTCATGATGCGGCCTGTATATAAAATAGATTGTGATCCTTCGTATTTTTTCATTCAGATAATTCATATAAAACTGATATTTGGTAACTTGTCATGCTGTCATGGACTCTATCATCCGTCATGTAACATTAAAACAATATCCACAGATCCAGGTCGTTGGAACGGATCCGGGTCGTTAAGTGAGGAGTAGTGTATTGGTAATACAGTAAAAGAATATCATTTGTTCATTGCGCGTATTAATTAACACTTTCAATTCATATTCGTGCATGAGTATCAATTATTTAAAGATTCGTAAAATTGATGAAAAATATCTGGATTATGCTGAGGTGAAAATATATATTTCATACAAACAATTTCAATACAAGTTTGATTTCAATGTAATTAATTGAGTGCGAGTGATGTAGAGTACAATACTGTAGTCAATAGTATGTAGATAAACCAATCAAATAGGCGAGAGGACGCGCAAGCATAAGCTGCGACGACACACCGACAAGTTATATGTAATTGCTGTGTCTATGATCTATCAATGCAATCCATAAATGACTTGAATTCTAATAGCAATCCGATATCATCCGTTTTTATATCACCCGTTTTCATCTCGGATTTAAAATCCTTTTTTCCCGCCATAACCAATCGCCACGTGTCCGACGTCGTACTGTACGTCATTTTTTCGTTTGTGATGTCATCGTCTTTAACATCACAGACCCCGTTTCTCAAGGTCATCCCGTACTTGACCTTCAGGTCAACGAGTTCAAAAGCGACGCTGTAGTTCGAACTTTGACATTCCGAAATTTCAACTTTGACCTTCATGCACATCAGTTGAAGTAGGAATTTTATTGGTAAGTTCATAACAATGAACTTCTTGCTTTCGGGGGAAATTTCATGAACCCAGATTTTGTCTGTCTCTAGCGCCATCGTGCGGTAATAGTTGTATCCGTTTGCGCTGACCGATTCGACAGCCAGTGACGTCAGTGCGCTAATACGCAGGGTTTTCGCTATTTCCGAGAATTTCGAATTTGGTTCGCTAATTTCGAGCGCTGTGTCCGCTAGTTCTAGTGCCCACTGATCGTCAGTCCTTATGTACCTACCTTTCTTCTCGTAATTCTCTCTCGATCTCTGCAGACATTTTTGCGAATGTTGAAGAATAATTTCGAGTTCTGCTGCGTAGCTCATTCTTGCGTGCTCAACAAGTTCTTTTAATTTCAAGGCCCGCTCTATTTGATGCAGTGGGTATAGTTCTTTTGCGTCACCACTGAACCAACCCATATAATGAGAGAATATCGCTCGTACAGACCATTCTACCGTTCCATAATATTCTTGTAGGTAGGGATGTTTCGATATTTGTTTCGGCAGTTTGACTTGTTTTACAATCTCATCAGGCCTCAATCCCTTGTTCATCCATCTTAGAGTCTGATCATGCACGTATTTGATCGCATCGCGATAAACCAACAAAGTGTCCTCGGCAGCTTCTCTTCCGATCACGGGTCGGGTGTGAGAAGGAACCAAATAATCAGCGTTCAATCTTCTTATCTTATCTAAACTCTGATACCAGATTTTGGCGTTGCGAACGGGACTTCCCCGGATCGCGTAAAGGTTCGGGAAAGCCTGGTAAATGTTGTCAGCGGGTAGAAGGACTCGAGATTCCGGGATCCACAAAGCAATATTGTCATCTGTTTCGCCCGGTGTGTGAATGAGTTCAAATGTCACTCCTAGTAAATTTAAATTAATAAAAATTGAGCGTCATATTTCCGGTATTATTTAATCCGGACCTCTGGTTAATACGGTGCATCAGCTTGGAATCTAAACCTGTCCAGAGTGTATACCCGGGGTTAAAGTGGTTTAGCCCCAGGATATACCCTTTAGTTCAGATTATACCTCCCTTGTGTTTTTCATAAATAAGTCAGGATTTCAATGGTCAGAATGTTTTTTCATCGTCATTTATAATTTCGTCCGTTCAGATTATTCCTTCCATGTACTAAAAGGCTTTCCCAGGCAGTGATAGGGTTCTCAAACATCTACTATATAGACAGGACTGCCATACCGTCCTTATTTCTAAGATTTGTCCCTATTTTGGCTTATTTTCAGCAATGCAACAATTTTAAATGCAAAATTACTTTATTTGAAACGTTACTTAACATAACTGTGCTATGTAGACTTATCAATACGAGTTAGTGTGTAGTTGTTATTGTAAGAAGTTATGTAGGCGTTGTCTGAGGAAAGATATAATTGTTATGTTAGTCAAGGTATTCTGGTGTATACATGTGCTATATGCAGAACTGCCATACCGTCCTTATTTCTAAGATTTGTCCTTATTTTGGCTTATTTTCAGCAATGCAATAATTTTAAATGCAAACCTTTCATCTCGACTGGTTATTTTAGCCTAATCAGTACTCCGCGTGCACACTGATGTGCCGTGAGACGATGCTAAGTGTATCGCAGTGTATTTGGGTAGGCAAGTCTTATTTTTTCCCAGCCTTTCTTATTTTTAGTTCCAGATCGATGGTAATTGATATGGTGATAAGAAGTTAGATAGGATTACGATCAGATGATAGAAAATCTAGGTCAGAAATGTGCAACTTGCGGCCCGCAAACCTAATTTGTGCGGCCCACGGAAAGCTTCGGTTTTTTTTATAGAGTACAGCCCGTAACAGGAATTCAGTGCCACTGTTTTTGATGTTATATGAATAGCGAATCGTCCCTAAAGTTGATTTATTTGATTGTCAAGAAAACCAAATCGATTTTTTTATGCCAGTCACTAGTAGATAGTCGATGTGAAATGCAAGTGCGGCTCGCCGTCTATTTCGGTTAAGTGTATTTAGCCCGTGAGTGCTACAAGGTTGAAAACCTCTCTGCTTTCGAGTTATATCTCCCACGAATGTCAGCAATATGCGTTTTGACCGTTTCAATCGCTATGTTAATTTATCAGAATATCGCTTACCTGCGACTTGATATGTTTCTCTTTCTTTGAATGTAACAGTTACGTCTGGTCGGCGGGATCGACTGTTTTTACTGATTCGTATGATATTTCCGATAGCCACCGAACTTGGGTCAAACAGCATACCAAATTGTCGAAATGCTCGCCTTGATCCGATTTCAGCGGTGAAATCTAGAGATAATAGTAAATGTAGCGGTTTATATTGCGTACAGCAGTGCTTCCCAACCTGTGAGAGTCTGAAATCGAATATTGAGGAATGGATTGAAATTTCCTCTTGTCATTGCATGGTTTTCAGAAGTATGTCAATGTACAGAATATACCTCTCTTGTGTTTTTAACAAATAAGTCAAGCTTACTGAGTCTAGCCAGTATACAGGCCAGTGGTTCTTAACCTAATGATCGGACCGCTGTTAAGAACCACTGCTCTAGGCAGGAGTATGTTCTGGGCTGGTATGTCGGATCAAGATATTTATTTTTATTTATTTATTAAACCTCACGATATGTCTAAAATAGCAGTCTCTTCATATATCCAAGTACAATAATATGATAAATTATCTGAATAAGAAATACGTAGAGGTCATTGCATGAATAGTTTGGTCAACTTTCGTGGACAGTGGTTCCCAATCTGTGGCGTACGCGAGTGCCTTCGAGCTTTAGTTAAATGTACAAGAAAAGAGCATTAATTTATTTGTTGAAGTTAAAACTGCAATACGTTACTTAACATAACTGTGCTATGTAGACTTATCAATACGAGTTAGTGTGTAGTTGTTTTTCGGTGTAAGAAGTTATGTAGGCGTTGTCTGAGGAAAGATATAATTGTTATGTTAGTCAAGGTATTCTGGTGTATACATGTGCTATATGCAGAACTGCCATATCGTCCTTATTTCTAAGATTTGTCCTCTTTCCAAAAGTTATATAGTTTGATAATTAAAAGATTTCATTATTGTGACCGTCGAGAGCAGTTTTTAGGCAATATACATGTAAGAATAAGTACTATATGTTCAAGTAAGATAAGAAAAAGGTTGGGTACCAATGGCTCAGTGGGTCGTGCGAATTATAAGGCAACACTCTATTAATTGTATTTTATAACGTAAATAGTAGTGGGAGGACGCAGGTACTTACAGTTATTCATAAATAATTTGTCTGTGATTTCGTGTGCATAAATGTTTATCTTGTCTGCTGTTGGATGAAGTTTTTTCGCTTCATCAATGATCGCTTTGATTCCAAATACATGATCTGTGAAATACAGAACAAATTCGTTCAGTGTACATATCAACATGTGGTGTTCAATTCTATGAGCTGGCAATGAATCAAAGTGTCATTTCCTATACACATGTAACAACGACAACATATAATTTGTCACTTAGCGCAATTGAGTTGTTGTATTTACCTGGATGGAAATGCGTAATAACAATTGCCTTCGTCGGTTTCTTTGTTATTTTCCTGAATTCAATCAAAATTTCTTCCATTGATTCAATAGCTTCTGTTGTGTCCACTATGATAATTCCATCGCTACCTAAAAAATTGAATATCATATCTTTATGTAGGTCAGAGGTCAGAGCAACCTTGTAGCAATCCTAAATACACTTAACCGGATTAGACGGAGGGCCGCACTTGCATTTCACATCGACTATCTACTGGTGACTGGTGTAAAAAAATCGATTTAAATTTTCTTGCAAATCAAATCAATTAACTTTAGGGACGCTTCGCTATTCATATAACATCAAGAACAGTGGCACTGGATTCCTGTTACGGGCCGGACTCGATTTATTCAAAAACTGCAGCTTCCTGCGGTTCGGTTCGCGGGCCGCAGGTTGCACACCTCTGATGTAGTGTACTGATATGGTATTAAGATTTCAGTGGGTATACAACCGTCATTGCTTTACTACACACGTATTCTTGCGACCGCGACTAACTGTTGAATCGCTTATACTGATGTTCGATCACCAAGTTATTGTTATGAAAAAGAGACTGTTCCATAGCGATCACAAAATAAGCGACTAACATGGCATTTATAATACAATTACCTTAGTCATTCTATAGTTTTATATCAGCTTTGTCTTGCTATACACATACAGGGATCCCATCGAATAACATAAAATCTTTTACAGTGTATAAAATATAGAAAAATCTATGACCTATTTTACAAACTGAAAACTGTTATAAGTTATCGTTACAGCCAATCCGTTCTAGAAGGTCAAACTCAGATTGTTCAAAGTACAAATTATTTATCCGGATTAAAAATATTGAAGAGTGAATTATTCCGTTCCCAAAACCTGGAGTGCCCCACCACCGTTCTAAATATGGCAATGTCTGCTAATGGGGGCACGTGGGTACTTTTCACAGAGTCTGAAATACCCTATTACTGGTATTGTTTCATCAGTATCATACCGCGCTTGCAAATAATGCAACTAACCTTCAATCATGATGCTATTTGCGATTGCAAATCCTACAGCCACGTAAACATTTTCTGTCACTTTCACAATCTCCTGTTTGCTATACAACCTCTTTACTTCGGCTAGTTTTTTTGAAGCCTCCGTGACGTCATATGATGACGCAATTGGTGACGTAATATATTCGAACTCCGACTCGCTACGTTGCGTCCGTAACTGGTGAACGATTGAACTCAGTAACACAATCGACAGCGCAAGGTTTAGCCATTGTAGATTGTCCATTGCAAGTTATAATAAGTTGTCTGTCAATGATAAAGAATAGGTGTCGGAAATACATTGATGACAGAGTGGTGCTTCGTACTTTGCACGATCCTAACTTTAAGTTCGAATGTTCAATTCATGAGAAATTCCATTCGTCGCTCGACCAACGCTTTTACGATCGAACTCAGCGCGTAATAAAATTGTGCATTATATGCTTTGATGTTTATTTTCACTGTTAACAGAGTATCAAAACGAGACTCAAATAAGTTCTGCCGGGGTGTTGTTAGACATACTGTTAATTTTAATTGTTCCTGCGTCAAATTAACCCGTTCACTGCGATCATAAACGTGCTCTACGCAGTGTGCGCAATTTGCCCTCGAGGCAAATAGTTGCAAACAAATTCAAATCATACAGAATTGAAAAATATAATGGAAAACTGGCGTCTATGCATATTACCTGTTGTACAGCTTGACATATCTCGACTTCAATCAGCATTATACCTTAAGCAAGCAAAAATAATTTTCTTTTTCCTGGAAATTGTTCAATCGCTAAACATTTTCTAATTGCCTCGGTTATCCCTTACTGATGATTGCGGCGAGACACATGTGCTGTTTATGTATCTATTCGGTTCTTTGGAATGTACTAAACGTGAAGATATTCAACAAGCCTTTGTCTGTGTATTCAATTTTAGACTCCAGTGTCCCTCAACCTTATTACACCGGGCCCTGGCAAACATAGGAAAAATATTTCTCGGACCGGCGTCGGACAAAAATAAAAGTGAATGTACTCGTAGTTAGAATTTTATTTATTAAATCTAATATTAAAATTACAATTTTAGGTTAGTGCAACATAGTGCGGTATAGTCAGATAAAAGCATGTCGAAAACTTTCGCGGACCCGATCTAATGTAATGTAGAGCAGAGGTGTGCAATCTTGTAGCTCTCCCAGGTCAAATACACTTAGCCGGAATAGACAGCGAGCCGCACTTGCATTTTATATCGACTATCTACTAGTGACTGGTATAACAAATCTAGAATTTTGGAACACTCTCGTCTCTGATTTTGCTTGCTTGGTTGCTTGGTTGCTTGGTTGCTTGGTTACAGTTGCTTAGTAATATTCTTGGTTACAGTTGCTTAGTAAAGTTCTTCTGTTACTCTGACTCCACATCTGTATAACTGATTAAACTTAATCTTGATCTAATCTAATCTCTTAATCTTTTTTACTGAAATAACCAGTACGTATTGCTATATCTGTTAGTTATCTATTGGTTGTTTGTAGTCACTATTTCGCTATCCCCAATCTGTGCGTTGGAACACTGTGATGAAAGTTGGGGCAATTTTGTCGGCTGTTGTATTGCTGTGATATCAACCACGTCTCATAATTTAATAAGTTTATTGCTTCTAAACTATAACTTGCTCCCTTACAATCCTATCATGTTAGTCTTGTACCACAACTTGTATGAAAGATTCAAGTTCTATATAATGCTTGTATGCTAAGCTGCTGGTTAACACATACAGCACTGAAATCTGAAAAAAAATCATAATTTTATGAGCTGTCTTATAAGCGGGTGAATACGGCAACTACATCTATAGCAAACCCTCTCTACAGACTGCATGCAAGAATGCCTTGCTAGCGGTTCTGCTTATTCGCTTGTAAGGCTTGTACTCCGACGACTCGGACGACTTTTGACCTAGTTTAGCAGCACACCAAAGTTTCCTGAACCAGGTTGTAAAAGGAAACAAATATTTGATGAGCGGAGTGAGATAAAGAGTGAGAGAGTCGGGTGTTATATCAGTTCAAACTATTTTATTCATGCTGAGCTTCATTGTGACATAACTTTGGTTTTGTTTGATGACTGGGTTACATTTTTCATTCGTTAACCTGAATGTGGCGTGTCAGCTATTTGTAGCCACAAGACTTCGATAAACATTTATGGCCATATATTTAGTGGTAAAGTATTTGATAATACTGAGCTTATTCTCGCCTGGTCTCTGCCTGAATATAGTAGTTTATTATGGAAAACAATTCACTGCTAACCGCAACTGCATTTAATCATTGACAGAGTCTAAATAACGCTATGTGGCATATTATATTCATTGTTACATATATATAGGAAATGACACAATAGAAATTTGATTCATTTGCATGATCTACATATGATTACATATTTTTAAGCACCTCGATATTAGGCGAATAAGAGATGAATTGCATGGCTTTTTCAGAAATGTTCCATAGACTTTCTGAGATATTTCTGTCGTTTATATAACAAACTGTTTGAAGCAAGGGTGGGTTCGAAAGGTTAAAATTGTGGCGATATTTAGCGACTAATAACAGGTAATTCATTATGAAAATCATCACCCGTATTTGTATAGATTCAGTAACATGCCTGAGGTATCACAGGTTTGCCATAGGATATTGTCATTGCCTGTTCTTTAGTTTTTACTATATTCAGACATAAATAATGAGAAGAAATTTTTACAAATGTGTTATCTAACTTTGAAGCATTGGAATCCGTTGGGGAGAGCAAGGGAATATACTCTCACATATCATACATATATTGTTTAAATTATAAAGTTTCGTAAATATAATTCTGAATACCAATCAGCAACCCGTTAGACCTAAATAGTTTGATAAAACGAAAAAAGTGACCGGATATATTCTTATATAAACTGACCGTGACGCCAACAGGTTTGAAGAGCACTGTTGTAGACAAGTAATGAAATATGTGTGTTTAACGATTGAAAGACGCAGGTCCATTGTTCAAAATTACAAGCACCACAAACAATAAAGGATAGGATATATATATATATAGTATAGTGCTGGTTTTCCCCGGTGAGCGAGCTGGTATTCCACTGATGTGTACCCTGGTGTGTGCGCTAGTGGCCTGCCGGTCTGTGCCCCAGTATTCTAAGTGTTTTCTTAGGATTAATTAGTGTTTTCTTAGTGTTTTTTTTTTTAGTATTTTCTCAGTATTTTCTAAGTGTTTTCTTAGTGTTTTTTTAGTATTTTCTTAGTGTTTTGTAAGTGTTTTCCTAGTGTTTTTTTTAGTATTTTCCTATGGTTTTTTCGTTGCCTGCCGGTCTGTGCCCCAGTTTACCAAGTGTTTTCTTAGGATTTTCTTAGTGTTTTCTAAGTGTTTTCTTAGTATTTTCTAAGTGTTTTTAAGAGTTTTCTTGGTGTTGTTTTTTAAGTATTTTCTTAGTGTTTTTTTAGTATTTTCTTAGTGTTTTTTTTGGGTTTTCTAAGTGTTTTTAAGTGTTATTCTTTAAGTGTTTTCTTAGTGTTGTTTTCTAAGTGTATTTTAGTAATTTCTTAGTGTTTTTTAGTGATTAGTTTTAGTGAAGTAATTTCTTGGTGTTTTTTTAGTATTTTCATAGTATTTTCTAAAGGTTTTTTTAGTAATTTCTTAGTGTTTTTTTAGTATTTTCTTAGTGTTTTCTAATTGTTTTCTTATTGTTTTTTTAGTGTTTTCTAAGTGTTTT